>CM035844.1:123914524-124459524 GCA_020510985.1 Pholidichthys leucotaenia | reverse complement strand
CATTTGGAGAGCTAGCTCAACACCCCTAACTAAGGTCAGGTCACACGGTGCCTTGAGTAACCTAGCTTGTAAAGCAGCATTGGTTGTGTGCTCTGCAAGCTGGTCAAGTACCATTTCTTCCTCCAATGGCCTGAAATGACACTCGCTAGCCAGCTGCCACAAGTCAGCAACAAACTGGCTGGCAGGCTCACCCACTTGCTGGTGTTATTGTTGAAACCTAATCCTCCAGACCATTACTCTATCCGGGGTGTGAAAATGGTTTGCCAGCAATTCGACTACATCTTCAAACGAGTCCAAAGCCCTGAGTGTGCACAGGACACGCTGGCCCTCAACCCCCAAATTATGCACCAAAAGCGCACGTACTCTCAACATAAGCTCACCCAGGTCAAGCGCGATGATATAACTCTGGAAGGTTGCAAGCCAATGCGGCCAAGGCACGGGTGGCTCGTCTGGGAGCTCCAGGAAGAGGCAGAGAGGTGTGACACACGCCTCCATAGTTTATTCTCATCACCAAAATATTATGTCTATAAATACCTTGTTGTAATGATGAGACTGGGTGAATAGTCGAACTCAGCTTTATTGACTTTCGGACACACAATACAGCCACCAGGCAGGGGCATCGACAAAGAGGCTGAATAAAGATGCTCGCTGGTATTTATAGAGTGGCGCAGTGGTGGAAGAGGAAGTGACCGCCACTACACCGCACTTCATAATAACACAGCAATATTACAATATTACATAACAGCCACATGACAGTGGACAACCAAAATGACAGAAACACACACAGCATAATAGACATAGGAATTACCCACAGAAAGTAAAACTACCTAGATAATTTTATAGATAAATAAATAACTTCACATGCACAAGAAGAAGTGGACAGACTCCAGAATGAAACCAAACTTTGACCATTTTTATTCTGAACTGAAACAATATGGCACAACTATTAGCAGCATAAAAAAATCCACCTTATTCCTAGGCCCCATGATGCCTTGCGTGAATTATGGTAGCAACTTCCGGAACTAGTTTAGAATGTATGGTTGTCACTGAAACGGGACACTTTTACTTGTTAAAAGCATTGACTTCGGCATCAGAAATGTGAGAACACGGCCTTTTGAACCTCAAAAACAGTAATCTAATTATACCACTTCCCACGACTATCTAGGGATAGGAAGATGACCTTAAAAAAAGACAGAAATGACGTGGATGCCGTGCTAGAGCAAGACGGCGTGCGAGAAAAATATAAAGTACAGACCCGTCCTTCCATCCGTTATTATGGGGAACATTCGATCGCTACTCAATAAGACAGATAAGCTAGCGGCCATGTCCCACTACGAGAGCTTCTTCAGAGAGATTAGCTTGATGTTGTTTACTGAGATGTGGCTAACAGAACTAGCAACAGATGCTAACATCGAACTGGAGGGTTTCCACGCAATACGGGCAGACCAAACACTGGACAGTGGGAAGGCAAGGGGTGGAGGAGTGATAATGTATGTCAATAACAGCTGGTGCAGACTGGGACATATCACGGTTAAACAACATCACTGCAGCAAAGACATTGAGTTGCTAGCTGTTAGCATGTGGCCTACCTATCTCCCGAGGGAATACTCACACGTGATCTGCATTGTTATTTATGCAAATCCGACGGTGAACGCGGGGACAGCGCGTGACGCCATCCACTCAGTAACTGGCAGGCTGCTGACAGAACACCCAGATTCTCTTCTCCTAATCTCAGGTGATTTCAACCATATTTCACTGTTCCCCATTCTGCCCACATTCACCCAGTATGTCACATGCCACACTAGAGACAATAAAACACTGGACTTATTCTATGCAAACACTAAGGAGGCGTACACCTCATCACCACTCCCCCCACTCGGGAGATCGGATCACAACTTGGTTCATCTCCTGCCGGTGTACAAACCCCTAGTACACAGACAACCTCCGGTCATGCGCACGGTGAAGATATGGTCTGAGGAGACAATGGACGCTTTAAAGGACTGTCTTGAAACCACTGCCTGGGAGCAACTCTGCGATCCACATGGTGAGGACATCGACGGCCTCACTCACACCATCACGGACTACATCAACTTCTGTGTGGACAACATCGTACCCACCAAGACCATACGGTGTTGCTCAAACAACAAACCCTGGATCAACCCTGAGATAAAAACGCTTCTGAGAGAGAAGAAGAGGATTTTCAGGTGGGAGAACAGGGAGATGCTGAAGTCCGTACAGAGGGAGCTGAGGAGGAAGATCAGAGAAGGCAAGGACAGCTTCAGGAAGAAGATGGAGGACAAGCTGCAACAGGGCAACATCAGCAGGGTCTGGAGAAACCTTAAAACCATCTCTGGTCTCCAGAATACCTCGTCCCAGGCCACGGGGAGCAGGGAGTGGGCGAACAATCTGAACCTATTTTTTAATAGGTTTGACCAACCGCCCTCCCCCCCGACTGCACAACAACCACTGCTGCCTCTAAAGTCATCGAGACCTGCTGTCCACACCCCACTCCACCGACACCCCCCCCACTCCCAGCACACAGCCCCCCAACCTGGCCCTCACTAAGACCCAGGTGAGGACGGAGCTGAGGAAGATCAAGGCGAGGAAGGCCTCAGGACCGGCATCAGCGCAAAGTTCCTCAAGTCCTGCGCAGACCAGCTGTGTGGGATTGTGGAGCACATCTTCAACCTGAGCCTGAAGCTGGGGAGGGTACCACAGTTGTGGAAAACATCTTGT
This sequence comes from Pholidichthys leucotaenia, assembly GCA_020510985.1. NCBI lineage: Eukaryota > Metazoa > Chordata > Actinopteri > Cichliformes > Pholidichthyidae > Pholidichthys > Pholidichthys leucotaenia. Next base: position 124,456,788 of record CM035844.1, on the reverse strand, counting down.
GTGGTACCGGTACCAAAGACTTCCCACCCCAAAGACCTGAACAGCTACAGGCCAGTGGCCCTGACATCTCACATGATGAAGACCCTGGAGAGACTGCTCCTTGCTCACCTCCGCAACCTGGTGGGACCAGCGATGGATCCACTCCAGTTCGCCTACCAGCATGGCATTGGGGTGGAGGATGCAGTGATCTTCCTCCTTCACTGTTCTCTGTCCCACCTGGAGAAGCCCGGGAATGTGGTGAGGATCATGTTCTTTGACTTCTCCAGTGCTTTCAACACCATCCAACCGATGATCCTGAAGGACAAGCTGCTGTGCGCAGGGGTGGAACAGCACCTGTCATCATGGATCCTGGACTACCTCACTAACCGGCCACAGTTTGTGAGAACCCGGGATTGTGTGTCCAGCACGATCATCGGCAGCACGGGGGCCCCCCAGGGAACGATCTTGGCTCCCTTCCTGTTCACCCTTTATACTGCGGACTTCTCACACACCACAACACACTGCCATCTACAGAAGTTCTCTGACGACTCTGCAATCGTCGGCGTCATCTCTAACGGAGATGAAGCTGAGTACAGAGGACTTATCTAGGACTTCGTGGACTGGTGCCATCAGAGCTGCCTCCAGATCAATGCGAGGAAAACTAAGGAGCTGGTGGTGGACTGCCGCAGGCAAGGACAACCCCTCACAGCACCAGTAAACATCCAGGGAACAGACATTGAGATGGTGACATCCTACAAGTACCTGGGTGTTCATCTGAACAATAAATTAGACTGGTCACTCAATACCGACGCACTCTACAAGAAGGGACAGCGCAGGCTGATCCTACTGAGGAGGCTCAGGTCTTCTGGTGTACAAGGGGTGCTCTTGAAGACATTCTACGACACGGTGGTGGCATCAGCCATCACTTTTGGAGTGGTCTGCTGGGGCAACAGCATTACAGCAGCCGATAGGAAGAGACTGAACAAACTAATCAAGAAAGCTAGCTCTGTCCTGGGGAAACGCCTTGACCCAGTGGAGGAGATAGGAGAGAGAAGGATGGTGGCTAAACTGTCATCTCTGCTGGAGTCCGAGTCCCACCCTATGCAGGACATACTGGACGCACTGAGGAGCTCATTTAGCAGTAGACTACATCATCCTAGATGCGTGACCGAGAGGTTTTGCAGGTCCTTCCTACCTACGGCTGTCAGACTGTATAACCTAAGCAGGGCTGCTCGCAGAGCTAGTAAAAAAACGTGACGACCTAATAGTATTGAATGCAAAAGACGCAACAGACTTACACAAATGGTCCCCTCCAGTATACAACTAGGACAATATCAGTCGCTATGGAGGGTGACAATATGTATGGGTACATATTCATACCATGAAAGGTAACTAAATAGACGGTTATGCTGTTTAGTCCATCTAGCTACAATGCTCCGCACTGTGTATATATATTTATATATTTATGTGTACATATGTATATTCACAGCTCTTATTTTCTTATCTTCTAAATTATTGCTCTGAGTGTTGCTATCCCTGTGCTGTTGCAATCCTGGAATTTCCCCATTGTGGGACTAATAAAGGCTTATCTTATCGTATCTTATCTTAAAAGTGGCCTGGTAGTCAGTAGTTCCATTTGTTAGTGCTGCTGCTAAGATGCTAATGCTGTAAACAGAGAGGAAGTAGAGAGCGCCAACTCTCGTACAAGCGCTTGTTTATTGGCCAGCGAGTGTCCGCCATTTTGTTTTTGTGTAACTGCGTCCCTGGATCCAGCAAAGTCAACATGGCATCGAGCTGCTTTCAAGAAGAAATTTCGCCAGAACCTGATGCTGATCATTCCTATTCTACTGCTTCTACTGGTACAAAGCGAAAAAAGACTTCAGGTTCTAAAGGAACACAATGTTCTGTTATCAACTGCTTTAATTATTCAATGATTAACAAGGATGTGAGCTAAATTACTTTGAGGACCGGGACCAACTATTCGCACCTTCTGAGAACATCATCAACCTTACCAAAAAAATGGAAACAACTTTTTGAAAGACATATCCAAATGTAATGTCCGGTGAAAAGGTTTTGCAAAAACTTTTTGTGGAGATTTACAAAGCAAGTGATGTTGACGACAGTCTTGTGTGTTCATCCCAATGTACAAAATGTGTTACATTTATGATGCAAGTTTATGCAACAATGAGACTGAAATTTCAACTGAAGTTGCACAATAGACAAAATGAACAAAAAAAGTCTCGTAAATGTAGAAAATACATCAAGGTCACACACAAATGAGTGTATAATTTATGTCAACTAGTCTTCAAGCATAATACAACTCATTTCACATTACTGAATTACATATATATATATATATATATATATACAGTATATATATATATATATATATATGGTTAGGAGATGTTTTCATGATTTGTCACAAGGTATTGCCTTACCTGTTACCAGTATAGTGCTTTAAAAATTAGTAATTGATGAAAATTATCAAATATTATTATATTATAATTATATCAGCATGTCTCGTATACATATTTAGTGTACACAATGTGTGTAGACCTTGTGACTGTAGCTATACTTTATATATAATGTATACACTATTTGGATTGACATTTTTCAGTTCGACTTTTTATGTTACTACACCTGTGGATGCATGTTGGATTGACTAAAATATATATTATTCTACTTGTCAAATTGATATTGTCAGTAGAAATCATAACAATTTCACTGTGTTAATGATGAACTGAAGTATTTTTCATATACAATGTAATTATAGGCTACTTATACTATTATTTAATACATGTAAAACCCACTATGAACAAGATGCACCAATAAAGATATGTAAAATATGATGAAATGGTATGTTCTGAGTACTTTTGACACATTCATTTGCAATGGACTGCCAATTATCAAAACTTATCGTGTTAGTTATTGCTAAAAAAAGCTGAAAAAAAAGATTAACATGATTATTTCAAATTAATATTGGTTAAAAAAAAAGTGATAGCAATACCAGTCGGCCAATTCAGGCTTAAGGTCAAAAAATAAATATTTATTTATTTATTGGGGGGGGGGGTGCATCTTTCCTGACACATGTGACATGAGCTGTCAAACAGTCAAAGTGATCTAACACTCCTATTCAATGGCTATTGGCACCCAATCGTGTAATTTCTATATATATAATCTTAGTATATTTCTCTTTTATGTATTGTATTGCACCTCACAAGTTCACAATATCTACCATATATCATTAACAGGCGCTTAAAAGTCACAGAAACTGTGCTAAATTTGCAGCAAAGCCTGCAGAACACAATACAGTCATGACACTGGCTGGGGACACTGGGCGCCCAGTTACACTAAAACAAAATGGCGGCGCTAATTACAGATAATCGCGTCAGTTGGCGCTCTACTTCCTCTCTGGCTGTAAACAAATGATCCATACTGGCAGAATGAGTCACTTTGAGAACATTTTCAAAACTGATGTAAAGTTATTTCCATATTCTGTATTGAAAGACCTTCAAAATGATATTTAATTTGTAGGAAGTGCACAAAAACGGACCCTGAAAAAGACTATTTGTTTATATTTTGGCTAGGTTGAAAACTCGCGTTCGATCGGTCCGGAATTACGTCTTCCACAAAAACATGTATTTTTAGAAAGTACAATTTCTAAGCTTTCCAGTGATACCAGGCACTCATGGGGGTTTTCCCGGGACTTGCCGCTAGCAAACAAAGAACGAGTCATGATTTATGACATCTCGTGCCATTTATACAGTTTATAGCACAACCACGAACACCAACAACAAAACCAGAACTATGCCAAAACATCCAAAAAATACAAAAACTACAAGTGCTGAAATTAGCTGCCACTTGAGTGCAAAACACGTATGTGGACTATACATTCAAATGAATTTGAAAAACTCTGAAAACCCTATTTTAAATGCCCCTGCTACTCCACTCTTACTGACTGATTTAACACTACTGCAGCCTGTTGTGTCCGAATAAAGAGGAGGCGAGATGACGTTTTATGAGTTTTATTACAATACGAACTATACACACAGGAGTCCCTACCACGAGTGCAGGAGCCACAGCGAAGAGACAATATGTCTCCCACTACTGGTGATGCCACCCCCCAAAGGCGGGGCGTCACCCCTCCCTAGCCTAGGGCACCGTCATAATATTCTAATATATCTAATATAGGATTCTACATTCCCCCCCCCTTTTGAAAAACGCAATCACACAAATTCTCCCAACCATATAATTTACACCCAATTCACACTCTAATACAAAGAGGTATAGGCCTACACACTCATACCACACTGGCCCAGCGAAGCTCTCCGCTATGTAAACAAACAGTCACCAAAAAGAAAAAGGGCCACACACCAAACTAAATTAATCCCGATGGGGCAGCGCTGTGGCGGAGTGATTGGCACTGCGGCAGCACAGCAACTCACCTTTGGCCGGGGGATCCTGGGTTTGATCCCAGCCCCCGACCAACAGTGATCTGTGGGGAGTTTGCATGTTCTCCCCGTGTCTGCGTGGGTTTGCTCTGGGATTTCTCCGGTTTCCTCCCACATGCCAAAAACATGCAAGTTAGGTTGATTGGCATCAAACTGGGGATTCTAAACTGTCCTTAGGTATGAATGTGAGAGTGAATGGTTGGGAACGCTGTGGGAATGCCCTGGGATCGAACCCAGGATCCCCAGGCCAAGGGTGAGTTGTGTGCTGCTGTAGTGCTAACCACTCCGCCACTGTTGTGGGGTCTTTTGTGACCTCTTGGATGAGTTGTCGCTGCGCTCTTGGGGTGGTTTTGGTCCGCTGGCCACACCTGGAAAGGTTCACCACTGTTCCATGTTTTCACCATTTGTGGATAATGGCTCTCACTGGGGTTTGCTGGAGTCCCAAAGCTTTAGAAATGGCTTTATAACCTTTTCCAGACTGATAGATCTCAGTTACTTTGTTTCTCATTTGTTCCTGAATTTCTTTGGATCACAGCATGATGTCTAGCTTTTGAGGATCTTTTGGTCTACTTTGTCAGGCAGGTCCTATTTAAGGGATTTCTTGAATGAGAACAGGTGTGGCAGTAATCAGGCCTGGGTGTGGCTAGAGAAATTGAACTCAGCTTTCCAAAGATGTGATAAACCACAGTTAATTTATGTTTTCACGGGGATGGGGGGTCACTTTTTCACACAGGGCCATGTAGGTTTGGATTTTTTTTTACCCTTAATAATAAACACCTTCATTTAAAAACTGCATTTTGTGTTTATTGTGTTATCTTTGTCTAATATTTAAATTTGTTTGATAATCTGAAACATTTAAGTGTGACAAACATACCAAAAAATGAGAAATCGGGAAGGGGGCAAACACTTTTTCACACCACTGTACGTTGCTCATTTTAGGGGTTTTTTGTGTCTACATTTCATCAGTTCTTCATTTGGCCAGTGGCTTGCTCTGATTTTGAAGGTTTGCGAGACCAGACAGGAGCTCTTATTTTGAAAGTTTGCTTTCAACGAGAGCTTGATTTTTATACCTGTAGAGTTCTTGTAGCTCTTCATCTGGCTTCCCCGTTTCATGTGCTTAAGATAGACCTTTATTCTGCTTATTCTGTTATTTTGCTTTTTTATCTCTGCCCGCAGCAGACTTCTTTGTGGGCAAAACAATAGCATCTGGGTGTCTTTTTTTCACTCTGCTAAAGAAGCCTTTGGTGTGTCTGACCGTGGTGGCTGCTCCATCAGTACAGGGCCCAGTTCAGAGTCTGACTCTGTCCTCGCCAAATATTTATCCATCGCTGTATTTCATCTAGTCACCACAACCTCTAGCACGTCTTAATAAGGTCATTATCCTCCATAAAACACATGAAGAAGACAGTCGCCATTGTTAATGTGTTCATACTGCCATCTACTAACATGGAAGAGCCACGACAGGAACCCATGTGCAACAACAGCAAATTACTTGCAATTTTTTGTACCAATTAATTTCAGAGGAGCCCTGAGCATTCTCTCAAGGACCCCTGGCTGAAAAACACTGCACTACAGGACACCCTGTTGTCTGCATTTACACTTGTGCACTGTTTTGTTTGTACAATTACACTACCAAAACAGGTTTCTCTGCCCATGTGTAGAGTGATTTCTTTTGTGCACTTTTTGTTTACTTTATTGATCCTCAGAGGGAAATTCAGGGCATCCACCTGGATGGATGAGGCAGCCACGGTACAGAGCCAATCCCTTCACCATTCACACACACCTAGGGCCACTTTAGAGTCTCCAATTCTGACTTGCCTGTTTTGGGCCTGCGGGAGGAAACCAGAGTACCTCCACGCAGACAACATGCAAACTCCACACAGAAGGGTCACCGATGGTCAGGGGGTGGGATCGAACCCATGATTGTTAGGGATGGAATTGATCCCATGGCCTTCTTACTGTGCTGCCACTGTGGTAACCACTGCACCACCAAGCTGCCCTTCTTGCGTTTTTGTTTATTCAAATGATGGTGATGGACAATGAGCGGATTGTGATGGAGTTGGAGCTGATAAATGCTGAACAGCAGCAACTTTTACAATAATCCCTGCAATGGACAAAAGAAAGAATACACCAAAAGAGATGGTGCATACGACCACTGCGCTGCCACCATCTGACCGTCTAAAAACCTTTGCTTCACTCTTTTCTATTTTTTTTCTTTGGTTTTCTGTTTGCGCTCTTTTAGGGAATCAATGCTGAATCTTAGAAACCTACCGCTTCCTGTTTTTCCATAGCCTAACTACAGATGGCTTGACCTGCTTCAGCCAAGTCACTTCAAGTTCATGTCGGATGATCTGATTATACAGGTGAGATGCTGTAACTGTAATCAACAGACTTCGTGGATGTATTTGTTCATAAAAATCATATATTTTAATTTTATTTTTGTATTGCAACCTTGGCTTGAAACTTTTCCGACAGTAAAAGTATTATTCCCCTGGCAGTAACAGTTTTGTTGTAAAAATTATTTGTGTGTTCTAATAAAGTTTAAAATAAAAAAGGTCCCGTTGCGAAAGTTGAGGGGGTGTAAAGGCTCTCTATTGTGGGGAGCTGGGAGAGCTGTCACACAGACAGCAAAGCAACTACACGTTAAAAAAAAAAAAAAAAAAACATGCCCCAAAACCCGTATCTGACAAGATTTTCAAGCGACTTTAGAGGAAAAACAAGCCCAAAATTGCTTATAATAAGCGGACTCTTGGCTCCACTGCACAGCGCGCTTCAGTCTGGGCTGCCTGCCAGAAGGTGGCAGACTGTGCGCATGCGCAGATGGCTAATCCTCCTGCTGCACATCCAGAAAAATCTGGACAGCTCGAGCCGCAGAGACACTGATGGAGCCTGTGATCCGTTTCTACTGTGTGTTACACATGACCGCGTCTCTATCTTCACATGAGCCCATCATATTCACACCGAAGCCCGTTTATCACTCATTTTAGGGTATTTTTCCTACATTCCGATGTTCAGCCAATCAGAGCTCACCGTGCCCTTCTCGTGCTGACCATCACATTTTTCCCAGCATGCTCCGCAGGCTCCAGTACCGTTTAAAAGTAATCTAAAATGTGTTTTAACAGGGCTACATGAATGGTGTATCAGTCAGATAGCATAGGTGCATGTCAAGAATTCCCATGGGGCAATTTTATAGACAGTAACACCCTCAGTCTATGATATATAACAGTATAGTGCCATATATACCGTCTGTCATCCTGCTGTATGTTGGCTGGTCCGATGGTGGTGAGATTTCAATTGATTGCTACAGTGAGTTACAGAACCTCTACGTTTCTTCTCTCCCCTCCCTCACCACTGACATTGACCAGCCTTTTACTCACTTCTGTCTTGTTTTGCACAATAAACCTGATGTTCATAAAGATAAATCCTGCAAATAAAACAACCATGCAAGACGCATTACAGGAAAAAAGTTAATTTATTAAAAAACAGTTAAATCACAATTTTATTCTTGGCTTGGTTTTGTTTTTGATATCTTAACACTTGGTCCAAAAACAAAAAAAGGAAATACTGTAGTCTACACACAATTAGCATAGTTTGTTCTTTTATCACCAGTCAGAAATTGTGCTGTAGCAAAAATTGCCTCATGATATTAATTACTCAAGTATGAGATAATCACCATAAAATTATTTGAGTAAGAGTGAGAAAATACTTTGTGAAGATTTCAATATTGATTTACTGAATCCACATCAACAAAATGTAATTACAGAGTTCATGAACTCTATGTACAGCATGAGTCTATATCCCACAATAACACATCCCAGTAGAATCACAGCTCACACTGCTACACTTATTGACAACCTGTTTGTCAATGTTATTGATAAGAAGATAGAAAGTGGATTATTGATAAATGATATAAGTGACCACTTGCCAACCTTTGCACTTATCCATGGCCACACGGGGGCCAATACAGAAAAAATTTCAACATCGTTCAGATACAAATCACCAAATGCAATCAGTTCTTTTAAAGAGGACTTGCTGAAGCAAGACTGGACAGAAGTCTATGTATCAGATGTAAATGAAGCCTATTGTGGGCTATATTAATCATATATTCCATAACCTACATATGTTGAAGCATGTGGGAATGTTTGGTGATTACACATGTAAGGCGACTTCACACCTCAGAAAGGACAAAGACTCTCACCCGCCAGTGTAAGAACAAAGACTTTCCCAGACACTGCGGTGGAAACCGGAGGAGCTGCCCTCACCCCCCAGGGCCATGAGGAGGAGTACGGAGACAATGGGGGAGATTAAGATAATGAGGGATGTCAGCCTTTGATATGCATGTCTTTTGTTATGTGCAAGTATAAGTTGATAGAGCCGAAACTGTTCGGTCTCTTTTTTCCTTCTTCTGCTGCTGCACTAGGATGAGACTTGTTAGAGGAGCTGATAATAAACTTTGGTTTATGAATCACATCGCCTCGTTATTTCAAGCTCCTCTACACTGGTGACCCTTACGCGAGAATGGACCAGACGCGTTCCCCCGCGATCGACTCATCTGTGGCGACCCAGGCAGATGCCGGCGCCCATGCAGACAGGGGAACAGATGGACGACGTTCCCCCACGGCAGAAGTGATAGAGAGGGCTCAACTGAGCACCAGCGCCGCGGAGAGAGCCAAAGCAAGGCACTCTCACCCTGCGGACACATCAGTGACTGTCTACACAAACGCCGTCACCGTCAACCTGCCGGACTTCTGGCAAGAGGACCCCGCCTCGTGGTTTCAGCAAGCTGAAGCCCAGTTTGCACTTGCGGGCATCACAGCTGACGATACAAAGTTCTATCACATCGTCGCCAAACTCAACGCCGCCACTTCGAGATGTGCACGGAGCATAATCCAGCGGCCGCCGGCCCAGGACAAATATGAAGAACTGAAAGCGACCATCGTGGCAAATTATGTCCCCTCAGCCGAGGAGAGAGCCGAGAGGATCTTGGCGGTCTACGGCCACAGAGGATGTAGACCCAAGGCCCTCATGGAGGACTTGCTGCAACTTAAAGAAGAGGACAATGACAACTTCCTCTTCCATTTCATATTCCTCAGTACGCTGCCGCCACACATGAGAGGGACACTGGCCAACATGCGATGCAGCACCCAGCAAGACTTCCGCACGCTAGCTCACGAAGCTCAACGGCTCGTCAACGCCTGCAAGGAGCAGACACCCACAGCAGCATCCGCAGACCTCAACACTGACGTCCGGAGCCACGAGAAGCCACAAATCACTGAGCAGAGCCAGCCCGCGGTGACAGCGACACGCCCAGGACGCAACACACAGAGCGACGTTTGTTATTACCACCACCGCTTCGCCGAGAAGGCTTACAAATGCGTTCCCCCCTGCAAATTCACAATTTCCAGAAAACGCCGAAGCCGAGAGCCGTTAACAGCGGCGGTTCTTGACGAAAAAAGCAAGCTTTTATATGTGACGGACGGACACACCGGCAAGCAGTTCCTTATCGACACGGGAGCTCAACTAAGTTTTGTCATGCCCTCCCAAGCAGACCGGGCCATGGGCACCCGGGGCAATGGAGCGGTGGCAGCCAATGGCTCCATCATCGACACTTTTGGTGAAAAGAGCCTGCACCTCAGCATCCACGGCCGCAACTACAGATGGACATTTGTTGTAGCGGCGGTGAGTTTTAACTTGTTGGGCGCAGATTTTTTGTGTGCACATGGGTTATTAGTTGATCTAGCGAACAGGCGCTTGGTTAATGCACTGTCATTTGCTTCTATTCCCTGCTCAGCCCGACTTTCTCCACCACCCGTGCAGGCTAGCGTCACCACAGCAGGAGGTAAGTTTGATCAACTCCTCACCCAATTTCCAGCACTCACAATTCCCAAATTCTCAGCCACAGTGGCTAAACACGGGGTTGAACATTTTATTCCCACAACGGGCCCACCTGTATTTGCCAAAGCTCGGCGCTTAGACGCGGCCAAGCTCGCCATAGCTCGGGACGAGTTTACTACCCTTGAAAAATTAGGCATTATTAGACGCTCGAAAAGCTCCTGGGCCTCACCACTTCACATGGTTCCGAAATCCAACGGTTCTTGGAGACCGTGCGGCGATTACCGCAGATTAAACAATGCGACAGCGCATGACCGCTACCCAATTCCTCACATTCAGGATTTTTCACTGCACCTGGCGGGTGCGCGCATTTTTTCAAAAATAGACCTGGTCCACGATTATCATCAAGTCCCAGTTCGAGCAGAGGACATTCCTAAAACAGCTGTAATAACCCCTTTCGGCCGTTTTGAATTTTTGCGGATGCCTTTCGGCCTCAAAGGCGCGGCTCAAACCTTTCAGCGGATGATGGATGCAGTATTACATGACCTCCCTTTTGTTTTCGTCTACCTCGACGATATGCTGGTAGCCAGCCCGTCTGAGGAAGAACACGAGCAGCATCTCACTATGGTTTTTCAGACGCTAGAAGAACACGGGTTAATAATCAATCCAGCCAAATGCAAATTCGGTGTGTCACAAATTGATTTTTTAGGACACAGAGTTTCTCCGAAGGGGGCAGTCCCACTTCCAGACAAAGTTCACGCGATAAAAAGTTTCCCACGGCCACAAACGGTCAAATCACTGCAAGAATTTTTAGGAATGGTTAATTTTTACAACCGTTTCCTCCCCCACGCAGCTCAGCTCATGCAGCCCCTATATGACGCGCTCAGAAAACAGAAAGCTTCCAACGCGGTCGAATGGACCCCGGAGAGCGAACGCGCCTTCGCGGAAGTAAAAAGCGCCCTAGCTAATGCCACATTGTTGGTTCACCCCGATCCCTCGGCCCGCATTGCACTAACCACAGATGCTTCGGACCTGGCTATAGGGGCAGTTGTAGAACAACATGTCAGCGGAATCTGGCAACCTTTAGCATTCTTCAGCAAATCGCTAAACCAAACCGAGCGTAAATACAGCACTTTTGACAGGGAGCTGCTAGCGCTTCATTTATCCATCCGCCACTTCCAGTTCTGGTTAGAAGGGCGGAGTTTCACGGCTTTTCTAGACCACAAACCGCTCACCTTTGCTATGGCTAAAATTTCCGAACCGTGGTCAGGCAGGCAACAAAGACAGCTGGCTGCGATTTCAGAGTTCACCACAGACATTCGACATGTGGCAGGCAAACTTAACGTGGTAGCAGACTGCCTCTCTCGCGCTGTGACATCGTCAGAGCACGAGGAGACAGATTATACTACCTCAGCCGCGGAACTCTTCACCAACGCGGACACATACGCGGCCCCAATCCATGCAGGGATAGATTATGCAGCCATGGCAGAGGAACAAAGCTGTGACGCGGACGTGCGCGCACTCTTGTCTGGACCAACAGGGTTAAGGCTGGAGGAAAGGGGTTTACGCGACGGCGTGCCCCCCCTAATATGCGATATTTCAACCGGCCAACCGCGCCCGTTAGTCCCAGCTACATGGCACCGCCGTATTTTCGACTCAATTCACTCCCTCGCGCACCCAGGTGTGTGCGCCTCGCTTAAAATGGTCGCTGAAAAGTTTGTGTGGCTGGGCCTGTGCAAAAACGTAAAAGAATGGGCAAAAACTTGCATTTCTTGTCAGCGCGCCAAAATACACAAACACACAAAAGCCCCTCTGGAGCCTTTTCCAATCCCTGCTAGAAGGTTCGACCACGTTCATGTCGACCTCGTGGGGTCACTACCTTCCTCCCAAGGTTTCACACACCTGTTAACAATGATAGACCGCACCACGCGCTGGCCAGAGGCAGTCCCTCTGGCGTCGATCACAGCGGAGGAAGTCGCTCGCGTTTTTTTGACAAACTGGGTGGCACGTTTCGGCGTCCCATCGGACATCACGTCCGATAGAGGACCTCAATTTGTCTCGGAGCTTTGGTCAGCCATGTCCAGCAGCTTAGGGACGACAATTCACCGCACCACCGCTTATCACCCTCAGGCTAATGGGTTATGCGAGCGTTTTCACAGGTCTTTAAAGGCCGCCCTCAGAGCCTCACTAACGGATACAAATTGGATAAATAAACTTCCCTGGGTTTTATTGGGGTTGCGTGCTGCGCCTAAAGAGGATCTAGACGCCTCTCCAACAGAATCAGTTTTTGCACAACCTCTCAGGCTCCCAGGTGAATTTTTACCAGAGAACCCAGAGCCAGGGCATCTTCCAGCCCCGAGGTTTTTAGGCAGCAACGGACCGAACTCTCTCCCCGGACCGGCACATCACTCTTTTCCACGGGGTTTTGTCCCCCAAGCTTTAAAAAACGCTGAATTCATTTTTGTTAGGCATGAAGCTTTAAAACCAACTTTCCGCCCACCATACGATGGGCCATTCAGAGTGCTGGAACCTGGTGATAAATACTTTGTGCTTGATTTTGGGGATAGAAAAGAAACAGTCAGCATTGACAGACTTAAACCTGCCTTCTTGTTGAGAGACGAGCCTGCACAGTTGGCGAGAGCACCTCGGCGGGGTAGACCCCCCAAGAGAAAAGACTCAGCCCCCCTGCAGGGAACAATTAATCACTCTCCTCCCCAAGCTGCAGATTCCTTACAGGAAGGTCCCAGCAGGACGCTCAAGCGGACCCACAGCAGATTCGGGAGAAGATTAAAACCCAGACAGCACAGGGACTGATGCAAACTACTCAACAGTTGTTCACTAATTGTGCTGTAACAGTTTAGGACTGACTTGTGATTTTACTATGCTGTTTTGATTACCACTGAACTCTCTTAGGAGCATGGCTGCTGGAAAGTTTCTTCTGTGGCAAGAGGTGTAGCAGTTAGTATGTCATAGTAATTGTCTTAAACTGTGAATTTTTCTATTGTCCTTTTCTTAGTCGTTTGGGGGGGTGCTGTGGGCTATATTAATCATATATTCCATAACCTATATATGTTGAAGCATGTGGGAATGTTTGGTGATTACATATGTAAGGCGACTTCACACCTCAGAAAGGACAAAGACTCTCACCCGCCAGTGTAAGAACAAAGACTTTCCCAGACACTGCGGTGGAAACCGGAGGAGCTGCCCTCACCCCCCAGGGCCATGAGGAGGAGTACGGAGACAATGGGGGAGATTAAGATAATGAGGGATGTCAGCCTTTGATATGCATGTCTTTTGTTATGTGCAAGTATAAGTTGATAGAGCCGAAACTGTTCGGTCTCTTTTTTCCTTCTTCTGCTGCTGCACTAGGATGAGACTTGTTAGAGGAGCTGATAATAAACTTTGGTTTATGAATCACATCGCCTCGTTATTTCAAGCTCCTCTACACCTATGACACATTTATAAACATTGTAACCACTCTTTATGAAAAAAACTGTCCATTAGTAAAAAAAAAAAAGCTTAAACAGAAATTTGCCGATAAGCCATGGTTAACCAAAGGACTACAAAAGGCGTGTAAAAAGAAAAATGTATTATATAAAGCTTTCCTAAAGAAAAGGACAAAAGAAGCAGAGCAGCTGTATAAAACATACAAAAATAAGTTAACATATATAATAAGATGTAGTAAAAGAGACTATTACAGTAAAGAACTGGAGAAAAACAAAGACAATATTAAAAATACATGGACAATACTTAACAGTATCCTTGGAAATAAAAGCAGAAATACAAGCAACCCAACTAATATTCCAAAAAATAATAAAACGACTCAGAGTGTGAATGTAGCTTCACCTGCAGATGAATTTAATAACTTTTTTGTTAACATTGGTCCTAATTTGGCTCAAGAAATACCCACTACGGTGCCTACAGGTGATACAATATGCAATAACACTGCTATAAAAGACTCCATTTTCATAAAGAACACAGATGAAAAAGAGAGGTCACTGAAATTGTCAAATCGTTTAAAAGTAAAACATCTACGGACTGTGATGGTATTGACATGCTCTTAGTCAAAACTATTATTGAATGCCTAGTAAAACCACTGACTTATATCTATAACCTGTCTCTCCAATCAGGTATATTTCCCAATGCAATGAAAATAGCTAAAGTAATTCCGATATACAAGACGGGTGACAGAGGGGAATTCTCAAACTATAGACCAATTTCACTATTACCGCAATTTTCCAAGATACTTGAAAAAATATTCTATGAGAGAATTGACAACTTCATACTGAAGAATAATTTACTGTGTGAGCAGCAATATGGGTTCAGACACAAGAGGACAACTGCATTTGCTCTAATGGAATTTATAGAAAAAATATCAACAGCCATTGAAAATAAAGAGTATTCAGTTGGAGTATTCCTGGATCTTAAAAAAGCATTTGATACAGTGGATCATAATTTATTATTAAAGAAACTACAAAATTGTGGTATTAGAGGGGTAGCACTGTCCTGGTTAAGTAGTTACTTAAAGAATAGATATCAGTATGTATGTGTTAGTAACTAACTAACTAACCTGCACTTATATAGCGCTTTTTCTAGTCACAAAGACCACTCAAAGCGCTTTCACTAATACTAACCCTCTATTCTAAGGGCCTATAGGAAACAGATATCTAGGGACAATTTAGAACAGCCAATTAACCTAACATGCATGTCTTTGGATTGTGGGAGGAAACCGGAGCCCCCGGAGTAAACCCACGCAGCACAGGGAGAACATGCAAACTCCACACAGAAAGGTTCCAACCCCTGCCAACCTGGGGATTCGAACCAGGAACCTTCTAGCTGTAAGGCAACAGTGCTAACCACTGCACCACCGTGCTGCCCAGTAACAAAAACTCACAGTTACTGAAGGTTACTTGTGGAGTCCCACAGGGTTCAGTTTTGGGGCCATTACTATTCAATATGTATATAAATGATATATGTAAAGTTTCAGAAAAAATGGACTTAATATTGTTTGCCGATGACACTAATCTATTATGCAGTGGAAACAATTTGGAACAACTTCTGGATACACTCGGAAAGGAATTAGGAAAGCTTAAACTGTGGTTTGACTCAAACAAATTAACGCTCAATTTAAGTAAGACAAGATTTATAGTCTTTAACAACCATCACAACAACCCAGTACCTAAACTCAGTGTAAATGGTGTAGAGATTGAAAGGGTATCTGAAACTAAATTTCTTGGAGTAATAATTGATAATAAACTGTGTTGGAAGTCACATATTAACTATATCAAAGGTAAAGTATCCAAATCAATTGCAATATTACACAGAGTGAAATATTTGCTGAATCAACCCACACTATACGCCTTGTATCATTCATTAATACTCCCATACATGACATATTGTAATGAAGTATGGGGAAATACATATAAAACAAACATATATCCACTCTTAATGCTTCAAAAGAGAGAGAAGAATAATAAACAAAGCAGCTTACAGGGAACCAACAAACCCACTTTTTCTTAAATTAAAAGCTCTCAAGTTGAAAGATCTGGTAGACTTTAAAACTGCAATAACAAAGTTTAAAGTGAAGAATTTATCACTGCCCGCAAATATCCAAAAGTTGTTCCAAATAAGGGAGAAACGATATCACTTCAGAGGAACATGTATATTTCAAAAGTCTACAGTGAGAACAACAACCAAGCAACACTGTGTTTCAGTGCAAGGAGTCAGATTATGGAACGATTTTGGACCTGAATTAAAATCATGTACAACGCTTGGACAATTTAAGCAAAAACTAAAGGAAGAAATACTCCAAACATATATACAAGATGACATGTAAAATCACATAAGGATTGTCATATCCAGCCTGTGCTGTGTTGTTGCCTAGTTTTTGGTTGTTTTTTTTTTACTTTTTACTGTCACACTTGGTCTTAGCTTTGTTCTGAATTGTAATCGCTCTTGTTTTGTTTTTCTTTTGAATTCTTGGATGGAATATGGGTGGGCAATATAAGCTGTGGCTTCAGCCATCACCCATTTCGGATAACTTTTGTTGAACTGTATAATCAGAGGAGTTATTGCCTAATTTGACCTTGTTGGATTTTATTTCCCCCTTTTGCTATACTATTCAGTTCCTTTTAACCTGTACTATCCGAAATAAAGATTCATTCATTCATTCATTCATTCAAAATACTAAAAAGTGAGTAGTGATCTTACGTTTACCAACAAGAGAGTTTTTATCCATAAATTTGCAAATTTGTCATAGATTTGCCATTTTTCCCCCCATAAATCTATGGCATTTTTCTTTAAATCGATTGAAGATGTTTATTTTGAAAATATAACAAAAACGTAAAACCTGACAACAATAAAAATAGTAATAATGATGATAATATGATAATTTTATTATACATATTGGAAAAGGAGTGAAAAGTTCTATGTATTTAATCTCACCCCCTTTCCAGACATCATTCAACAATAATCATTAGGCTATAGTCTAACAAATACACCACCATCATTATTGGACAAGATTTGGTGATCGCAACATTTTAAGGTTGTGACATTTTAGATGCAAATTTGCAAGATTTTACTCATAAATTTGCAACTTTGTTTAATGTAAATTTGTGACTTAATTGTAAATTTGCACTTTGTGAGGCTTCTCTCTGAGCTGTGTTTGTCAGAATAAACTAGTTACACGTGCCCTCTAATCCAAGAGAAATCATAAAAATATTTTTGAGCCAGAATAAAAGAAAAACAACTATTTTCACTGGTTAGAAAAACTCGACTTATCCTCATTTTAAATAAGTGAAATCAAAATTTTCAAGTACAATGAAAAGTACGGGTTTTTCTTTAAAAAAAAAAAAATGTACTCAAGTAAGAGTATTGAGTTTTGCAATAAAAATCGTGAAAGTACAATTTTATACAAAAGTTAATTGAGTACAAGCACATCCTCTCTATGACAGTCTTGGCAAAGGCTGCCTCTGTCACCACTGTAGCACACAGCTGCCTGTGACAGAGACAGAAGGACGTGTGTCCAGGGCCGATATTTTAGCCGGAGAAGACAGAGAAAACAAGACAGTGTGAGAAAGGAAAAAGTGGAGCGTGTAGGAGTCAAGAATTGAGGAGACTGGATGATTTTTCCAGTAACTGCTTTAATTCTCACTCATCCTACGTCCTCTCTCGATTGGAGTGAAAAGAGACAGGACGCAGTCACACACATACATTTATACACTCATCTCTAACAATACATCACACAAAAGTCTCAATACTCAGTTACATCTTTTCATCTGTAATAGAACACCCAGAGTCCTTCTGTTCTCCTTTCCGACCCCCAAAGGTCAGGCCGGGTAATCTTCTCCCCTCTCCTGAGTCCCCAGCGGGTGCAGACACATCTTCCTCTTGAGGTGTGAAGTCAATACACATGGCTAGCTCAAAGTCTCTCTTGGCTGAATTCAGCCAGCCACATGTGAGTTACATAGGTTATAACTATGGGCTCCACAAGAGTGTGGAAATGTGAAAATGACGAGGCAGAGTTTATCTCACGAGTCAGGTTTATTCACATTTTCCAACATCAGCAAAAACAGAAAGAGCAAACACAGACATTCATCCTTTATATACTCAGGACCTTCAAAGCTCACAGTCATATTGCATTTTATCACAAGCAACAATACATCTTTCCTTAAATCCTATAACATCCTGCTCATAGTCTCTGGGAGACCAGGAAATCCCCCAAGGCCGTCTCTTGCATACCACAGACTAAATTTTCACATCCTCCTGTTATCTCTTTGTTCTCTCTGAGATGTGAAGCTTAAAGGGTACCTGTGGTGGTCGTCTAAACAAATTCAACTTGAAAACATTAGGCAAATTATTCTTTTTTCGGTTAAATAATTATTGCCAGCCATATACCACCAGAGAAATATGCAAATACGACCGCAGGCATGGCCAGCCAATGAAAACTCTGAGTGCAGCCATGACACATGCGGATGTGACATCATAGCGTACATACATACTCCGCCTGTATGAGAGACTAGGGTGCTGCTGTGAGTGTTTTTATTCTATTATGGCTGAATTGTCGGACTCTGAGGAAGAATTCTTCCAACATGGCTACAGGTTTGAGCCAGAAAGGTCTTCTGAGGGTTAAAGTGACGAAGTGGTCCTCACACACAATGCAATTTCGTCTGAAAGGATTCGTCTGTGCCCTGTTCCGAGATCACTTTTCCGCTAGAGGACCCACCGAATTTAAGCATTTATTTATTTATTTTTTACTCGTTTTAGTTCTGCATTTAATATGAACCCTGAGTTTGAAATAAACGTTTGAATTTTGGTCCTCACACAACGCAACGCGCCGAGTGTCTGCCGCTCTTTATAGCGGCGAGGGAGGAGCCGAATTATCTTGTTGCGGCTGTTAACAACCTCAGATCAGATGACAGGACCCGCCGAATTTAAGCATTTATTTATTTATTTTCTACTCGTTTTAGTTCTGCATTTAATATGAACCCTGAGTTTGAAATAAACGTTTGAATTTGAATATCCCAAAAGCCGCTGCACATCCGGGTACTGCAGGCTCAGCCAGTACTGATCCAGATCGTGGTAGCCACGCTAATACGTCACAGGAAGCGTCCTGGAAGGCCATGTAGCCACTAATATGGCTGTACCCATGTTTGCTGACATAGCTGAACCAGCACATCAGCAATGGATTTATATCAAATTGCTTTGAACATGAATTTCAACTTAAACTTGAACTAGAACGTGAGACAGGGGCTCAATATAATATCTTTTTTTTCACGACCACCACAGGTACACTTTAAAGTGATACACATGTGGTCCCACAAGAGGAAAATGGAGCCAAATGGAGATGTTGTGCTGCTGACAGCGCCATCTGCTGTTCAATGAGGCATTAACCGCTGCATGTCATGCTTTAATTGCAGCTTGCAGAAAAAAGTTGCAGATTTTAAAGAAAAAAAAAAGTTGTAAATTTACAAGAAAAATGTTACAAACTTATGAGGGGAAAAAATTGCACATCTATAAGAAAAAATGCAAATTTATGAGAAAAAGTTGCAAGTTTATAAGCGAAAAGTTGCAAATTTATAAGAAAAACTTGCAAATTTATGAGAAAAAAATTACCAGAAAAAGGAATTTGAAAGAAAAAAGTAGGAAATTGGAGAAAAAGTTGCAAGTTTACAAGAAACGCTTGCAAATTGATGAGAAAAAAAAACAACTTTACCAGAAAAAGGTTGCATGTTTGAAAGAAAAAAGTTGCAAATTTACAAAAAAAAAGTTGCAAATTTATGATAAAAAAAAGTTGGAATTTAAAAGAAAAAAAATGGCATATTTTCAAGTAAAATGCTACAAATTTATGAGGGATAAAGTTACAATTTTAAGATAAAAAGTTGCAAATTTATGAAAAAAGTTTTAAATTTATCAGAAAAAAGTTGCAGATTTACAATAAAAATGCCACACATTTGTGAAAAAAGCTTTAAATATATAAGGAAAAAGTTACAAATTTATAAGAAAAAAAGCAAATTTATACAAGAAAATAGTAGTAGTAGGCAGGCCAAGCGGAGTGCAGCTCGGGTGGTTGCTGAAGCAAAAACCCGGGTATGGGAGGAGTTCGGTGAGGCCATGGAACAAGACTTTCGGTCGGCTTCAAAGAGATTCTGGCAAACTGTTCAGCGGCTCAGGAGGGGAAAGCAGCTCCCCGTCCACACTGTGTATGGTGCGGATGGGACACTGTTGACTTCAACTGGGGATAACGTTGGGCGGTGGAAGGAATACTTTGAGGATCTCCTCAATCCCACTGATACGCCTTCCACAGAGGAAGCAGGGTTTGGGGACAAGGGGGATGACTCGCCTATCACAGGGGCTGAGGTCGCTAAGGTGGTTAAAAATCTCCTTGGTGGCCGGGCCCCGGGGGTGGACGAGATTCGCCCTGAGTACCTCAAGGCCCTGGATGTTGTTGGGTTGTCATGGTTGACACGCCTCTGCAACATTGTGTGGAGGTCGGGGGCAGTGCCTTTGGCATGGCAAATCGGGGTGGTGGTTCCTCTCTTCAAAAAAGGGGACCGGAGGGTGTGCTCCAACTTTAGAGGGATCACACTCCTCAGCCTCCCTGGGAAGGTCTATGCCAAGGTACTGGAGAGGAGAGTCCGGCCGTTGGTCGAACCTCGGATTCAGGAGGAGCAATGTGGTTTTCGTCCTGGCCGTGGCACATCGGACCAGCTCTTTACCCTCTCGAGAATTCTTGAGGGTTCGTGGGAGTTTGCCCAACCAGTTTACATGTGTTTTGTGGACTTGGAGAAGGCATTTGACCGCGTCCCTCGTGGATTTTTGTGGGGGGTGCTTCGGGAGTATGGGGTATCGGGCTTGTTGTTACGAGCTATTCGGTCTCTGTACGACCGTTGTGAGAGTTTGGTTCGTATTGCAAACACTCGGTCGGAGTCATTCCCAGTGAGAGTTGGACTCCGCCAGGGCTGCCCTTTGTCACCGATCCTGTTCATAATTTTTATGGACAGGATTTCTAGGCGCAGCCAGGGAATGGAGGGTGTCATGCTTGGTGACCACAGGATCTCATCTCTGTTGTTTGCAGATGATGTTGTCCTGTTGGCTTCATCCAGCAATGACCTACAGCTCTTGCTGGGACGGTTTGCCGCTGAGTGTGAAGCGGCTGGGATGAGAATCAGCACCTCCAAGTCCGAGTCCATGGTCCTCAGCCGGACAAAGGTGGATTGTCCTCTCCGGGTTGGGGACAGGCTCCTGCCCCAAGTGGAGGAGTTTAAGTATCTTGGGGTTTTGTTCGCGAGTGAGGGGAAAATGGAGCGAGAGATCGACAGATGGATTGGAGCAGCATCTGCAGTGATGCGGACGTTGTACCGGTCTGTTGTGGTGAAGAGGGAGCTTAGTTCTAAGGCAAAGCTGTCGATTTACCAGTCAATCTACGTTCCTACTCTCACCTATGGTCACGAGCTTTGGGTAATGACCGAAAGAACGAGATCGCGGATACAAGCGGCTGAAATGAGCTTTCTCCGTAGGATTGCTGGACTCACCCTCAGAGATAGGGTGAGGAGCTCAGTCATCCGGGACAGGCTCAGAGTAGAACCGCTGCTCCTCCACATTGAAAGGAGTCAGTTGAGGTGGTATGGGCATCTGATTAGGATGCCTCCTGGACGCCTTCCACTTGAGGTGTTTCAGGCATGTCCCACTGGGAGGAGACCCCGGGGCAGACCCAGGACTCGGTGGAGAGACTATGTCTCCCAGCTGGTCTGGGAACGCCTTGGTATCCCCCCTGAAGAGCTGGAGCAGGTGGCTGGGGAGAGGGAAGTCTGGGCTTCTCTGCTTGAACTGCTGCCTCCGCAACCCGGACCTCCGGAAAAGTGGTAGAAGATGGACGGATGGATGGAAAATAGTTGCAGATTTAAAATAAAAAAAAGTTGCAAATTTGCAAGCAAAAAACTTGCAGATTTAAAATTTGTGCTTTAGATCCATTTTATTCTGTTTTATGTAACAATTGGTTCCAACCGGGCAATAGAGGGGATGCAATGGAACAGAATTCTTGGCATTTACCATAACAACACAGCACTGAGTGGCAATCACATGTGACAGCTTTATTTTGTAAGCAGCAAAACATAAAAAAATCACATAAAATATTTAGTCGCTGCAGTGCACAGAGTACTTTTTTAACTTTAGATGTTAATACCGCACTACTCACTTGACCGTATGTGTGGGCAAAGACCAAGGAGCACATGGTAAGTGAAGGACTGATTCAGAGCTTTTAATTATTTATTCATTTAATTTTTTGCCAATTAATCAAGACAGAATGATAACATTAGCTCACCATGATACAAGCAGGTAATCTGTGTAATGCTGTGACTGAATATTGTGTATTTTTTGTGCTTTACTGCAGAGTGTTATGTCCACAAACCTGGCAATGACGACCGACAAGGACGTTGCCGCTGAACTGAACTTTATTACAGCCAATGGTAAAAGTACAAGTACGTGTGAAGTAGGGCCGGTGTTATGCCGAAAACTACTTGCTTGCCGAGAACTGTATCCCATCGTTGCGGACACACGGGAACGCACGCGACTGTGTGTGACAACATACATCTAAGGGTGAGTTGCTGTAATACAACAAACTATAAAATATAACCCTACAGCCAGGCTTGTAACAATTTATACATTTTTAGAAGTAAAAGTTATTACAGCTTGTAAATGAGCTTTAAATTATATTTATTCGCCAGACATTTTAGTGTTTTAAAGGGGGTTAGAAATCACAGTGATCCAACTCCAAGTCTACATAATAACCAAATAAAATTATCGTGATTTTTTTTTCCAGATTTTTTGAGACTCTTGGATTCTTTAGTACATCCACATGTTTCAAGTTTGAGGGTCAGTTTATTATGAATGTGTCAAGCTGGTGCAAATTTGTTTTTGAGCATACTTTAGTTACATATTATTATTATTACATAGGCATTATTTTTGATCATTTATTTTCAGTTAATGTTGTAATGATGTCCTAGTTACAGTTTTGATGATGATGGCAATTGTTTTTCTTGTATTGTTCATTGCTGAGTTAGCTTTCCAATAAAATGTGATCAGTTCCAGCTGGTGTGTCCCCCTTACAATCTCCCTTTCAAAGCTGAATCCCCCTTACAAAGAAGTTCATCTAGTTGAATAAAGCATCTAGTTGAAGAAAGCTAACTCAGCAATGAACAATAACAAGAGTTATATTTTATAGTTTGTGGTATTACAGTGACTCTCCCTTAGATGCACGTTGTCGCACACAGTCGGGCGCGTTCCCGGGCGTTCTAGCACACAGTCCCGCACATTCCTGCGTGTCTGCGACGATGGGATGCAATTCTCGGCAAGTGAGTGGTTCTCGGCATAACACCGGCTGCCGACCACCTCTCATATCAGACTCACAACTAACATACAACTCCACAACTCACCTGAGATGGCGGACCGCCCAATATATATATATGGTGTGGTGACGTCATCCACAGGAGACGCACCACTCCCAGATATGCCCAGCTTAATACACCACACAGATTCCCAGATTGGGGGTCCCGAGACACTGAGAAAGGGTCGTGAGATGATTTTCAGAATCCTCCTGAGGTGATTACGCAGGTGACATGTCACTTTAACTGCCACAGTAAACGTCACAGGTCACACACAGGTCAGTGTGCACCAGTGGATTTCGTCTGAACAGCTCAAATCAATACACTACTAAAATGAAATGTGGGGGATTGTGGGGATCGTGGGATCGTGGGTTCGATCCCAGCCCCCGACCAACAGTGATCTGTGTGGAGTTTGCATGTTCTCCCCGTGTTGCGTGGGTTTACTCCGGGATTTCTCCGGTTTCCTCCCACATGCCAAAAAACATGCATGTTAGGTTAATTGGCTGTTCTAAATTGTCCCTAGATATTTAAGATAAGATAAGATAAGATAAGCCTTTATTAGTCCCACAACGGGGAAATTCCAGGATTGCAACAGCACAGGGATAGCAACACTCAGAGCAACAATCAGAAGGCAAGAAAAAAAAAACAAGCAAGCAAGAGCAGCTAATAAACATATGTACGTATTACTATAAAATATATATATATACACACACACACAGACACACAGTGCAGAGCATTGTAGCTGGATGGAATAAATATATGAATATATGAACACACAGTGCAGAGCATTGTAGCTAGATGGAATAAATATGTAAATATATAAACACCCACAGTACGGAGCATTGCAGCTAGGTGGAATAAATATGCAAGTATATAAACACACACAGTGCGGAGCAATGTAGCTAGATGGAATAACATGTAGATATATAAATATATAAACACCCACAGTACGGAGCATTGCAGCTAGACGGAACAAATATGCAAATATATAAACACACACAGTGCAGAGCATTGCCGCTAGATGGAATGAAACAGCATAACCGTCTACCCAGCTATCCTGCATGGTATGATTATGTGCCCATACACACTCTCACCCTCCATAGCGACCGGCATGCTCCTAGTTGTATGCCGGAGAGGACCACTGTGTAAGTCTATTGCATCTTCTGCATTCAAAAAACTATTAGTTTGTTACGTCTTTTTTGCTATCTCTGCGAGCAGCCCTGCTTAGGTTGTACAGTCTGACAGCCGTTGGTAGGAAGGACCTACGAAACCTCTCGGTTGTGCACCTGGGATGATGTAGTCTGCTGCTAAATGAGCTCCTCAGTGCATTCAGTATGTCCTGCATAGGGTGGAACTCGGACTCCAGCAGAGATGACAGTTTAGCCACCGTCCTTCTCTCTCCTATCTCCTCCATCGGATCAAGGCGCTGCCCCAGGACAGAGCTAGCTTTCTTAATCAGTTTGTTCAGTCTCTTCCTATCGGCTGCAGTAATGCCACTGCCCCAGCAGACCACTCCAAAAGTGATGGCTGATGCCACCACCGTATCATAGAATGACTTCAGCAGCGCCCCTTGTACACCAAAAGACCTGAGTCTCCTCAGCAGGAACAGCCTGCGCTGTCCCTTCTTGTAGAGTGCATCAGTATTGTGTGACCAGTCTAGTTTATTGTTCAGATGAATACCCAGGTACTTATAGGATGTCACCATCTCGATGTCTGTTCCCTGTATATTTACTGGTACTGTGAGGGGCTGCCCATGCCTGCGGCAGTCCACCACCAGCTCCTTAGTTTTCCTCGCGTTGATCTGGAGGCAGTTCCGATGGCACCAGTCCACGAAGTCCTGGATAAGCCCTCTGTACTCAGCTTCATCTCCATTGGAGATGAGGCCAACGATCGCAGAGTCATCAGAGAACTTCTGTAGATGGCAGTGTGTTGTGTTGTGTGAGAAGTCCGCAGTATAAAGAGTGAACAGGAAGGGAGCCAGCACCGTTCCCTGGGGGGCCCCCGTGCTACTGATGATCGTGTCGGACACACAGTCCCGGGTTCTCACAAACTGAGGCCGGTTTTATTTATATTTGTTTCCTATAGGCCCTTAGAATAGAGGGTTAGTATTAATGAAAGCGCTTTGAGTGGTCTTTGTGACTAGAAAAGCGCTATATAAGTGCAGGTTAGTTAGTTAGTTAGTTAATGCCGACCAAAGACAGCGCAGAAAGGCCAGCAGAGACAGCAGCAGCAGAGAGCGGCGAAATGCCGTCAGAAAGGCCATCGACTTCTGGTGCGGGGGCAGGAGGAGGAGGAGGGGGAGAACCGTAAAGGGCTCCAAAGCAGTCGGACCAGCCTTCCTCCAAGTGTCGCAAGTATCGAGAGGAATATATTCAGTATGGATTCATGCATCATTATCAGTGAAGTACAACATCCCCAATGTGTAGGGATGGACGTATCGATACTAGAGTATTGATACTTTGATACCAGCTGGTCGATATTTTGGAGTCGATACTTTTATAAATATTGCAATACCACTGTGTTAAAGGAAACCTGTATTGTCATTATAACAATATTAATCATGCTTTAGGTATTACTTATAAACCAAAAATGAGTTTATTCAGTAAAAATAGCCCCCTAGAGTCAGTATACTGAATAATTTTACTCCATGAAAACCGCTCGGTCAAAACCAATGGGGAGCAGCCATCACTGGCCGGAAGAGACGTACCCTCATTGATTCTGGCTTTACCACAGAAGAGTAATATGTTTACCATGGACGAGTAAACATGTTCGGCAGATGCTTAGTGGGTCAAGATCTGAGTTGAAAATGGTGCAAAATCTGCACGGATATATACTGCACAAACCGTCCTTGGAAATGATCTTCACTGACGGCATGATCCACAGGTACCTCCAGGGACCGGCAGCTGAAGGGGACCTGACGAACAGGCAAGTTCCCAGTCAAGTAACTTCAGAACACGCTGAATAAATCTTGATATACTAGAATTTTATTTCATTAAATTATATGCGGGTAGATTTGCTTGTACATGGCTGTAAAAAATGTCATAAAATTGTGATGTAAAACTTTGTCGACTGCTATCCTGCAGCCCAGTCAGTCCCACAAAGTAATGACTGTGTGTCACTACCGTGCTGAAACTGGCCATGGAGGAGGCAAGATGTTGCTGACCACGATTGATTGAGAGAGCAGTGACTTGAAACTCGCATGTATTTGAGAAGGAACCATGTCCAAAATTACTGGACGGAACCACTAGTATCATATTTGATCCTTTGAAATAGCTTTTGATTAAAATTTACTGGTACCCTTTAATACAAAATGTGCAATTTGTTTTCACTCCTGAGAGTCTTAGGCATTAAATTTATGTGTGAAAACCGGTGAAAAACCAGCCCAGGCATATTTTAGAGATGGTCTGCTGTGTCACATGATTATGGCAGCCTATCAGATGTCAGAGCCGAAGACCCACTGCACACAGGCAGCCTCAGTCAAGCACCTCACCGACTCAGACGCAGAGTGAGCTCAGCAGCATCGGCAGAAGAAGTATCACTTCTGAAACGTTACACCATTCATCCAAATTCTATGGTGATACCAAGCAGCATAATTTTGAAAAATAAACAAAATAAGCACTATTTGAGGTTGTAAAATAATAGTGTAAAAATACAATAAATAAATAATTTGAAAAAAAAATTACATTGTGGAATAAAACTTACACATATATGCTGCTTGGTATTTCCACCGAATTTGGATGAATGATGAAACATTTCAGAAATAAAAAAAAATACTTGAATCCACTTGACTGAGCTTTCAAACAGCATACTGACCCGCCCGGATGACTGAGAATCTTCACCAAATTAAAAAAAAATTGAATTAATTTTACATTCATTTTAAGTCTTAATTATTTTTATTATAATTGAAAAACAAATCATTTTATTTTTACTTTGCACATTGTTCTATTTTATTATCACTTTATAAGCATTTCTTTCATGTATTTATGTTCATGAGTTTTAGTCATATTGCCCTTGCAATAAAGTTGTTAATGAAACTGCAGTCATATGATTTTCCTTTAAAAGGGAAAAAGTATCATATCGAAACAAGGTCCCTTAATTAATAGCATCGTATCAAAAGGAAAAATGCTGGTATCGCCCATCCTTATTGGGGGCCCCTATTTTTGGAATGGGTAAGAGTTTTTAAAGGGGAAAAAAATGCAAATTTAAAAGAAAAAATACTAGAAAAAAAAGTTGCTAATCTGAAAGAAGAAAGTTGAAAATTTACAAGAAAAATGTTGCAAATTTATGAGACAAAAGTTGCAAATTGACAAGAAAAAAGTTTCAAATTTATAAGAAAAAAGTTGCATAATTAAAGGAAAAAAGTTGCAAATTTATGAGAAAGAAGAAGCAATTTAAAAATTTGTGCTTCAGATGCATTTTAGTCCATTATGTACCATGATATGAAACAAAGACTTCTGATGAGAAGGGGGGGGGGGCGGTTGGAGTTGAAGATGCTAATATCCTCATTGGGAGTGACTAGAAGGGACAGGGTCAGAAATGATTATATCAGAGGGACAGCTCAGATTGAGTGGTTTGGAGACAAAGTAAGGGAGGCAAGGCTGAGATGGTTTGGACATGTGCAGAGGAGGGACAGTGGAGATATTGGACCAGGACTATGCAGAGAGCATTTGAGCGGCAGGGGCTCAACTTTCAAAAAAGAGGCACATGGAACAAGATTTGTTAACAATATAAAGGTGTATCTCAATAAATTAGAATGTCATCAAAAAGTAAATTTATTTCAGTAATTCAGTTCAAAAAGTGAAACTCATATCCACCTTATTCCTAGCCCCCATGATGCCTTGCATGAATTATGGGCGCAACTTCCGGTACTAGTTTAGAACGTGTGGTTGTCACTGAAACGGGACACGTTGCCTTGTTAAAAAACAATGATTTCAGCATCAGAAATGCGGGAATGTGGCCTTTTGCACCTCAGAAACAGTAATATAATCATACCACTTCCCACGACTATGGAGAGATGGGAAGATGACCTTAAAAAGTGGCCTGGCAGACCGTAGCGCCATTTGTTAGCGCCGCTGCTAAAACGCTAATGCTGTAAACAAATAAAAGCTCTGCGATATATCAATGTCTCCACCACAATAAAATCCGTTGCATTTTGTTAAAAAATCCATCCATCCATCCATCCATCTTCTACCGCTTTTCCGGAGGTCCGGGTCACTGAGGCAGCAGTTCAAGCAGGGAAGCCCAGACTTCCCTCTCCCCAGCCACCTGCTCCAGCTCTTCAGAGAAGATACCAAGGCGTTCCCAGACCAGCTGGGAGACATAGTCTTTCCACCGAGTCCTGGGTCTGCCCCGGGCTCTCCTCCCAGTGGGACGTGTCCGAAACACCTCAAGTGGGAGGCGTCCAGGAGGCATCCTAATCAGATGCCCATACCACCTCAACTGACTCCTTTCACTGTGGAGGAGCAGTGGTTCTACTCTGAGCCTCTCCCGGATGACTGAGCTCCTCACCCTATCTCTGAGGGTGAGTCCAGCAATCCTACGGAGAAAGCTCATTTCAGCCGCTTGTATCCGCGATCTTGTTCTTTCGGTCATTACCCAAAGCTCGTGACCATAGGTGAGAGTAGGGACGTAGATTGAGTGGTAAATCGACAGCTTTGCCTTAGAACTAAGCTCCCTCTTCACCACAACAGATCGATACAACGTCCGCATCACTGCAGATGCTGCTCGAATCCGTCTGTCAATCTCTCGCTCCATTTTCCCCTCACTCGTGAACAAGACCCCAAGATACTTAAACTCCTCCTAGGAGCCTATCCCCAACCCAGAGAGGACAATCCACCTTTTTCCAGCTGAGGACCATGGACTCGGACTTGGAGGTGTTGATTCTCATCCCAGCCGCTTCACATTCAGCGGCAAACCGTCCCAGCAAGAGCTGTAGGTCATTGCTGGATGAAGCCAACAGGACAACATCATCTGCAAACAACAGAGATGAGATCCTGTGGTCACCAAGCATGACACCCTCCATTCCCTGGCTGCGCCTAGAAATCCTGTCCATAAACATTATGAACAGGATCGGTGACAAAGGGCAGCCCTGGCGGAGTCCAACTCTCACTGGGAATGACTCCGACCGAGTGTTGGCAATACGAACCAAACTCTCACAACAGTCGTACAGAGACCGAATAGCTCGTAACAACAAGCCCAATACCCCATACTCCCGAAGCACCCCCCACAAAAAACCACGAGGGACGCGGTCAAATGCCTTCTCCAAGTCCACAAAACACATGTAAACTGGTTGGGCAAACTCCCACGAACCCTCGAGAATTCTCGAGAGGGTAAAGAGCTGGTCCGATGTGCCACGGCCAGGACGAAAACCACATTGCTCCTCCTGAATCCGAGGTTCGACCAACGGCCGGACTCTCCTCTCCAGTACCTTGGCATAGACCTTCCCAGGGAGGCTGAGGAGTGTGATCCCTCTGAAGTTGGAGCACACCCTCCGGTCCCCTTTTTTGAAGAGAGGAACCACCACCCCAAAAGATGTTCGACATAATCAGATTTGCCTCAGAGCAGATGTAGAATCTAGTCAGAGCCACAAAGAACCACGACACCATGCTTGGGTGTTTTAATGTCGGGGTAAAACAGACAGCTGCAGCTGTTTGTTTTATCCCAAAATTAAAATGCTCATGCTGCTGTCATGCCATGAATGCTTGTTATTTAACTTAACATGTACAGACATTTTCTGACAATTGTTCACAATTTTATTGATCTATATTTTGTGATAATTTAAAAATTAATGCATGCTAAAGCTGCTAGTCCATATCATTCCAAGGCAGTGCAACAAATGCCAAAAAAACCCCAAAAACTATTTGATATCTTTCTTAAATCATTAAGCCTTAGGAAGCAAACTGTTACTATTTTTATTTATTTTACTTCACGCAGCCTTGCATCTGGTGATGCAAAATAAATGTCATATCATAAATGTCAGATCTGTGACATTCATACAAGTGAAAACCTAGTGCTGTTGCATCTGCACCACCAATCGCACCAACAGTCCTTGTTAGTTTTCAGTGCATCATCTACGCATCGCTGGTGAGAAGCCTCCATTTATACAGTCTATGGCACAACCACAAACACCAGCAACAAGTACCAGAACTACGCCAAAACATTCAAAAATACAAAAACTAGAAGTGCTGAAATTAGCTGCCACTTGACTGCAAAACACGTATGGGAACTATATATTAAAAAAAATTGAAAAACTTTTAAAAACATGGACATGCACACACTCAATACTTGGTCAGGGCTCCTTTTGTATGAATTAGGCTGCGTGTCCACCAAACGCGTTTTTTGTCGCCCAACCGCCCTGAACGTCTTTTTTTCCAGCTCTTGTGCACTGCACTCTGGAAAAACAAAGTCTGTGCCCTGTATCCTAACAACAGCTTGTCACTCACAGCTCAGCACTTCTGCTTTTCCTATGGTCAGAATTTCTACTTACTTTTTAATAGCAGTCTCTAAAAAACAACGGACAGGAAATGTATTCTGGCATTGGTAGCAGCTCTGGTTGCAAAATATGATGACGCAGAAATAAAACAGGAGTCTGGGTACAGACTGTACCGGCATCCTATGTCCCACCCTCCTTAAATCTGATTGGCTGCTTAGAAAGGTCCAACATTGATGAGCTTAGCTGTTGTCTGAAAAGTGGAACTTTTTTCAGCTCTGAGCGCCCTGAGCACCGCGACAAAAAGTGGCCACCGCCAAGGGCACTCAGCACTGTAGACGCTGGACTACATAGAGAGTGAATAGAAAATAGTTGCTCAGAGCGGAAGAAACACGTTTGGTGGACACGCAGCCTTACTGCATCAGTGTGGCATGGGTGTGGAGGCGATCAGCCTGTGGTACTGCTGAGGTGTTATAGAAGCCTAGGTTGCTTCCCAAATCAGGTGCCAAGTCCTGTAATGTGGAAATCAAGGTCCCAGAGTCTGGAGGAAGAGTGAAGAGGCACAGAATCTAAGTTTCTTGAGGCCCAGTATGATGTTTCCACAGTCAGTGATATTTGGGGAGCCGTGTTTTATCAAGTCCAAAGTCAGCACAGCCATCTACCAGGAAATTTTAGAGCACTTCATGCTTCCCCTCTGCTGACAAGCTTTATGGAGATGCTGATTTCATTTTCCAACAGGACCTGGCACCTGTCCACACTGTCAAAAGTACCACTACCTGGTTTCATAACCATGGTATCTGACATAATGCACGGCTCAGGAGACGCACACACACAGGCTTAGAGTAGTTCAAAGAGTTTATTAACAGCAGGAGTGAATGAGTGCGTGTCTGCGGGATGTAAATGTGTTGGTGATGGTGTCTGCTCCAGGCACAGAGGCAGGTGACCGTACAGCCGAGCAACCCTATGGGAGAGCACAGGGAGAGGGTGACGGGCATACACCAACACAGGAGGGATTTATGGCGAGAGAAGGACTTACTTGGTGGGTCAGGACAGCTGCCACAACAAGGGGGCGAAGCCCGGAAGACAGCCACCTGGAGAGCTCCGTACAGCAGCGAGGATTGGGCGATGGAGTGGAGATGTCCGCCGCTGGGGAATCCACCTGTGCACAGGGGAGAAGACTGAAGAAGAGAGGTAAGCGATCTTCTTACCAAAAAGGTGATGCTGAAGAGAAGTATGCTCACAACGGTGAGGGACGAAGTCTGACGGCTTCAGGCCGAGCCTCCGGGCGAGACGGCCTTTATCCCTCGCCGCTGATGATTGTCAGGTGCGTGAGCAGGTGGCGCCGCTGATGAATGGCGCGGCGTGACAGTACTCCCCCCTCTAGCAGCGCCTCCTGGCGATGGCTTATCCGGGTGCGCTCGGTGGAAGTCCGCGATGAGCGATGGGTCCAACACAAACGACGGGGGCACCCATTGTCGATGCTCGGGCCCATAGCCCTCCCAGTCCACCAAGTATTGCAACCCACGACCTCGGCGCTGGGAGTCCAGGATGGAGGAGACGGACCAGGCCGGATGGCCACCAATCATCCGGGGCGCGGGTTGCGCTGCAGGAGGAGGGCAAAGGGGGTCAGTGACTGCCAGTTTCACCTTCGACACATGGAAAGTGGGATGGATGCGGAGGGAGGGGGGAATAGCCACGCGCACAGCCACCGGGTTGATGATCCGGGTGATGGGAAAGGGACCCATGAATCGCTGTGCCAGCTTCCTCCTCTCGCCTTTTAATGTGACGTCCTGGGTAGACACATACACAAGTTGCCCAACTCTGTACGCCGGGGCAGGTCTTCTGTGCCGGTCCGCCACGGTCCTGTTGCGCTCCGCTGTGCGTAAAAGCGCATGACGCGCGGCAGCCCAGGTGGAGCGGAACTGCCTAAGGTGCGCCCTAACAGAGGGGACAGTTACCTCGTTCTCCTGCGCTGGAAACAGCGGGGGGTCGTAACCCAGGGACGCCTTGAAGGGGGACATCCCCGTTGCAGAAGAGCGGGCGGTGTTGTGGGCATACTCCACCCAGGCGAGATGGTTGCTCCAGGACGTCGGCTTGGATCTAGTAACACAGCGGAGCGCAGCCTCCAGCTCCTGATTGGTCCTCTCACACTGTCCGTTAGACTGGGGGTGATGGCCGGAGGAGAGGCTCACCTTGGCTCCGATGGCGTTACAAAAAGATCTCCAAACCTCGGATGAAAATTGGGGGCCCCGGTCCGAGACCACGTCCACCGGAATCCCGTGCAGCCTGACCACGTGTTGGACGAGGAGGCCCGCCGTCTCCAGGGCAGTAGGGAGACCTCGCAGGGGGATGAAGTGCGCCGCCTTGGAGAAACGGTCCACGATGGTCAGGACGGTGTCAAAGGAGTTGGAAACGGGGAGTCCGGTGACGAAATCCAGTGCGATGTGCGACCAGGGCCTGCCGGGGACGGGCAGAGGCTGGAGCAGACCCGCTGGGGGGGCATTTCCCGACTTGCTGGTGGCACAGATTGGGCAAGCCCGGGCGTAGCGGGCTGCATCCCTCCGCAGGCCTGGCCACCAAAAGGACCGTTGGAGGAGGCTGATCATCTGAGAGGTGCCGGGATGACAGGTGAGCCGGGAGGTGTGGAGCCAGTGGATGACCTCTCCCCGGACCGCAGATGGGACGAACAGTCTTCCCTCCGGTCCGCCGCCAGGATCAGGTTCCACCTCCTGCGCCTTCCGGATCTTGTCTTCAATGTCCCAAGAGATGGCTCCGAGGACGCACGACCTGGGCAGGATAGTGTGGGGCGTCTCCTCAGCCTCCACGGGGGTGAACTGCCTAGAGAGGGCGTCAGGCAGGCCGTTTTTGGAGCCCGGCCTGAAGGTGATTGAGAAGCGGAACCTGGCGAAGAACAAAGACCAGCACGCCTGGCGGGCATTCAGGCGCTTGGCAGATCGTAAGTACTCTAAGTTCTTGTGGTCCGTCAGGACCACAAACGGTAGGTCCGCCCCCTCTAGCCAGTGGCGCCACTCCTGTAAGGCGAGTTTAATGGCCAGGAGCTCTCTGTCCCCCACATCGTAGTTTCTCTCCGCCGGGGACAGGCGCCGGGAGAAGAAGGTGCACGACCGTTTGGCGCCATCGTCAGGTGACCGCTGGGATAACACTGCTCCCACTCCCGTGTCCGATGCGTCCACCTCCACAATGCACTGCAGCGCGGGGTCGACCTGGCGAAGGACCCGGGAGGAGGAGAACTCCGCCTTCAGCGCCCTAAAGGCAGCAGCGACCTCTTCAGTCCACCGGAACGGGACCTTCGGGGACGTGAGGCGGGTCAGCGGTCCGACGATCAAGCTGAAATTTGGGACAAAGCGGCGGTAAAAATTGGCGAAGCCAACAAACTGTTGCACCTGCTTCCGGGATGCGGGAGTAGGCCACTCCACCACCGCCTTCACCTTCTCTGGGTCTGGGAGCACCTGGTCTTGAGCGATGATGAATCCCAGGAAGGATGTGGTCCTAGCGTAGAATTCGCATTTCTCAGCCTTCACGTACAGACGATTCTCCAGCAGTCTTTGGAGGACCCGCCTCACATGGACCTGGTGCTCGTCCCTGGACCTGGAGAAGATAAGAATGTCATCCAGGTAGACGAACACAAAAAGGCCGATGAAATCCCGGAGGACGTCATTAATGAGGCGCTGAAAGACGGCAGGAGCGTTGGTCAGCCCGAACGGCATGACGAGATACTCAAAGTGGCCGTTCGGGGTACGGAAGGCTGTCTTCCATTCATCTCCCTCCCGGATCCGGACGAGGTGGTAAGCGCTGCGTAAATCCAGCTTGGTAAACCAGGTCGCCCCCTGGAGGGAGTGAAAGGCAGTGTCCATGAGGGGCAGGGTGTAACGGTCCCTCTCAGTGATGTCATTTAGCGCTCGGTAGTCTATGCAGGGGCGGAGGGATCCGTCCTTTTTCCCGACAAAGAAAAACCCTGCCCCCACGGGTGACGACGATGGGCGAATAATCCCAGCGCTCAGTGATTCCTTCAGGTATGTATTCATGGTCTCCTTCTCCGGCGCCGACAGGCTGTAGAGCCGACCAGATGGCAGGGGAGCCCCCTGGCAGAGATTGATGGCACAGTCATATGGTCGATGCGGGGGAAGAGACATAGCTTTCGATTTACTAAATACCATACTCAGGTCGTGAAATTCTGGAGGCACCAGTGACAGGTCCGGAGGTGCTGTATCCGCCACAGGGGGAGCCGCGGACGGGGAGCAGGCAGCGGACTGAAGGCAGGTGCCCATACAGAAGGTACTCCATGCCGATACCCCAGCGGACCTCCAGTCCAGGACAGGGTTGTGGAGGCGTAGCCAGGGATACCCCAGGATGACGGGCGACACAGAGTTGGGCAGGACGTAAAATACCATCTCCTCCCGGTGGTTCCCTGAGATGATGACTGGGACAGGCATGGTTTGGTGAGAAACTCTCCCAAGGGAGGCACGGGAGAGATGGACCAGGGAGATGGGGTGTTTTAATGCCTGACAGCGGATGCCCAATCGGGTTGCCAGGCCTTGTGAAATGAAGCTGCCCTCTGCGCCCGAATCCACCAGTGCGTGGGTGAGGTGCCCAGTGGGATTGTGGCAAAAACGGATGGGCAGCTTTAATTGAGTGAGAGTGTCTAACCGGTTGGGATCCGCGAGGCTCCCTACAGCGATTCGCGGACCCCGCCGACTGGCTTTCCGCGGGCAACGCTCCACAGTGTGTTGGTCACCTCCGCAATACATGCAGAGGCCCAACTCACGGCGGCGTTGTTTCTCCGCAGGGGAAAGCTTGGTCCAGCCCGTCACCATCGGCTCCGACTCCTCGGGGCACGATGCTGGCGGCGCCGCCAGGGGGCGAGCTTGGAACAGGTGCGGCGAGACTCCACGAGGGCGAGAAGAAGAAGACTTCCGCCCCGAGGAGCGCTCGCGCAGCCTGTTATCCAAACTTATCGCTAAGGATGTCAGCTCCGCTAGCGTCCCAGGGATATCCCGTCCAGCCAGTTCATCCCTCAGATCATTATTGAGGCTGCGGAGGAACAGGCCACAGAGGGAGCGTTCCTCCCAGCCCAATTCCTCCGCCGCTACCCGGAAGTCGACCGAGTAGTCCGCTGCCGACCGGCCTCCCTGCTGGAGAGCGAGAAGCCGATCGACCTGGACCGTCTCGGTTTGAGAATGGTCAAAGACCTCCAGAAAGCGCCTCACGAACTGGTCATAGGTGAGGGTGGCATAACTGGGCCTCGCCATTACGGCGTAGGTCCAAGTTAACGCACGCCCCTCCAGAAGATTCCCTATGTAACCAATCCGACTGTGATCCGAGGGAAAATCTCTGGGCACACGGTGGAACACGGACTCACACTGCATAATGAACCCCCGCGCTCCGCCGAGCTTACCGCTAAAGCGGGCGGGGGTCGGAATCGGTGTGAGCCGAACCGGTGCCACTGGAGCCGGCTGGACGGCCGCTGGAACGGCAGGAGCCGCGCCACCCTGACGAGCCGGGGGGAACGGCTGTTGAGGATCTAAGCGGCCCAACCGGTTAGTTAAGTTTAATAATTGATTTAGGATAACCTGCTGTTGATAAGCAATCTGATCCACTCTAGCCTCGAGAGTGGTAAACCGGTGTGCGAGCCCGCCGTCCGCCGAGCCGCTCTGCTGAAGCCGTACTGACATAATGCACGGCTCAGGAGACGCACACACACAGGCTTAGAGTAGTTCAAAGAGTTTATTAACAGCAGGAGTGAATGAGTGCGTGTCTGCGGGATGTAAATGTGTTGGTGATGGTGTCTGCTCCAGGCACAGAGGCAGGTGAC
This sequence comes from Pholidichthys leucotaenia, assembly GCA_020510985.1. Classification (NCBI taxonomy): domain Eukaryota; kingdom Metazoa; phylum Chordata; class Actinopteri; order Cichliformes; family Pholidichthyidae; genus Pholidichthys; species Pholidichthys leucotaenia. The sequence goes on along the minus strand of CM035844.1, from coordinate 124,420,383 downwards.
CGTACAGCCGAGCAACCCTATGGGAGAGCACAGGGAGAGGGTGACGGGCATACACCAACACAGGAGGGATTTATGGCGAGAGAAGGACTTACTTGGTGGGTCAGGACAGCTGCCACAACAAGGGGGCGAAGCCCGGAAGACAGCCACCTGGAGAGCTCCGTACAGCAGCGAGGATTGGGCGATGGAGTGGAGATGTCCGCCGCTGGGGAATCCACCTGTGCACAGGGGAGAAGACTGAAGAAGAGAGGTAAGCGATCTTCTTACCAAAAAGGTGATGCTGAAGAGAAGTATGCTCACAACGGTGAGGGACGAAGTCTGACGGCTTCAGGCCGAGCCTCCGGGCGAGACGGCCTTTATCCCTCGCCGCTGATGATTGTCAGGTGCGTGAGCAGGTGGCGCCGCTGATGAATGGCGCGGCGTGACAGTATCATTGTGCTTGAGTGCCCAGAAAACTCTCCTGACCTACATAAGCCCCATAGAGAATCTATGGAGTATTGTCAAGAGGAAGCTGAGAGACACCAGATCCAACAATGTAGACGAGCTGAAGGTCACTATCAAAGCAACCTGGGCCTCCATAACACCTCAGCAGTAACACAGACTGATCACCTCCATGCCACGCCGCATTGATGAAGTAATTCATGTAAAAGGAACCCTGACGAAGTGCTGGGTGTGTACATGGACATACTTTCCAGTTGGCCAACATTTGTATCAAAAACCATTTTTAACAAAATGTATCTTATGTAATATTCAAATTTTTTAAGAAACTGAATTTGGGGTTTTCATGAGCTGTAAGCCATAACCATCAAAATTAAAAGAAATAAACGTTTGAAATATATCACTCTGTGTGTAATGAATCTATGAATTTCACTTTTTGAATTGAATTACTGAAATAATTAAACTTTTTGATGATATTCTAATTTACTGAGATGCACCTGTATACTTTATATATCTTACTATTGAATTACTGCAACCCTTGTGCAACCAAAATGGAACGTACTGTAATCTTACACAAGGTATCCACACTACAAGACCATGGAGTTTACATCAGACTATATTTCACAATACTAATTATCTAAAAATGTAACATGGAATCTAGTATCATCATATTATTACAGTATCACTGTATCACTCTTCATCACTCTATAAAAGCAAGAAATCTCTGTGTGTGTGTGTGTGTGTGTGTGTGTGTGTGTGTGTGTGTGTGTGTGTGTGTGTGTGTCTGTCTGTCTGTCACGTTTATAGGACATCATAGGACGGCCTATGAACTCAGGCATCATAGGACTCGCGATGTCGTCATAAAGATATGACGTCTATATGACGGCACATAGACAAATGTGTCTTTATGATGTCATATAGACCATCACTCACGATGCCTAGACTAATGTGTCTTTATGATGTCATAGTGCACCCTTTGTTAAACACCTACCGTCAAGCCACTGAAAATGTGCTTGCCTCCTGAAGTAGTTATCGGGCATAGTGCCTACCCTTTAAAATATATTTATATTTTTAAAGATGATCATATTGCATAAATTTCCCCTATCACCTTTGCATGTAGATCTGCAACTTCTGCAGTCATGGCCTCCAGGTGTTCTTCTGTGGCATCACTAATAACAGAGTCACACTCCATCTTTTTGTGTATAGTTTATCATACCTGGTGCATGGGGGTGTCTCCCAAAAAGTGCACAATAAGGTGTGTACTTGGTTGATCTCTGTTAAATAAATAAATAAATTGTTAACATTTTATAGTTTTTCTATCTTGGGTGAATATTATTTTCACTTGTTCTTACACAATATTACTTTTACCTGTTTAGATGTGTCCAGACTTGCCACAGCGCCCCTTAAATGGAGATCCCAGTCATTTTGTCCCTCCCCACAATATTTTGAAAGGGCCTTCTTTATGTTTTTGTTTGTCCGCTCATCCTGTCCATTGGCCTGGTGATGGTAGGCTGACATAATGCAGTGTTTGACACCCAGAGCTTCAAAAACACCACGGTCAACCTGCAGACATAATAGAGTACGCTAATTACCTCAAAAGATACATTACAAGTGCTTTATGTCACGTTGTTTTAACACGTAACTGTACCTCATTTACAAATTCACACCCTTGGTCTGTGGTGATCTTCTGTACAAGTCCAAAGTCGAGCAGGATATTTACAGTTTTCCTGGACACCTCACTGGCCGTCTGTGTGTAGAGGGATTTTGCCACAACCCATTTAGTGAAGAGATCTGTGGCTGTTAGAATGACCCTGCAACAAAAAAGGAGATAATAGTAAATATATGTTCCATCCATCACTGTCACTTTCCCTTTTCATCCAAAATCTATGCATTTACTACCTTGTAAGGGGGTAACTCATAGACAATACGTAATGCTACCTTTTGCCCTTTGCAGTGGTAGGAAGCGGACCAATCAAATCTATCCCAAGCACACTCCACGCTTGTTTGACCTCTAGAGGATGAAGGACTGGTGCAACAGTTTTTAAGGTTTCATGCGGGGACACTCATCAACCATTAAAGCAGAGTTTTAAAGTAATTTATGAATTTACTAGAAAGTACACTGCATATTTTGAGCAATTTGAGGACTCCATAGAACCACTGCATAAACAATTTAAGTGAAATGCATCAGAATTTATGTACAGCTTAAAGGCATCAGATCTTATGGGCAGTACATAAATTACATCAACACAGCCACCCATTTCTTTCAAAAGCACAAATAAAAACCAACTCTTCCCGCAAGGTTTTCCAATGATAGGATGCCAGTACTTTTTCTAAAGTTCTGCATCTCCCTGGATGACCTCCACTGCCGAGATTGTCATGGCAACTCCTTAAGGCATCTCGAACTTGATCTTGGTTAAACTTACTCTGGGAATTAATTACACTGGTCAACACCAAATTTATTGTCTAAGTTTTTTTTAGCTGATTTAGGACAATTTTGATGTGCTGAATCCAAAAATCACATTGGTTTTGCTCAATCAGGTCAACTTTTTGAACTATGGCCACATGTTTTTTACGTTTTTGTTTACATGTACAGGTATTTTCACTTTATATGATACAAAATTCTTTTTTATTTCCTGAAATTCTCTGAATTTTGAACAATGATGACGCAACATTCAGTTTACATGTACTTACTTTTATCAGTGTCTACTATTCAATTTACAGTACAACTGCACAACTGCTACTGAACTGCTTACAACTTAGCATAAAAACCTGACCTGATTGAGAGAAACGGATGTCATTTTCGGATTCAGCTGTGCAAAATTGTCTTAAATCAGTTGAAAAAACACAGACAACTTACAAAAAAAATTATTTTTGTTATGTTGTGTTATTTCTTTCCCGAGCTCAAATCTTGATTAGGAGTTAAACTCCTGTTTCTAGGCATTTTCTATTTTTCTCCTTTTAAAAGTTTTTCTTAAATCCACCATGTGTTTTGTGTGTTTAAAGAGACAGACTAACCGATCGCTCATTTCCACACTAGAAGCTGTTTCAGCCAACTCCACGACATCAGAGTAACTTAGATTTTTGTGGCTTGAGTTTGTTTTATCTTATCTCTTTGAATTTCTGTATTCGGATCAGATTTGAATTGTTCCCGAATTTTGGGAAGAAGACGCCGGCCAAAGAAGAAGAAGAAGAAGCCTCAAGTCACCTGACCTAAGCTCCAACTGGGATTGATACAGTCAAAATCTCATCTTGTGACTGTGGACTTTGAAAGCTGCTGAACCTTATCCGAATATCTGCTGGTAAGATATTCTGGTTCTGGTACCACCTGTGAATAAAGCTTCAGGATCATCTCAACAACAACGCAAGGAGTCATGTGAGCCATTTCTCTTCGTTTCCATCTGCTGAATGACCTGTCTAGAGTTTAGAAATAATTCAACATCTGATCAGATACAGAATTCCAAAGAGAGTTAATAACTCTTTTCCATTAGAATTCTATTTTTACTCTCTTAGTATAATTCAGAATTTTTCATATAATTAGTTAAGTTTCTCAATAAATTTGTGTTCAGTTTTTCATAATCCTTCAACTTCAAACTGCTTTAAATTCAGCTCACATTTTCAACCTGGTTCTGCAAATGTGATCATGCTCTGTGGATTAATGATCATTTATACAAGTTGAATGTGATGGTTTAATGTTGATCATTTCACCTGCTTACAAATTATTGGAATGTAATGTCATTTAATCAGAGTTTCATTTAATAAATCTGTAAATTAGAGAGAAGTTGTTGAGTAATTTATTCCATTCTGTGTCTGGTTTCTAAGTCCCCAGTAGAACTCATAATAATTTGAGACTGATTAATTAATTAATTAATTGCTAATTAAGGTATAAAGGTCGATTATTAATAAATTGTTCACCAAGAAAGAGGTGAGCTGGTGCCCCAACGAGTAATATATATTGTTTTCTGGTGGTGTGTGGGTGAACTGGGAGGCAAACTCCCATTCACGCATATCCTTCAAGTCTAAATTAAATAAACTTTATATCTGATCATAATTATAAATTAAATAACACTACAGAGGTGACCCGGCGCCACTTTGCGGTTATGGTGGAGGGAAACTGGCCACGGTGGGAATGCTGAGACTGATGGCCCAATACAAGTCGGCCAAGATGTGTGACCTGAGGTGCATCGTGACTGCCCGTGGTGAGAATATAATGGGATGTGATCTGTTTTATGGTCTGGGCTTCACCATTCAAAGCGGTGCTGGGGAGGAGTGGTCGGGCTGCAGTTTGTGGGACCGGCCGCTCCCGAGAATGGAAGACAGGGCTGTGTGACATGAGAACATGCCTGGCACCCTGGAAAGTGAGCAAGACCAATATCGCCCAGGGCCATCACAAAAGGATCCCTGTGCCAGAGCTCAAGTCGCCCTGGACGAGGGTACTGGGCTATTGTTCTTATACACACGTGGACAAAATTGTTGGTACCCCCTCTGTTAATGAAAGAAAAACTCACAATGGTCACAGAAATAACTTGAATCTGACAAAAGTGGTAATAAATAAAAATTCTATGAAAATTAGCCAATGAAAATCAGACAATGCTTTTGAATTGTGGTTCAACAGAATTATTTTAAAAAACAGACTCATGAAACAGGCCTGGACAAAAATGATGGTACCCCTAGAAAAGATTGAAAATAATGTGACCATAGGAACATGTTCAACCAAGATGTGTCCTCTAATTAACATCACAGGTGTCTACAAACTTGTAATCAGTCAGTCGGCCTATTTAAAGGGTGACAAGTAGTCACTGTGCTATTTTGTGACATGGTGTGTACCACACTAATCATGGACCAGAGGAAGCAAAGGAGAGAGTTGTCTCAGGAGATTAGAAAGAAAATTATAGACAAGCATGTTAAAGGTAAAGGCTATAAGACCATCTCCAAGCAGCTTGATGTTCCTGTGACTACAGTTGCACATATTATTCAGAAATTTAAGATCCATGGGACTGTAGCCAACCTCCCTGGATGTGGCCGCAGGAGGAAACTTGATGAAAAATGGAAGAGACGGATAATACGAATGGTAACAAAAGACCCCAGAACAACCTCTAAACACATTCATGGTGAACTCCAAGGTCAAGGTACATCAGTGTCAGATCGCACCATCCGTCGTTGTTTGAGCCAAAGTGGACTTCATGGGAGACGACCAAGGAGGACACCCCTGTTGAAAACAAATCATAAAAAAGCCAGACTGGAATTTGCCAAACTGCATGTTGACAAGCCACAAAGCTTCTGGGAGAATGGTCCTATAAACAGACGAGACAAAACTGGAACTTTTTGGCAAGGCACATCAGCGCTATGTTCACAGACGCAAAAATGAAGCATACCAAGAAAAGAACACTGTCCCTACTGTGAAACATGGAGGAGGTTCTGTTATGTTCTGGGGCTGCATCTGGCACAGGGTGTCTTGAATCTGTGCAGGGTACAATGAAATCTCAAGACTATCAAGGTATTCTAGAAAGAAATGTGCTGCCCAGTGTCAGACAGCTTGGTCTCAGTCGCAGATCATGGGTCTTGCAACAGGATAATGACCCAAAACACACAGCTAAAAACACCCAGGAATGGCTAAGAGCGAAACATTGGACTATTCTAAAGTGGCCTTCTGAGACCCTGATCTAAATCCTATTGAACATCTGTGGAAGGAGCTGAAACATGCCGTCTGGAGAAGGCACCTTTCAAACCTGAGACAACTGGAGCAGTTTGCTCATGAGGAGTGGGCCAAAATACCTGCTGAGAGGTGCAGAAGTCTCAGTGACAGTTACAGAAATCATTTGATTGCAGTGATTGCCTCAAAAGGTTGTGCAACAAAATATTAAGTTAAGGGTACCATCATTTTTGTCCAGGCCTGTTTCATGAGTTTGTTTTTTAAAATAATTCTGTTGAACCACAATTCAAAAGCATTGTCTGATTTTCATTGGTTAGTTTTCATAATTTTTATTTATTACCACTTTTGTCAGATTCAGGTTATTTTTGTGACCATTGTGGGTTTTTCTTTCATTAACAGAGGGGTACCAACAATTTTGTCCACGTCTGTAGTTGTTATCTGGTTTAGATGTTGTACACGTGTGTATATTTTGGTGGTCATGGGATACGGCTTATTTGGTGTTTTTAGAATGTTTTACTCTTATGTATTTGATATTTGTATATGTTCATGGGGATTAATTTGATGTTTCTAGTACATACCCGTGCATACCCATCCACGCCGGTCGAAACCAAGTATAAGCAAGTATTTCTGCATGCCCATTGCTGAAGGGTCTCCTCAAGACACATTTGTCTAGGCATCGTGAGTGATGGTCTGTATGACATCATAAAGACACATTTGTCTATGAGCCATATGATGTCATAAAACATTTGTCTATGAGCCATATGACATCATAAAGACACATTTGTCTATGTGCCGTCATATAGACATCATATCTTTATGACGGCATCGTGAGTCCTAACCTCTTTAAAAATGACATTGCTGAGAAAGCGACACTCTTGCTGAGTTTCTTCATCTTGAGCAACAATACGAAGACTGCTTGATCTGGCAACTCTGCTAGCGGCAACGTAGAATTGGCCATGGCTGCAGAAATCTGTTGTGCAGAAAACACGAACGTGCTGTAAAGACTGGCCCTGTGACGTATTCACCTTGCCAATTTTGAGCCATATGACATCATAAAGACACATTAGTCTAGGCATCATGAGTGATGGTCTATATGACATCATAAAACATTTGTCTATGAGCCATATGACATCATAAAGACATTAGTCTAGGCATTGTGAGTGATGGTCTAGACACATTTGTCTTTGTGCTGTCATATAGACATATCTTTATGACGCATCCGTTTATAGGACATCATAGGACAGCCTATGATCTCTGCCTGATCATCATGGGACGTCCTATGACAGGCATCACAGATCTCGCAATGCTGTCATAAAAATATGATGTCTATATGACAGCACATATGGTCTATGATGCTTGAGTTCATAGGACGTCCTATGATGATCAGGCAGAGATCATAGGCCATCCTATGATGTCCTATAAACATGACAGACACGCAGACACACACACAGATTTCTTGCTTTAATAGAGTGATGTTTAGATTACGACACGGCAGTATTTTGTTTTAAGTAGACTTGTTTGAAGTACAAGCGGCAGAAAAACCCGCTTTGCCGTGTGGGGTGAGGTGGCAGTCTACCCATCTTCCTCTAGTTTTAGTTATTTTGGAATGACTGCATTAGGCCATTTGTATTGTGATATCTCATTACTTTTAGTGCGTGAGTTGGGTTCCAAATTGGGGTGGGTCTGAATTGTGTGTGTGTTTTTTGGCTTTTGTGAAGGGGGGATGAATGTTGTGTTAGACTTTGGACTTTTATTTGGGTGATACAGGTGGTGGCTCCACCTTCTGATTCCGCCACCACCCACGGATATAAGAGGGCAGTGGGCAGGAGGGGCGGTCTCTTTGCCACCTCTCTGCCTGACGGCTGCGCCTGTGTGCCGTGAAGTGCCTCTCAATAAACATGTGTTTAGTTCGACACCTGACCTCATCCTTGGCTCCTTATTACTGACATAACACTGATGTGTCACGGTCACCGCAGGGTTTTAGTCACTTCAGCCTGCACCCGCGCCCTGAACCCATGGAGACACCCAACTTATTTGCTAGCCAGTATCACCATGGGAACAATGTCGGTAATAAAGGTGATTATGACAGATGCCTCTCGTCTGGGCTGGGGAGCCCTCACACACAAAGGCAGAACACTGAGCGGCACATGGAGCCCACAAATGCAGTCAGTTCACATAAACTGTCTAGAGCTCATGGCCCTTTTTCTGGCTTTAAAACAACTCCTGTCCCATCTAAAGGGTCACCAGGTTTTGGTTCGAACAGACAATACGACTGTGGTGACATACCTCAACAGGTAGGGAGGGCTGCGGTCTCCTCATCTGCCCATGTTGACACACACACCAATTATGTGGAGCAGCACTCAGCTATTATCACTGAGAGCTACCCATGTTCCAGGCGCTCTGAATCGAGGGGTCGATCTGTTATCAAGGGGCAACCCCCGCTACAAGGACTGGAAACTCCACAGCAAGGTAGTTGCCCAAATATGGGAGCGATATAGCCAGGCCGAGGTCGACCTCTTCGCAGCCACAGAGAATGCTCGGTGCCCGCTGTTTTATTCCCTGACAGATCAGCATGCTTCTCTGGGGTTGGAAGCGTTAGCACACGAATGGCCACACGTCCCCCTGTATGCCTTTCCCCCATTAGAGCTGATCACTCCTACTGTCACCAGAGTGCAGGAGAGGGGTTTAACTCTGATCCTAAAAGCTCCCCTTTGGCCATGGAAAGCCTGGCTAGCAGAGAGATTTCAGCTGCTGTACGATCAGTCATGCGTTCTGCCTCTGTGGAGGGGTTTCCTGTCGCAGGCACAGGGCGAGATTTTTCATCCTCACCTGGAGTGAATGGCCCTATGGGCCTGGCCTGTGAGAGGATGAACCTGACCACTAGTGGACTCCCACCAAGTGTCATTGCCACTATTCAGAATGCCAGGGTGTCCTCTACACACTTTGCATGACTGCAAATGGCGTGCATTTGAAAATTGGTGTGAAAAGGCAGGCGTGGCGGCTTTTCAGAGCCCCTTTCCTGTTATTCTGACATTCCTGCATGGAGTTGCTCCATAAAGGCCTGGCCTTCTCCACAGTCAAGATGTATTTAGCCGTTATTTCAGCAAGCCACATTGGCTTTGGAAACAAAACTGCAGGGCGCCACTCGCTTGTTGGTCAGTTTATGAGAGGAGCGTGACGTCTACAGCTGGTCACGAGGAGTCTAACGACCCTGTAGGACCTCCCTGTTGTGCTGGACAGTTTATCATGCCCGCCTTTTGAGCCCCTCCATCAGGTGGATCTCAAAACACTCTCCTTAAAAACTGTGCTACTGCTAGCACTGGCTTCTGCTAAGCACGTGAATGATATTCATGCATTGTCGGTGAACTTGTCATGTATGCAGTTCTTGGCAGGAGATTCTGGTTGTACTCAAACGTAACCCTGCCTTTGTGTCAAAGATTTTCAATTCTGCGGTTTTCTACCACCCAATTGAGCTGTCGGCCTTCTGTCATCCTCCCTTTTCCAATGAGGAGCATTAGAGGTTTAATGCACTCTGCCCTGTCCGTGCACTATGTGCATATGTGGCCAGGACAGCTGGGTTTAGGAAATCTGATCAGCTGTTTGTGTCATGGACCACATCCAGTCTGGGAAAACCCATCACAAAGCAGTGTCTAGCACACTGGATCGTGGGGGCTATTGTCAAAGCATACGAGTGCAGAGGCCTTCAGCCCCCACCAGGTCTGTGTGCTTATTCCACACGTGGTATGGCTGCATCGTGGGCACTCTTTCGTGGTGTCTCTGTGGAAGAGGTTTGTGCAGCCACCAGCTGGGCGATGCTGCACACTTTCACAAGATTCTACAGGTTAGATGTTACAACACCGTCACTGTTGCACAGTGTTCTGAGAGTAGGATCAGCATGTCGTAAATGGAACGTGGTCCGAGAGTAAGCTGGTCTGGGCATACGGGAGCTGGTACATCCCATAGTGAGACACCGAGACAAATATTGAAAGAGAACGACACGTTAAAGGGTTAACCAGGTTCTCTGAAACATGAGTGAGGTATCTCACCAGACACCCCTCCTTGCCTGAAGCGAGAAAGAGGTGAGTGTACAAGATTGGGGGCTTGCGTCACGGTCAGACTCTTATAGGAGGAGGTGGCTCATCCTCCAGGGAACAGACGTCACACTTGCTTAGTATGGCAAGCTGTTTTAACATTTAATAGCTAGCCTGGATATGTATTGTAGATATCAATAATTCAATTTTTCTGAGTAAAAAATGAACATTTCAGATATCCACAATGAAATTCTTCCTCTCTATAATAATCATTTCAGATATCTATGACATCATTCCCTCTGGACATCTCTGGAATGTTTTTTCATTGTGGATATCCAAAATGAAAATGACTAGTAACAATTGGATTGTAAATATCTGAAATAAGAGTTTCTCCTAGTAAGAATTCTATTTCAGATATCCAGAATGTTCATTCTAGATATGAAGAATGTAATTGTAGATATCTGGAAGTGAAAACCCAATACACATGAATGGGGAAAAGTGACGTCTTTCTCGGAGGAAGAATGATGTTGTGTAGGAAGAGAGCAGACAAGACACAAGCTGACGACACAGAACTTACTTAAGTCCTCCTCCAACAAATATAACAGACTGAGTGCCAAAGCAAAGTGCTTTATACATTTTCTTCCCGCCTCTGGCACTCAGGGTAAACACATTAACATACCAGTTACGAAGTGTGAACACATCAACATACACGTCACAGAGCAAGGCTTAGTAAAATACATTTGCGCCCCTGCGTCCTCAGGTGTGAGCCTGTCACGGCGGGGGCGAAAGGCACATCTTTATTCACTTCATAGCCCTCCAGCGCCCTTGGCTGGCCCCCCAACACCCCGAAGTACTGGGTGGCATGTCATCTCTTTTGTGCCACCACAATGTTATAGATATCTGAAAAAATCATTATGGAGAGGAAGAATTTCATTGTGGATATCTGAAATGTTCATTTTTACTAGGAAAAATTGAATTATTGATATTTACAATACATATCCAGGCTAGCTATTAAATGTTAAAACGAAAACAGATTGCCATAGGCGTAGTGTTATAGGGCTTCTGGGGACATCGCGGGGGAGCATGTCCCATAGTCAGATACAGTGCATCCGGAAAGTATTCACAGCGCTTCACTTTTCCACATTTTGTTATATTACAGCCTTATTCCAAGAGGGATTAAATTCATTTTTCCCCTCAAAATTCTACATACAATACCCCATAATGACAATGGGGAAAAAAGTTTTTTTTGGGATTTTTGCAAATTTATCAAAAATAAAAAACTAAGAAATCACATGTACATAAGTATTCACAACCTTTGACATGAAGCTCAAAATTGAGCTCAGGTGCATCCTGTTTCTACTGATCATCCTTGAGATGTTTCTGCAGTTTAATTGGAGTCCACCTGTGGTAAATTCAGTTGATTGGACATGATTTGGAAAGGCACACACCTGGCTATATAAAGTACCACAGTTGACAGTGCATGTCAGAGCACAAACCAAGCATGAAGTCAAAGGAATCATCTGTAGACCTCCGACACAGGATTGTCTCAAGGCACAAATCTGGGGGAGGGTACAGAAAAATTTCTGCTGCTTTGAAGGTCCCAGTGAGCACAGTGGCCTCCATCATCCATAAATGGAAGAAGTTCAGAACCACCAGGACTCTTCCAAGAGCTGGCCGGCCGTCTAAACTGAGCGATCGGGGAGAAGGGCCTTAGTCAGGGAGGTGACCAAGAACCGATGGTCACTCCGTCAGAGTTCCAGTGTTTCTTTGTTAAGAGAGGAGAACCTTCCAGAAGGACAACCATCTCTGCAGCAATCCACCAATCAGGCCTGTATGGTACAGTGGCCAGACGGAAGCTGCTCCTCAGTAAAAGGCACTTGACAGCCCGCCGGGAGTTTGCCAAAAGGCACCTGAAAGATGCTCAGACCATGAAAAACAATATTCTCTGGTCTGATGAGACAAAAATTGAACTCTTTGATGTGAATGCCAGGCGTCATGTTTGGAGGAAACCAGGAACCGTTCATAACCATGCCAATGGTGGTGGCAGCATCATGCTGTGGGGATATTTTTCAGCGGCAGGAACTGGGAGACTAGTCAGGATAGAGGGAAAGATGAATGCAGCAATGTACAGAAACATCCTGGATGAAAACTTGCTCCAGAGCGCTCTTGACCTCAGACTGGGGTGACAGTTCATCTTTCAGCAGGACAATGACCCTAAGCACACAGCCAAGATATCAAAGGAGTGGCTTCAGGACAACTCTGTGAATGTCCTTGAGTGGCCCAGCCAGAGCCCAGACTTGAATCCAATTGAACATCTCTGGAGAGATCTGAAAATGGCTGTGCACCGACACTTCCCATCCAACCTGATGGAGCTTGAGAGGTGCTGCAAAGAGGAATGGGCGAAACTGCCCAAAGATAGGTGTGTCAAGCTTGTGGCATCATATTCAAAAAGACTTGAGGCTGTAATTTCTGCCAAAGGTGCATCAACAACATACTGAGCAAAGGCTGTGAATACTTATGTACATGTGATTTCTTAGTTGTTTTTTTTTTAATAAATTTGCAAAAAATTAAAAAAAAAACTTTACATTGTCATTATGGGGTATTGTGTGTAGAATTTTGAGGGGAAAAAAATGAATTTATTCTCTTTTGGAATAAGGCTGTAACATAACAAAATGTGGATAAAGTGAAGTGCTGTGAATTCTTTCCGGATGCGCTGCACCTCACTCATGTTTCAGAGAACCTGGTTAACTCTTACCTGTTGTTACCACCTGCACCGCAGTGTTGTTTTGTGGTACACTCAGAAATCTGACATTTCATAAACATGCATGATTAAGTAATAAAACAGTTTCATACCAAAGGCTGAATCTGGAGTTTTTGGGGGTGAGGAGGTGGGGTGGAGGGAACTGAATTCACTATAATTAGATCTCTGCATCCAATTACACTGAATGTTGAAAATTTAAATGGCCAGTCAAAAGGGCACTTTGGATAGTAAAGTGAATAGGACAGGTGCTCAAGCCCCATAGCTCCTCCCTCTGCACATACTATATGTATTGGACCAAGGATGTTGAAGATGGAGCTGCCAGGCAAGAGGAAAAGAGGAAAACCATAGAATGTTCATGGATGTTGTGGTGTTACAGAGGAAGATGTAAGGGATAGGGTGAGCTGGAGGCAAATGATCCACTGTGGCAGCAGCTGAAAGAAGAACTCTAATAGCAAACACAATGTACAAAATTATCATCATTGTTGTAAACTGAATAAAGTGTCATGGTGCTCTAAAGATGACAACCTTTTATTCCTAGATCTGTCCTCAAACTGAATGTTTTGCACTTTGCTGAAGTCACCAGCTGGCCTGAAAACCATAGAGTTTCGAAGCATTTGCTACAGTCAGAAGAGTGACATCTGTTGGCTGTCCTTGAGAACTACATTTGAGTGGGCATTCTGACAACGCTTCATTGCTTCATGGCTGTAGTGGATCTCAGCATTAAATCTTCGTACATGAGTGGATATTTCATTTCACTGTTAGGGAGGATAATAAACAAAGCATTTTCTCAAGAGTAAATATTGAGGGGGATTAATAATAATAATAATAATAATACTGTAGGGCAGCACGGTGGCACAGTGGTTAGCACAGTGGCAGCACAGCAAGAAGGTCATGGGATCAATTCCACCCTTGACCATCGTGGGTTCGATCCCACCCCCAGACCATCGGTGACCCTTCTGTGTGGAGTTTGCATGTTCTCCCCTTGTCTGTGTGGGTTTACTCCGGGTACTCCGGTTTCCTCCCACAGGTCAAAGACATGCAGGTGAGGTTAATTGGCATCAATTGGGGATTCTAAATTGTCCTTAGGTATGGATGTGAGAGTGAATGGTTGTCTGTCTCTCTGTGTTGGCCCTGTGATGTACTGGCGATCTGTCCAGGATGTACCCTGCCTCTCGCCCAAAGATGCTGGGATAGGCTCCAGCCCCCCCGCGACCCGTAAAGGATTAAGCGGTAGAAGATGGATGGATGGATGGATAATACTGTAGTCAGGTCCATTTCAAGGTTTTGGGGGGCAATATCCAAGATTTTGTAATGGGGAAGAATTCCAACCTTATAAAATGTGGAAAAAATATCTCTGTGTATATATATCTTAAATAAAATAAAATGGGGTCTTTCTCCAGGGAAACATTAAAAAAAAACCATTACATAGAATAAAAATTTAACCATCCATCCATAATGTTCTCAAATTTATGAGAAAGTCACAAATTTACAAGAAAAAGTTGGAAATTTAAGAAATGTCCAAATTTGTTGCAAATTAATGAGGAAAAAGTTGCAAATTAACAAAAAGTTGCAATTTACAAGGAAAAAAGTTGCAAATTAATGAGGAAAAAGTTTAAACTTGCACGAAAAAAATTATAAATTATAAGAAAAGTTTAAGATTAATGAGAAAAAGTTCCAGATCAATGAAAACAAAGCTGCAGATTGAGAAAAAAAGTTTCAATTAAGAAAAATGTTGCAGATTAACAAGAAAAAAGATGCAAATTCACATGAAAAAAGTTGCAGATAAATGAGAAAAAAGTTGCAAATTAATGAGAAAAGTTGCAAACTTAAAGTTACAAATTTATGAGAAAGCTGCAAATTTTAAATGAAAAAGTTGGAAATGAGAAAAACATTGCAAAATTGCATGAAAAAAGTTGCAAATTAATCAGTCTCACATTTACATGAAAAAAGTTGCAAATTAATGAGAAAACTATTGCAAATTAACAAAAAAGTTGTAAAATTACAGGAAAAGTTGCAAATTTCCATGAAATGAATTGCAAATTAGCAGGAAAAAAGTTGCAGATTTCCATGAAAAGAGTTGCTGATTTATGAGAATAAAGTTGCAAATTTATGAGGTTAAAAAAAAAAAAAATCACAAATCTATAAATTGCAAATTTCACCCCCCCCCCAAAATATTTCTTTTGCATGTATCCTTAGTATTTGTGCTTAAAATGCATTTTATTTAGTTCTGTAACATGATATAGAAAGGTTTATGATTAAACTGGGGGGGGGGGTTACATTACTGTACAATTTTTTGTACAGTAATGAATTTTCTTTACAGTTATTTTTAGTTATGACTTTTTTTTTCTTTTTTTTTTCTTTTTTTTTTACAGTTGCCAATCTTTTTTGCACTGTTCTGGCTCCTAAATCTGATTGAATGGTGACAAGTCAACCTGCCCTGAGTGTAGATAGTTTTGGCAGCCATCAAGCTGACTGCTGGTCCTGAACGGGAAGATGGTTGACTTGACAGTGACAGAGGTAGGTTTCATTTTATGATATTGTGGAATTTAAAAGTGACTGAGTAGTGTGTACAGTGCATCCAGAAAATAATCACAGTTCTTCACTTTTTCCACATTTTATGTTACAGCCTTATTTCAAAAAGGATTAGGTTTTTTTTCCCCTCAAAATTCTACACACAATACCCCATAATGACAATTCAATTCAACTTTATTTATATAGTGCTGTTTCACAACAACAGTCATCTCATAGCATTTTCAACTGTAGGGGAAACCCCCACAATTGCAGAAAGACCCCAGCAATCAGGCGATCCCCTATGAGCAAGCGCTTGGCGACGGTGGAGAGGAAAAACTCCCGTTTAACAGGAAGAAACCTTCAGCAGAACCAGGCTCAGGGAGGGGCAGTTATCTGCTTTGACTGGCTGGGGGGTGAGGGGATAGAGACGATGAAAAGAACAGACATGTAGAGAGCAAACAGCACGATGGGGACTCAATCTATGGGAGCGAACAAACAGATGTTAATGACCAGCAAAAAAAAAAAAGAAAATATTTCATTGAGAGTGAAGAAAGGAGAATGGGAAAAAGTGGGAGGTTTTTTTTTTTAGATTTTTTGCAAATTTTTTAAAAATAAAAAACTAAGAAATCACGTGTACATAAGTATTCACAGCCTTTGCTCAATACTTTGTTGATGCACCTTTGGCAGCAATTACAGCCTCAAGTCTTTTTGAATATGATGCCACAAGCTTGGCACACCTATCTTTGGGAAGTTTCGCCTATTCCTCTTAGCACAGGGGTGGGCAATCATGTGCCGCGGAGGGCCATTCCACTGCAGGTTTTCTGTTCCACCCTGTCTCTTCAGCAGGTGGCTTCACTGATTAGCAATCCTTGGAGCTGATGAGAGCAAACACCTGCTGAAGAGACTGGGTGGAACAGAAAAGCTGCAGTGGAATGGCCCTCACTGCCCACCCCTGTCTTAGCAGCACCTCTCAAGCTCCATCAGGTTGGATGGGAAGTGTCGGTGCACAGCCATTTTCAGATCTCTCCAGAGATGTTCAATTGGATTCAAGTCTGGGCTCTGGCTGGGCCACTCAAGGATATTCACAGAGTTGTCCTGAAGCCACCCCTTTGATATCTTGGCTGTGTGCTTAGGGTCGTTGTCCTGCTGAAAGATGAACTGTCGCCCCAGTCTGAGGTCAAGAGTGCTCTGGAGCAAGTTTTCATCCAGGATGTGTCTGCACATTGTTGCATTCATCTTTCCCTCTATCCTGACTAGTCTCCCAGTTCCTGCCACTGAAAAACATCCCCACAGCATGATGCTGCTACCAACATTGGGGTGGTTATGAACGGTGCTTGGTTTCCCCCAAACACGACGCCTGGCATTCACACCAAAGAGTTCAATCTTTGTCTCATCAGACCAGAGAATTTTGTTTCTCATGATCTGAGAATCCTTCAGGTGGCTGAAGGAGTGGCTTCTGTCTGGCCACAGGCCTGATTGGTGGATTGCTGCAGAGATGGTTGTCCTTCTGGAAGGTTCTCCTCTCTAAACAGAGGAATGCTGGAGCTCTGACAGAGTGACTACCGGGTTTTTGGTCACCTCCCTGACAAAGGCCCTTCTCCCCCGATCGCTTAGTTTAGATGGCCGACCAACTCTCAGAAGAGTCCTGGTGGTTCTGAACTTCTTCCATTTACGGATGATGGAGGCCATTGCTCACTGGGACCTTCAAAGCAGCAGAAATTTTGCTCTACCCTTCCCCAGATTTGTGCCTCGAGACAATCCTGTCTCTGAGGTCTACAGACGATTCCTTTGACTTCATGCTTGGTTTGTGCTGACATGCAGCCAACTGTGGGACCTTACAGTATATAGACAGGTGTGTGCCTTTCCAGCTCATGCCCAATCAACTGAATTTACCACAGGTGGACTCCAGTTAAGCTGTAGAAACATCTCAAGGATGATCAGTAGAAACAGGATGCTCCTGAGCTCAGTTTTGAGCTTCATGGCAAAGGCTGTGAATACTTATGTACATGTGATTTCTTAGTTTTTTTATTTTTAATAAATTTGCAAAAATCTCAAAAAAAACTTTTTCACATTGTCATTATAGGGTATTGTGTGTAAAATTTTGAGGAAAAAATGAATTTAATCCCTTTTGGAATAAAGCTGTAACATAAAATGTGGAAAAAGTGAAGTGCTGTGAATACTTTCCGGATGCACTGTATATTAAATTTGTTTATTCAGTCTGAAAGAGCAAGCAGCAAGCCAAGGGTTATTAATATCATTTAGCCAGTGGCCGCTAGGTAGGATATGAGTTTGGTGACCGTAGTAATGCTTCTATAAGCCATGTTCTTCAGAGTCCGTGATAATAAAGCGTATAGCATTTGTTTGATTACTTTGGCCTGTTGCATCATAAAGTAAAAACCACCTGTCACTGTGGAGTCAGCCACCTTCACTTCCCTTTCAGGACTGTTTATGTGGGGTTACAGTAGGGACACTAACTGATAACAGTGAACAGCTTACAGTGCAATATTCTAAACTGAATTCTAAACATTACCTCCATTATTCCTATACTTTGAAAATGCTATAATAAAAATTAGAGTCAAGTGTTAATACTTTACTGAACCATCAGATTTAACTGAGCACACATTTTGTATGTCTTATCTGTACGCCTCAGGTGACCACACAGAGAAATTAACTAGATAATACCAAACATGCAACACCATACACAGCATTCCAAATTATTATGCAAACAGGATTTTAGTGTCATAAACATTGTTTTTTCTTTTCAATTAAACTCATGGATGGTATTGTGTCTCGGGGCTCTTTGGATCACTGATATCAATCTCAGACACCTGTCATAATTAGCTTACCAGGTCAGCCCAATTAAAGGAAAACTACTTGAAAAGGTTGTTCCACGTTGTCAAGCATGCCACAGGTTTCAAGCAATATGAGAAAGAAAAAGGATCTTTCTGCTGCCGAAAAGCATCATATAGTGCAATGCCTTGGACAAGGTACAAAAACATTAGATATTTCACAAAAACTTAAGCATGATCATCATACCGTGAAGAAATTTGTGGCCGATTCAGAGCACAAATGGGTTTGTGCAGACAAAGGCATCATGAGGCAAGTTTCTGCCAGACAAATTCATGGGATTATGAGAGCAGCTGCTAAAATGTCGTTACAAAGCAGCAAACAGGTATTAGAAGCTGCTGGTGCCTCTGGAGTCCCACAAACCTCAAAGTGTAGGATCCTCCAAAGGCTTGCATTTGTGCATAAACCTAGTATTCAGCCACCCCTAACCAATGCTCACAAGCAGAAATGATTGCAGTGGGCCCAGAAATACGTGAAGATTAATTTTCAAACAGTCTTGTTTACTGATGAGTGTCACGCAACCCTGGATGGTCCAGATGGCTAGAGTAGTGGATGGTTGGTGGATGGCCACCATGTCCCAACAAGGCTGCGACATCAGCAAGGAGGTGGTGGAGTCATGTTTTGGGCCGGAATCATGGGAAAAGAGCTGGTAGGCCCCTTTAGGGTCTCTGAAGGTGTGAAAATGACCTCAGCAAAGTATACAGAGTTTCTGACCGACCACTTTCTTCCATGGTACAAAAAGAACCGTGCCTTCCGTAGCAAAATTATCTTCATGCATGACAATGCACCATCTCATGCTGCAAAGAGTATCTCTGTGTCACTGGCTGCTATAAGCATAAAAGGAGGTAAACTCATGGTGTGGCCCCCATCCTCCCGAGACCTCAACCCTATTGAGAGCCTTTGAAGCATCTTCAAGCAAAAGATCTATGAGGGTGGGAGGGAGTTCACATCAAAACAGCAGCTGTGGGAGGCTATTCTGACATCTTGCAAAGAAATTCAAGCAGAAACGCTCAAAAAACTCGCAAGTTCAATGGATGCAAGAATTGTGAAGGTTATATCAAAGAAGGGGCTCTATGTTAACATGTAACTTGCCCTGTTATATTTTTGATCGAAATAGCTTTTGATTTCAGTAAATATGACCTCCTAATGCTGCAAATTCAACAAATGACCATTTTCAGTTCTTTACAACCAAGTGTTTGGAAACTCTGCTGTGCATAATTTGGAACAGTGCATTTTGATTTTTTTTTTTTGCAAAAGAATAGTTATCATTGGGAAGTTTGTTCAATAAAATTTGAATTACGCTCCAACGGTTGATGGCTTAATCAGACCCAATTATCACTTGCATAATAATTTGGAATGTGGTGTACATCATTTCTGGAATTGTGTAAAGTTGCGGTTCAGCCCAAATGTGAAGCAGACTTTGAGTGGAATGTAAAGTCAATATAAAGACGTGACAAATTTGCGTCCAAGTTGGTCGTGATCGCTAATCAGCCTTGAGATTCCACCGTCACCGAAGTGAGTACCAACACTGGAGAGTATACCAGTTTGAAAATGAGACTGCCACTCACCTGCAGACAGATGGACCAAGGTCTGTAGCTGAGACGGAGCGTCTGCCGTTTGTATCCACCCATGTACTCCTCCTACTGATGTGCTATCGAGTGCTAGCAGACTAGCAGCTCCTGGACACCGGCCAGCTTCAGTTTAGTGCTCTAAACAACTTTCATCCAGGTGCAGATTCTAGAGGAGGCAAAGATATTTTCCCAACTGTGTGCCCCAGCACATAACATTGTAAACCTAAAATGATGGAGTTTTGGGGAATTCCACAGCAGGTAGTAGTAGTAGATTAGTTTATTTGACAGGGACAGAAAGCAGCAGCAGAAGTTATGAAGGGAACCCCGCCCCTCTGCAAGGCTTTACAACTTGCTTGGATGCGAATTCTCAGGTGTTTGTGTCTTTACATTTACTTTACATGTATTTGTGCTTGGTCTGATCACACCTTTAAAGTTGTACTCAAACTCATTCAGTCCCATTGTAAATTATGTCAATTTCACAACTCCAAACTTCAGATGTCTACTAAGAAATAAATCCCACAAGAAACATTCAAATTGTTCAACTGTTAAGCAAGTTCAAGCACATGTGCACAATGGATACTGAATTTCACATTAATATAATCTAGCGTTCAGGGATTAAATTTTGAGATGAAAGACACACAAATTCAATCCCCAAATTCAAATGAACTCACGTGATGAAGGTGGTAATCAAAGTTTATTTGAAATATCAACCAGTTTGGAATCATACAAAATGTCAATGTTTATCTCTGTGGTCCCCAACCATGTGCCATGGTGCCCCAAGACCCTACAGGTTTTCTCTTCCACCCAGTGTCTTCAGCAGGTGTTTTCACTCATCAGCAATCAGTGGCAAGAAATTCAGTACAATCACCTGTTGATAACACTGGTTGGAGGTAAAACCTGCAGAGTATTGGGCTACCATGGTACATGATTGGTGCCCTGTGGTCTATCTGAAGCATTTACAAGCTTTCCATTGCCAACAATCCCATGTCTAATGACTCCCCACCAGCTGAGTCACTATCTTCTGTTTTGGAGTTGAGAAACAAATTCAAGAATAACATAACATCTGTGTTGATCTCATCTTCTTTCACAACAGTCCCAGTTTGTACTCCACCATCATGTGTGGTTCACCCATCACCTCACTCTGTCCTGGATCTGCAGAGTGACAGGACCGGAGCATGATGGTAAGGATTCTGGTTAACACATAGGTAAGTGACAGTAATCAAAGTAAAGTTCTCACCACTAAGGATGTCTTCGAAGCCGATGGACTCATCACTACCTCGCAGGGTATCAAGAGCCAGATTTGAACTTGGTAAGAAAGGCAGACGCTGGATCTGGAGAGAGGAAACACCAAACATCAAGGACAGGCTTCAAAGTAAGGCTACACTCTGAATTAAAAAGATTGCAGGTACCTGTCTGGCTGCTCTGTACTCCATCTGCAGCTTGAGGGGAGCATGGATACCCTGGATGTTTCTCAGTGTTGAGAAATTCATTTTGTCCTGATTCAACTGGAACTACACACCACAGAAACACATTTCTCAGTTTTTATTCATGATTGCCTTTATCCATTCTGATTACCCTTGGTAACACTAGTAGAAGTAGTTGTAGCAGTGCTTGCACTGGACTAAACAAGGTTGGATTTTTGTGGGTTTTAATCTAATAAAATACAGCCAATCAATCATGTGTATACCATTAAAATATTGAAAAGAAATACACACTGCTTTTATTTAGCTAAGCTCTTAGAGAAAAGAGTGGTTAGGCCTGCAATGATAAATTTTGGTGGATAGATTTTCCCCAAAATTATCAAGATAAACGATATCATCGTTGGGGCCATGAAAACCATTTTATGCCCCAGATATAGTGATATAACAATAGTTTATGTACAACTTTTCAAAGAGCTTTGAACTTTTTTTATGAACAATATTAAACACTGGAATAGAAATATGAAAAAAAATGTAAAATATCCTAAATAAATCAAAACAATAAATAAAACTGTTTTGGCCACTATTGTTTATAACGTCGCCATGGACGACTGAGACACATGGCTTTAGGTCATCAGTAAGCCCGTTTGTTTACAATATGCGCATCTCAGAGACAGTAAAGAACTACATAGTGAACATTTCAACTTCATGGACCCAACCACCTATTTTGAGCTGTGTTTTCTGGTAGCACTCTAATACAGCCTCTATATTGTGGAATGGCTGAAGGTATGAATGGTCACACCAATTATGGCTTAAACATGGGAGTTACATAAGTAACTGAGCCAGAGTTAAAACCGACCTCTTCTAGTGTTTGTGAACCACAGAACTGTGCACATCACAATTAAAAAACAACACTGTAGCAAGGACATTGAGTTCCTAGCCATTAGCATGCGACCGGCATACCTCCCCAGAGAGTTCTCACACGTCATCATGACTGCTATTTATGTACCCCCCTCCGCAAACACTGAGGCAGCATGTGACGTCATCCGCTCAGTCAGCAGCAGGCTGCAAACTCAACACCCCACTGCTCTCCATCTCATCTCTGGTGATTTTAACCATACTTCCCTGTCCTCCACTCTGCCCACTTTCACCCAGTGTGTCAGGTGTCACACCAGAGACAATAAAACGCTGGACTTATTTTATGGAAACACCAAGGAGGCATACACCTCATCACCCCTTCCCCTCCTTGGAAGATCTGATCACAACCTGGTTCACCTCCTGCCTGTGTACAAACCCCTGGTACACAGACAACATCCTGTTACCCACACAGTGAAGATATGGTCCGAGGAGGTGGAGGACGCTCTGAAGGACTGTTTTGAATCCACTGCGTAGGAGCAGCTCTGGGATCCACATGGTGAGGACATCAACAGCCTCACACACACCATCACAGACTACATCAACTTCTGTGTGGAGAACACAGTACCCACCAAGACCATATGGTGATTCTCAAACAACAAACCCTGGATCAACCCTGAGATAAAGGCTACATTCAGACCAGGACAGTAAGTGTCACCGTCCAGGCGGGGGTGCACGCGGTCACCCATTGCCACGGTCCAACCTGAACCAAAGAAAAGGGGCAGAAGAACACAGCATGCCCCCAAAGCAAATGTGCTATGCAGAGCGAAATGCCTTGTCCTTCCAGGGTACATCAGAGAGGGGAAACAAGAATGGCTGGCCAGTTAAGATGCACAAGCTTGAAGATCCACCTGCTTGTTTCAAATCAGCAGTGCGGGGAAATGGATGGGAGCAAGGGGAAAAAAAAAATTATGTGCACACAAAAACCCATCCCTGCCATCTTCAACCTGCCGCTAGATGCGGAAGAAGACCGGACCCAAGCTACCACTGAAGTAAAGGTTTTTTTAACATTTCAATGCACCGCAGAGGAGCCCGGGTTGGACTAAAGGCCTGATCAGAGTCCCTCCAAGGAGAAAACGTTTGCATTCTGTAGACTGCGCTTACGTACACGGCAGTATTCAGACTGGTTTTGGAGCCACTGAAGCTGCCACTCAGTAACCACGTTTCACGCATGTGCGGTGAAAATAATCTGCAGTCCACATGCCCATACTGTTGGCGGCAACCAAGAGCCACAAAACTGATTTGAGCAGCTGCAATCCAAACACAAAAGAAGACCACCATGATGGACGTTTAAAATGGCGGAAGCAATGGAGGTACATAGTAAATACGATGACTATGAAGACGAACAGGAGCTTTTGCCATGTAGTGGCAGAGGAAGAAAACAGCCAGGCAAAAAGACAGATATATGTTCTCCCAGTTTGGGCGGATTGCTCCATACTTCCCCCTGGCGGGAGTTTCCTGGCACATGCACAGTTCACTGCGACCGCTTGTGTACTTGTACATGCGTTCACTTTTTTCAGGGCTGTATGCACTCAGTCAGCACTCACCCGCTGCAAAGGGTCTGCACACGAATGCGTCCATTGCGCTCACTTGCGTACCAATGTATTTTTGCCACTATGACTTGGGCTTAACAGCACAGGCTGGTGTCGGCTTCACAGCAGTCAGAGATGATCAAAAAGCCACTGCAGACTCCGTGGGAGTAAGTGAAAAAAAAAGCTCTAAATAGAAACCTCTCACTCTCAGCCACTGTGATATTTGTATAAATGTGACAAATACAATTGTGAGCTGCAGCTTCGAAATTAACTCAAAATAGTGACCCCTCATGGATTGCCACCTTATTGTGGTGGGGGGGTTTGCATGCCCTAGTGGTCCCAAGAGCTATGATGTCCGGGGCAATTGGCCTCTGGTAGGGTCACCCAAGATAAACTGGTCCTGGGTGAAGGGCCAGACTAAGAACAATCCAACAGACTCTCGTGATGAATGCTAGAACAAGGATTCAGTGTACTCCGCCCGCTATGGGGTTTCCGGGGCCCCACCCTGGAGCCAGGCCTAGGGGAGGGGCTCGATGGCTAGCGCCTGGTGGCTGGGTTTCTGCCCATGGGACTCAGCCTGGGCTCAGCCCAATGGAGTTACATGGGTCCGCCCTCCAGTGGGCTCACCACCTGCAGGAGGGACCATGGGGGTCCAGTGCTATGTGGATCAGGTGGCGGTCGAAGGCAGAGACCTTGGCAGTCTGATCCTAGGCTTCCTAAACTGGTTTTTGGGACACGGAATGTCACCTCTCTGGTGGGGAAGGAGCCTGATCTGGTGCATTAGGCTAAGAGATACCGGCTAGATATAGTCGGCCTCACCTCAACACACACAGCTCTGGTTCCACAGCCAATCTCCTGGAGAGGGGCTGGAGCTTGGCCTACTCTGGAGTTGCCCCGGGAAAGAGGCGACGAGCAGGGGTGGGTATTCTTGTATCCCCCCCACCTTGCTGCCTCTATATTGGAGTTTTCCCCAATGGACAAAAGGGTTGTTTTCCTGCGCCTTCAGGTGGGGAAATGGGTTCTGACCATCATTTGTGCCTATGCACCAAATGATGGTTCAGAGTACCCACCCTTTTTGGAGTCTCTGACTGGGGTGCTGGAGTGTACTCCTCTTGGAGACTTCATTGTCCTACTGGGGGACTTCAATGCACACGTGGACAACGACAGTGAAACCTGGAGGGGGGTGATTGGGAGGAACGGCCTGCCCAATCTGAACCCGAGTGGTATTCAGTTATTGGACTTCTGTGCTAACCACAGTTTGTCCATAAAGAACGTACCACGTTCAAGCATAAGGGTGTCCATATGTGCCAGTCGATGATCGATTTTTGTTATCGTGTCATCAGACCTGTGACCGTATGTCTTGGACACTCGGGTAAAGAGAGGTGCAGAGCTGGCAACTGATCTCCACCTGGTGGTGAGTTGGACCCAATGGCAGGGGAGGAACTGAGGTGTACAAGCAGGCCAAGTGGAGTGCAGCTCGGGTGGTTGCTGAAGCAAAAATTCGGATGTGGGAGGAGTTTGGTGAGGCCATGGAACAAGAATTTCAGTTGGCCTCGAAGAGATTCTGGCAAACTGTCCGGCGACTCAGGCAGGGGAAGCAGCTCCCTGTCCACACTGTGTGTTGTGCGGATGGGGCGCTGCTGACTTTGACTGGGGATATCGTTGGGCGGTGGAAGGAATACTTCGAGAATCTCCTCAATCCCACTGACATGCCTTCCACAGAAGAAGTAGGGCTTATGGACAAGGGGGACGACTCGCCCATCACAGGGACTGAGGTTGCCGAAGTGGTTAACAAACTCTTCAGTGGTTGGGCCCCGGGGGTGGATGAGATTCGCCCTGAGTACCTCAAGGCCCTGGATGTTGTAGGGCTGTCATGGTTGACGCACCTCCACAACATTGCGTGGAGGTTGGGGACAGTGCCTTTGACACGGCAAACCAGTGTGGTGGTTCTTCTCTCCAAGAAGGGGGACCGGAGGGTGTGTTCCAACTGTAGACGGATCACACTCCTCAGCCTCCATGGGAAGGTCTATGCCAAGGTACTGGAGAGTCCAGCCATTGGTCAAACCTTGGATTCAGGAGGAGCAAAGTGGTTTTCGGCCTGGCCGTGACACATCGGACCAGCTCTTTAACCCTCTTGAGAATTCTCAAGGGTTCATGGGAGTTTGCCCAACCAGTTTACATGTGTTTTATGAACTTGGAGAAGGCATTCGACTGCATCCCTGGTGTTTTTTTTTGTGGGGGAGTACTTCAGGAGTATGGTGTATTGGACTTGTTGTTACGAGCTATCTGGTCTCTATACGACCGTTGTGAGAGTTTGGTTTGTACTGTCAACACTCGGTTGGACCCATTCCCAGTCAAGAGTTGGACTCTGCCAGGACTGTCCTTCGTGACCAATCCTGTTCATAATTTTTATGGACAGAATTTCTAGGTACAGCCAGGGAACAAAGAGTGTCATGCTTGGTGACCACAGGATCTCATCTGTTGTTTGCAGATGATGTTGTCCTGTTGGCTTCATCCAGCAATGACCTACAGGTCTTACTGGGATGGTTTGCTGCTGGGTGTGAAGCGGCTGGGATGAGAATCAGAACCTCCTAGTCCAAGCCCATGGCCCTCAGCTGGAAAAAGGTGGATTGTCCTCTCCAAGATGGGGACAAGCTCCTGCCCCAAGTGGAGGAGTTTAAGTATCTCGGGGTCTTATTCACGAGTGAGGGGAGAATGGAGCGAGAGATTGACAGATGGATCGGAGCAGAATCTGCAGTGATGGGGACATTGTACCAGTCTGTTGTGGTGAAGAGGGAGCTAAGCTCTAACGCAAAGCTGTCGCTTTACCAGTCAATCTATGTTCCTACCCTCACCTGTGGTCATGAGCTTTGGGTAATGATTGAAAGACTGAGATCGCGGATACAAACGGCTGAAATGAGCTTTCTCCGTAGGATTGCTGGATTCACCCTCACAGATACTGTTGGGTGAGGAGCTCAGTCACCTGGGAGAGGCTCAGAGTAGAACTGCTGCTCCTCCACATTGAAAGGAGCCAGTTGAGGTGGTATGGGCATCTGATCAGGATGCCTCCTGGACACCTCCCACTTGAGGTGTTTTGGGCATGTCCCACTGGGAGGAGACCCCGGGGCAGACCCAGGACATGCTGGATAGACTACGTCTCCCAGCTGGTCTGGGAATGCCTTGGTATCCTCTCTAAAGAGCTGGAGCAGGTGGCTGGGGAGAGGGAAGTCTGGGCTTCTCTGCTTGAACTGCTGCCTCCACGAGCCGCACCTCTGGAAAAGCGGTAGAAGATGGATGGATGGATAATGACAGACAGCCTTCTGACTCACTCCCACTCTCTGTCGCTGTAACATGGCTACAGTGACACCTAATTCATCATGTGGTTATCTGAGTTTCCTACTCAAATATCTGCTGAGCTGAGGTGACCAATGATCCTTGTCGCTTGCAGGGTCATTTAGCCCACATTAAGTAGCACGAGTAACCCTATTCAATTCAAAGAACAGAGGGAGCCCAGATCATACTGGGTACTCTGATAATGTTTAGCATGCAACAATGAAGCAGCTCACAATTTATTTTCCTGTTAATACAGTTCACTAGCATATCTCAGCAAATTAGAACACTGTCAAAGTTATATTTTTTTTATATTTTGGTAATATAACTAAAAAAGAGAGGCAGGGTGCCTCTCGCCCAAAGATGCTGGGATAGGCTCCAGCACCACCACCCCCCCCCGCGACCCGAAAAAGATTAAGCAGAAGAAGATGAATGAACCAAAAAAGATAAACTTATACAAGGAGAAATATTTCAAACTTTTTTGAATTTTATATTTGTTAGTTTTTAAAATTAAATACAAATCACGACCTTTTAATTTACCGAGATGAACCAGCACACAGTATATACTGTACAGTACAGAATTTGTTAAGACCACAAAAAATGCCATTGTGCGTAGAAAAAACAATACAGATGGTACAATAAATCAATAAGGAATATGACATGCATGTTTTATTCAGCTTATCAAAAACAGTAATTAGCTTTTAATGTTATAGATAGAAAGACCACATTGTAACAAGGGAAATTCAGATTCTCAGGAAAATTGCCACTTATTAATTCATCATTAATTGGTCGATAAGGTGAATCAACTAATGATTAATGAATTAATCAATAACTTGCATCCCAACTTAAAATTAATCCCGAGGAAATACACAATATGGGACATTTAAGCAAGAAGGTCGTGGGTTCCATCCCACCCCCACCATCAGTGACTCTTCTGTGTGGAGTTTGCCTGTTCTCCCCATGTCTGCGTGGGTTTACCCTGGGTACTACGGTTTCCTCCCACTGGCCAAAAACATGCAAGTCAGGTTAACTGGAGACTCTAAAGTTGCCCTAGGTGTGAATGTGTGTGTGTGACTGGTGAAAGGTTTGACGCCACACCATCGCTGTCTCATCCATCCATGTAGATGCCCTGAATTTCCCTCTGGGATTAATAAAGTATACAAAATACAAAAGAAAAAAAAAAAAAAATTAAGATCAGACTCACATTTTTTTCTGAAAGCTCCAGTGGGTGACTGGGGAGGAGCTCATTCTTCACACTGGTAAAACTGTTGGGGGAAAGAATTTTTTAAAAAGCAGGTTAAAAACTGTTTTTGCATAATTTAAAAAAATAGAAGTCAACGGATTTTAAGACTTCAAAAATCTTGACAAATAATTACTAATGCCAGTACATTTTATATACACATAAGACAGAAAGTAAATCTCTTTGGATACTGGACAGTTATTCAGACAGTACAAAGAATTAAAATTGTGTTTTTCAACCTTTTTTGAACCCCAGCACATTTTTTTCCCCATTGAAAAAAAAAATTCCCATGGCACACCACCAAGCAAAAAATGCTATAAAATGGCACATTATAGCCTTGTACAGCATGGGTAATGGAAGTTTAGTTTTGTAATTTGTTTATAGTCAGCGTGAAACCTGGGCCTGTTTAGTCATGTCTTTAGACATCATTGCCCACCTCACCTCTGCTCATCAAGCATTTGAAAAGGACAACTAGGACGAAAGTACAATAAAGTACTAAAGTAGGTATCACCGTCACCATGTCACAGCACAGCGACAGACAATGGAAAGAATCTGCATTATTCTGACAGATTGTATTAATTTTGAG
Organism: Pholidichthys leucotaenia; assembly: GCA_020510985.1. Classification (NCBI taxonomy): domain Eukaryota; kingdom Metazoa; phylum Chordata; class Actinopteri; order Cichliformes; family Pholidichthyidae; genus Pholidichthys; species Pholidichthys leucotaenia. The sequence continues at coordinate 124,391,556 of CM035844.1, read as the reverse complement.
GCTGCAGCAGACAACTGTGTGTTCCACAATTACACAAATATTACAGCGGCTGGGCAAAAGTTTCTTTCAAGAGCGACATGTTTCATTCAATCCCCCTAAAGTCTACAGCAGTTATGACCATTGCCAGCTGCTGATGAGCCAAGACGAGCCTGTCCTGGATCAAAAACTGTGGGAGATGGTTGCTCATCTAAAATACTGTAAAGGAGGCAAAATTGGATGGGAAGCTTAAGTGTGGACAACTACACTGTATGAAAGGTCAGTCAAGTCAACTGGATTATTTTTTTTTTTAAACTCTGAAATGTTTCACCATTCAGAGTAAGAAATATTTGATTTCAGGTGACTGAGCTTTCATATAGGGCTGCAACTAAAAATTATTTTAGTTGTCGACTAATCTAACAACTATTTTTTTTAACTAGTCAACTAGTTGCGTTTATTTTTCTCACGTCCACCATCTCTGCTTCTTGTTGGGGCTGCATATTTTACCTCAGCCGCTGTCTAATACCTCTTAATGTTCCGTCTCCTGTGGGCAGGAGGCATTTAAATGCCATTTTGTCTCAACTGCACACAGTGTAACTAATATTCAGAATGATGGTTAATATTAACAAAGATGAAAAAGCAATAGCGACTCCTGTAATTCAGTCACTGCATTCAACACATTGGCCATGACAGCTCAACCCTCAGCAACCAGAGAGCTTATTGTCAAACAGGTAAACTAACATTACCAGCACATACTAACAGTATTGTCATTTTTCTAAAGCTTGAAACAGTTGGCCATTGAAAATAAGTGGCACTAACTTTCGCTACTCGCTAAAACTTACCCAGCAGACGGTGATGTGGCTTCCGGGATTCCCTGTGAATTAAAGCTAAAATGTCCGTATTTTAGCCTGGCTCATTAGTTGGTAACAGGCTTTGCTCCAAGTAGGTTCTGCAGCCAGTTAGACACGGAGCACACGTTAATACCGTCACAACAATGGGTCTTTATTCTCCTTTCTCTGCATTGAAGAGACACATACAGCCGCTTCACGCTTAAACTCTGTAACAACCGTGAAAACAAAACACAACACACGCTGTGCTGTGTTCCTCTTCTTCTTCGCTGGAAATTGTTCACGCATGCCGGAGAACAGAGGTGCTACTGCCCTCAGCAGTTCCGGTCGTGCATTGCTGTTCCGGTTGTGCAGAGGTGCTGCGGCAGCTGCCTATGCTACAAATGGAGCTTGCTCCTGCTGGTTACGGCTGAACTGTGGCATGCATATAAACTTAACCCTCATCCTACCAACATATTTTACATACAAATAGTACCAACTGGGGTCCGTTTGGACCCCACACAAAATTTAACTGTTAATTGGATTATTAAGCAATACCAAAGTATTTTTTTCACTTAAAATGTTTTATTTGGTTAAAACAAAGAGTTGTGCTTGAAACATGATCCAAAAATCCCGGAATGGGGCTAGTTTGTCGGTTGCCTGCCTTTCAGCACGAGTAGCCCAGTTGTAATGTGTTTTTCAACCAGTGGGCCCTGGTGCGTTCAGGTTTTTGTGGGAAATTATCTAATTTCACTTCTTAATTGGTACAAGAAATGCAAATACTTTGCCATTGTTGTGCATGTGTTCTGTAGGGCCTACAGAATACAATGCTACATGCTACATGTAGCATGCTACATGTATGTAGCATGCTACATGCTAGCATGTACTACATGTATGTAGCATGTAGTACATACTAGCATGTAGCATGCTACATGCTAGTATACAATGCTACTTTGCTACAATGGCAAAGTATTTGCATATTTGCATGGCAAAGTCTACCTCGTTGAGCCATCATTCACTGAAATATAACACAAAATTCATACATTTAATATCATTAACATCATATTTTTCCCTGGGGTCCGATCGGACCCCAATGAAAAATCTGAACTGACAGTAGAGAAGAAAACTGTATTTTAAATCAGATTTATTTTTTGTGATTCACAGATGATGACAAAGTCAGAAAGCATGATAGCTGTGATCGATAATATGTCCGTGTTGTGCATAAGAACATATGTGTGGGGTCAATTGGGACCCCACTCGGTAGGATCAGGGTTAATAATTAAAAGATTTGTCGACAATAAAAATTATCTGTCAACAAATTTTTATTGTTGACGTTATCGATAACGTTGACTAATCGTTTCAGCCCTACTTTCATACAGTATACTTACCCACCTAGATGACTGACAATTTTCATCAAAGTGTGGACTATGTCATTATTGCATAAATGTTCAGTCTAAAGAAAACTAGCTACATTGTGTTAACATTTTCTCTTCTGTTCTACAGGCAACTCCAGCTGCTCAGACATTCCTGACATCTCCTGGACCTGTCTGGATCACTGTCTTTTTGTCTTGTTTCTCTTAAACTGACTATTAATTAGGGGTGTTGGGGGGGGGGGGGGAATCAATTCACATGAGAATCTAGATTCTCATTTTACACGATCCAGAACTGATTCCAAAAAAATTAAGAATCAATTTTTTTTTGCGGTGGTCCCAGGGTCCCATCATGTGACACGTATTGCCGCTTCACGATACGCGATTACACATTGATGCTGCCGACGCAGGACAACCAGGCAGAGTAGCTTATTAGCTAGCAGCCGGATGAAACAGTCACAATAAAAGAAAAATGTAGCAGCAAGAAATTCAAGACTGGTCCGTCTGCAGCTCGCAGACTCCGTCAATTTACACCCCTTCAACTAGTTACGCTCTCTCAGCAAGTTACACCCCTATGTTATGTCGCTCCACAAAACGGCTGGCCGTAGCTGACCATGCAAATATGGCTGAGCCAGCACTGGGCTTATCATACACAAATTCACAAATTTGTAGACGGGCCGACGGTGGCCACAAATTTCGAAGGATGAATGTAAAAGAGTCTAAAAATGAGAGTTTAGTCCATAGACGATAAAAAAAAAAAAAAGTTTATGGTCTAGTCTTTGGATGTTTGTTTGCATGACCACGTGCTACCCCGTTGCCTAGCAACCCTGACAGCTGCAGATGAGGTTTTTTTCTAACTTTTTTTTGACAGCGATGGAAGCACTGTTCTTTTCATTGAATAAAACCCAAATCTTGTTATTGACTAAAAGTAGACAAAAACTATCGATAATGAACAGACTAAAATAAAACTATAAAAATAAAATCACAATAAATCTGGACTCAAATTAAGTGTCAAAAGTAAAATACATAAAAGGTCATTTTAGTTTAATTTCTAGCTTTAATGGATGAAAAAATATAGTTTTAGTTGACGCAATTAACACTGGATGGAAGTTTATTTTTGTTTGTTTTAAATTACTGCATTTACTTCACCTTTTACTGGAGAAGATTCACCAGGCAAAGGACCACGACCACCCAAAGAAGTGGAAAAAGTTGTAAGTTCTCCTGCTGAAAAACACACACTGCACCACCTTAATAAACTCCCAGGAAATTCTGGATGGGCAAAAAAATCATGAAAACTTGGAACAGCACTTTATTTTGTTTTATAACTTTAATTTGTTTTTTTAAGTCTCCGAAGAATTTAGATACTTAAGTTTATATCTGTGCTGGTTTAAAATTGCATGTTCTCCCCGTGTCTGCGTGGGTTTCCTCCGGTTTCCTCCCACAAGGCCAAAGACATGCAGGCATCAACTGGGGATTCTAAATTGTTCTTAGGTATGAATGTGAGAGTGAATGCTCGTCTGTCTTTCTGTGTTGGCCCTGTGACGGACTGACAATCTGTCCAGGGTGTACCCTGCCTCTCGACCCAAAAAGGATTAAGCAGTAGAAGATGGATGGTTTAAAATTAATGCTACTTATCTTATGCATCAATTGCATTCAGTTCTTATTGAATTTGTTCACTGCATTAAGTTACTGCAGGGGTCTCCAACGTGGGGCTCCTGGAACGTTCAGGTTTCTGTCTAATTCTAATTCTGTCTAATTTCACTTCTTAACTGGTCCAAAGATTTGCAAATAATTTGCTGTTGTTGTACATGGGTGCAAGGGTGCCTACAGAACACATGCACAACAATGACAAATTATTTGCAAATCTTTGGACCAATTAAGAAGTGAAATTAGAAAATTTCCCACAGAAACCTGAATGTTCCAGGAGCCCCAGGTTTGGACCCCTGAGTTACTGTATAGGTAACTGTACACTGACTGCATACAGCCAGGTAGCACCACTAATTAAATGGATGTTCAAAGTATTTGTGATAGAATTTACTTTTGTTTTTAAATGAATAGTCTATATTTCTAGGATGCTGGAAGGCGACCAAAGCTACACACTGTGTAAAAGCCGTTAGGAATTGTGATATGCTAAAAAGGAAAATGTTCAACATTTATTTCACTTGTGTACAATTTCATTTTTGAAACCCATAAGTTTTCAAAAATTAAAAAAGTAGTTACTAACCTAAGCCTACTTTTTTCATTTAACAGTATTTTACTGCAAATCAGTTCATATAATTTTTTAAAAATATAACCCCCAAAACATCAACACACAGTACTTTGCTTTCAAACTTACCTCAGCATTTTTTGCAGTGGACTTTTTTTCCCTGAGATTAGTGGGTTTTTGTACTGAATTGAGAGCCAAATGCAAATTGAAAATCATTTTGAACCAAAAATCGATTCTGAACTGAATCGTGACCCCAAAAATCGGAATTGAATTGAATCCTGTGACTTTTAACGATTTACAGCCCTAGTACCTAATGCTGTAGCTACATCGTACCTCACTCCTTGCAGAAATGTAACTACGCATTGCGGTGATGCGAACTGCAAGAGTTGTGATTGGTCCGCTCTGCCTCCTCCCACACATTCCCTGATTCATGCTTTAAAATTTTGTTTTACTTACATTTTTATGAGGAATTTATGTGTATACAGTGGATATAAAACGTCTACACGGCTCTATTCAAATGCCAGGTTTGTGTGATATAAAAAAATGAGACCAAGATAAATCATTTCAAACCTTTTTCCACCATTAATGTGACGTATAACCTGTACAACCCAATTGAAAAAAAAAAATGAAATCTTTTGAGGGGAAAAATAAACTTACAAAAACCTGTTTGCATAAATATGCACACCCTTAAACTAATATTTTGGTGCAGCACCTTTGGCTTTTATTATCACTTTATAAATCATTGGATTGAAAATGTGCTTGTATAAACGATACCGGGGTCCACTTAGGGTGCTCACATGAGGTGGTCAGCAGTCCACTTCACCAGATCCCAATAATTTATATACTTCATAGATGAACAGATGATGTGCCATTGTCATTAAGACTATGTTCATTTTGCTTGTACACCAGTACTCTTATATACATCAGAATATAGTTTTTTGGTCTAGTTCTATAATGAGCACATTAATGTTTTATCTGACAGTTTTTCTTACCCACTGCGCAGAGAATCCTGAACTCCGTAAGCTCCCTGTGGACAGAAACCAGCCACAGGTACACTGTCCTTCATCTGAGAGCGGAGTCCTCTGCTATTCTGAATATACAAACAACATGCACTTACTTACATTACATTAAATACAATTGGGCAAAAAATTAGTCACTGACAATCATATTTGTGGCGCATCGCAGCTAGCGTGTGCTAAGCAGCATTAGCTCCAGTGAGTAATCACATTCACAACTAATCTAGTTTTGAGCCGGAAAAAACAAACAGTTACAACGGGGATAAATCACATCAATAAACATGTGCTAAAGAAAATCATACTGACCCTAAACGAGATTAAAACAATACAAATTACGATTACATGACATATAAATGCTAACATACCATTGTGACTTCGTTTCTTCCACTTTCCTTTCAGCACACTTGAATATCCGGTTGAGCTCATTTTCATGATGTCACATCCTGTATCAGCCCAGACGCAATGGCTTTTTTATTTTCTCACATTATACTAATATATATACAGAACAGTACATATATGTATATATACACTGTTATGCTCTTGTTTTATTTTTTTATTTATTTATTTTAGTTGCGTTAGCAGCAACTACATTGTCGCATATATTACGAATTCCACTGTAAACGAATACATTTCCACAGATTTTTTTTTTTTAAATAAAATGCACTCCAGATGGCAGTCGTCAGGGGGTATAGCTCAGTGGTAGAGCATTTGACTGCAGATCAAGAGGTCCCCGGTTCAAATCCGGGTGCCCCCTCTTTTTTTCTATGCAACGAGAAAGTGGGTTCTTGTAACTACGTCTACGTGTTTGAGTAGTGAGTGACCCAGAGGGAAGGAGAAAAACATTGGAAATAAATTGAAAGAGGAAAAAGTGAGGTGAATCATGTTTTTTTTTTCTTAGTTTTGCTTCCCTTTTGAGTTACTTGCATGCTGCTTGTTGTGTGGAATCTCAGTTATTTGTGCAAAATATAACAATTTGCTGGTTGACTCCTGGCCAGCTTTGGCTACAAAGGTTACCGGTTTGATCCTAGATGCAGATTTTGATGCTGAAATTACCAGCTCCTTTAAAACTTTCAGAAATATGTGTGGCTTGATGTAACTACATGGTGGGAGCCTGAAATAACTTTTACATACATCTGCTAAAAGTGATACAAATCAGTTGTGAATTTAATTATATTTTCACTAAAATACTTGTGTTTTACTGAAAAAGATCTGAAAAGACCTGCATCACAGGGTGTTTTCTTCAAAGTTTTAGGCACAAAAACGCACGGAAAACTGTGGTGGGCAGGGCTCGGCAGCGTGCCTGTGTCTGCGCTACGCTGCAAAAGCTGAGACGGGCAGCTGCCCGGTGCGGGATTATCTGGCAGAAACTCCCTGGGCAGCTGGAGTGGTTGTGCAAAAACGAGTTCTGCCGGAGAAGCTTCCAGATCCTCTTTAGGCGTGCAGCGCAACCCCAATAAAACCCACGGTAGCCTGTCTACCCAATTTGCATCCGTCAATGAAGCCCTGAGAGCCGCTTTCAATAATCTATGAAAACGTTTGCATAACCCATTAGCCTGTGGGTTGTACGCGGTTGCGCAGTGAATTGTAATACCCAGGCTGCGGGCCATCGCTGACCAGAGTTCGGAAACAAATTGAGGGCCTCTGTCGGACGTAATGTCCGACGGTGAGGCGGATGATAAAATAAAGGCAGCGAAGTGAGGTTTTAAGTAGGTTTATTAAATCATAGCATGAACACAATGCATGAATGGGACATTAACATCACAATACGGAGCCGGAACAAGCCAGAAGGAGCGGGGCTGCCTGTAGACATTAATACACACATTTCACTGTTCTGTTATTTGCTCTAGCCGAGCACTGTGTCCGTCTCAGTCTGTTGTGGGGGTTATCTCAAACGGTTATCTCAAACCCGCCACACTGCTCCCCCCCAGAGGGCTCAGCAGGGGGCCGAGACCTCGATAGTTCAGCTTGGGCAGCGAGCAGGGAAAGCTCTGTGCAGGCGAAGGTGGAGGGGGTGGGGGGTAGTAAGTGCCAGCAGGAGACGGTGAAATCGTCTGAGCCGCGCAAAAATTGCTTGTCGATCCACGATGTCGAGGGGCTGTCCCGTTGAACGTGCGGAGATCACAAGAAGAAAAATTAGTCACTGACTCCTCCCACGATTAAGTCCTGCAAGGATTAATAGTGGCCGTGAAGAAAAACAGGGGCGGCTGTAAGAAAAAAACAAAGGCAAAGGGACTTGGCGTGTTGACTTTAGGTGCGTGCACAACCTTAAAGCCTTCGGGAACCGCAGACTGCTGAATTCCCCTTGTGTGCCGTGGCTGAGACCATTAGCAAATCCTTCATGCATGCTGCGTGCGTGCCTCAGGTGAACGAGCAACCCTGAAGGGCCTGTGTGCAGCGGCGAAGGATGATGGCGATCTGTGGAGCCGTATGCGTCCCGTGCGTGGTGCGCCGTCCTCGTAACTCCCCGGTGCGTGTGCCGAGGCTCCGTGCGTGAGTGGGACAGCTGGAGAGGAGACGGGGTCAGGGAGCTTAATCATCCCTGTTCAATGTGTTGGAGCGGTGAAAGGAAATAGACGATCTTTGTCCCTCGGGCTCGTGCAGATGGGTTGGAGTGGTGAGAGGGAGGAGACGATCTTTGTCACTCGCTCGGCCATGGTGCGTTCAGGTCCATGTGCTGCATTCTCCGTCGGCCATGGAGGTCGCCGTCGTGGAGAGGGGACGAGGTGCATGCGCTCTCGTGTGGAGGAGCTGTGAGCGCAGTCCAGCGTGGATGTGCCGATCTAGGCATGCAGATCCCAGCATGAAGTTTGCTGCAGCTTTCCCGGTCGTAGGTGATGTCCGGAGAGTTCCCTGAAGCAGAAGGGAGCTGCTGCGTTCGCTTGTCATCGGAGCATCACCACCGGGTGCTGCGTTCGCCGGCAGCTTGGCTGTCTAAGCCAGAAGGTTGCGATGCACAAAGCGTGTGCATCCTCGGGGTCACCAGTGAAGCATTCGCTGGCAGCGTGTTCTTTTCAGCGTCGGGTCACCAGTGTGGCGGCAGATAAAATAAAGGCAGCGATGAGAGTTTTAAGCAGGTTTATTAAATCATACCGCCTTCACGGGGCTCGCTCCATGAGCGAGCCCTGAGAGGCTCTCCAGCAAAGAGACACAGGGTGTGTCAGCAGCAGTTGAAGGAATGAGGGAGTGAGCATGGATTTCAGTCAGCTTATATACCCAGTTACAAACAATACATGAAAGAGCATTCACAGCAGTTGGTATGGGCATTTGCATTTGAGAGACACAGTGAGAACAGGAAGCATGAACACAATGCATGAATGGGACATTAACATCACAATACGGAGCCGGAACAAGCCAGAAGGAGCGGGGCTGCCTGTAGACATTAATACACACATTTCACTGTTCTGTTATTTGCTCTAGCCAAGCGCTGTGTCTGTCTCAGTCTGTTGTGGGGGTTATCTCAAATGGTTATCTCAAACCCACCACAGACGGGACTCCAAAACGCGCTACCCATGTTGTTAAAAAAGCGCGCACCACCTCCTCAGACGTGGTTGCCGCCAGTGGAACCACTTCCGGCCAGCGCGTGGTGCGGTCCACCATTGTCAGGAGGTGCGTGCACCCCTGTGATGGCAGGAGGGGGCCCAGGAGGTCCACGTGAACATGGTCGAACCTCTTAGCCGGAATACGAAACGGCTCCAAGGGAGCCTTCGTGTGTCTGTGTACTTTGGCTCGTTGGCACGCCACGCAGGCTGCCGCCCACTCTTTCACTTGTTTGCGAAGGCTCGGCCACATGAACTTCTCCCCTACCATTTTGACCGACTCGCCCACTCCCGGGTGCGCCAAAGAATGAATCGGGTCAAACACGCGGAGGCGCCACGTGGCCGGGACCACGGGACGCAGGCGCCCCGTGGAGACATCGCAGATTAGGGGGGGGCATGCCGTCTTGCAGCACCCTGCTCTCCAGCCTTAACCCTGTTGGTTCAGAATGGAGCGCGCGCACGTCCGCGTCACTAACCTGCTCCACGGCCATGGCTGCATAATCTATCCCCACACAGACCGGGGCCACCACGGCGCGCGAGAGGCAGTCTGCCACTACATTCAGTTTACCCGACACATGCTGAATATCGGTAGTAAATTCTGAGATCGCGGCCAGCTGTCTCTGCTGCCGGCCCGACCATGGTTCTGAAACCTTGGCCATCGCGAATGTTAGTGGCTTGTGGTCAACGAACGCGGTGAAACTGCGCCCTTCCAGCCAGAACTGGAAGTGGCAAATGGCCAGGTGGAGAGCCAGCAACTCCCTGTCGAACGCGCTGTATTTACGTTCACTGTCGCGCAAAGTCCTGCTGAAAAAGGCGAGTGGCTGCCAAGCCCCGGCTACGCGCTGCTCCACGACCGCCCCTATGGCCACATCTGAAGCGTCAGTGGTGAGCGCTATGCGGGCCGTTGGGTCTGGATGTGCCAGCAAGGCAGCGTTTGCCAGGGCTGCTTTGACTTCCGAGAACGCCCGCTCTCGCTCCAGGGTCCATTCGACCTTATCCGCGGGTTTCTGTTTTTTGAGCGCGGCGTACAATGGTTGCATGAGCTGCGCTGCGTGGAGAAGGAAACAGTTATAAAATTCTTGTAGCGCCATGACCGTTTGCGGCCGGGGAAAATCCGTCACTGCACGCACCTTGTCAGGCAGCGGGATCGCTCCTTCGGGAGAGACGCAGTGCCCCAAAAAATCAATGTCCGTCACTCCGAACTGACATTTCGTTGGGTTGATTATTAACCCGTGCTCTTCCAACCTCCGGAAAACTGTCATGAGGTGGGTTTCGTGTTCGTCTTCGGACGCGCTGGCTACCAGGATATCGTCCAGGTAGACGAACACGAACGAGAGATCGCGCAGCACTGCATCCATCATGCGCTGGAACGTCTGTGCCGCTCCTTTCAACCCGAATGGCATGCGCAAAAACTTGAATAAACCGAACGGAGTTATTACCGCTGTTTTGGGTATGTCCTCAGCGCGCACTGGGACTTGGTGGTAACCGCGGACCAGATCTATCTTGGAAAAAATGCGCGCCCCGGCGAGGTGAACGGAAAAATCCTGGATGTGGGGAATTGGGTAGCGATCGTGCGCTGTGGCGTTGTTCAACCTGCGGAAATCCCCGCACGGTCGCCACGAGCCCTCAGCTTTAGGGACCATGTGTAGCGGGGATGCCCATGGGCTGTTTGAGCGCCTGATGATGCCCAACCTTTCCAGATTGGCGAACTCCTCGCGCGCTATGGCCAGTTTACCTGCGTCCAAGCACCGAGGTCGTGCAAAAACGGGCGACCCGGTGGTGGTGATAAAATGCTCCACCCCGTGTTTAGCGATGGCTGCCGAAAATGTCGGGACTGTGAGTGCTGGGAACTGGGTGAGCAGTGTGTGGAACTTACCGCCTGCTGCTGTGACGTTGGCTTGTGCTGTCGGCCGGGTCACTCGAGCTATACAGGGGAGAGAGTCGAAAGACAGTGCATTAACTAGGCACCTGTTAGCAAGATCAACCAGTAAATTATGTGCACACAGAAAATCAGCCCCCATTATATGATAATCCAATGCTGCTATGACAAAAGTCCACTCATATGTACGGCCGCGTAGAGACAAGAGTAGAGTCTTCTGACCAAAGGTCTTAATCTCCGAGCCGTTCGCTGCCGCAATCTCAGGGCCGCTAGATCCTGCCAGCCGGTCAGCGTAGGTCGGCCGGATGAAACTCTTCTGGGCGCCGGTGTCCACGAGGAAATGCCTCCCCGAGCGTGCGTCCGTCAGGTAGAGCAGCTTGTTCTCCTCCCCGAGGGTCACCGCTGCTACTGAACCTCGGCCTTGGCATTTTCCCCGAGCGCTGGAATTGGCACGGTGGCGCACATCTGTGTGTGTTCTCTCCGAAGTGGCGGTGGTAGGAACAGAGCGTGTCTCTCTCGCGCTCCTTGGCCCCCGCTGCTGCTGCCGTCGGTGGCTCCTCGCCTCCTCCGGTCGTCGCGCCGAGCTCCGTTGCTGCCACGATGGTCGTGAACACCCTGGTGGCGATGACGATCCGGTCTGCTTCCCGGGCTAGCGTACGATAGTCCCGTTCGGCCAGCAACGGCGAATTGGCCAGGGTCGCTCTCGCCGCTGTCGGAAGGTTCCGGAGGAAGAGGTGGATAAACAGAAAGTGGTCGTCGTCCGTGCCCTTTAACCTCAGCATCTTCTCCATTAGGTCTATGGCCGACCCATCTCCCAACTCGGTCCGCGTCAGAAGTCTCTCTGCTCTCTCACCGTCCGAGAGTGTGTAGCACTGGATGAGCGCAGCCTTCAGCACCTCGTACTTGCTGTCGGTTGGTGGCTGATCGAGCAAGCTCTCTACGTGCTGAGCCGTGCGGGCGTCGAGCGCTGCGACCACATAGTGGAACTTGGTGTCATCTGCCGATATCCCCCGGAGGGCGAACTGCGCCTCGATGATGTGGAACCAGGAGCGCGGGTTGTGCTGCCAGAAATCCGGTAGCTTGATTGCGACAGCACATGCGTGGCTGGAGGTTCCCGTCGAGGTCGGCTCCGGGGATCTTGATTCGTGTTCCATGATACGTCTTGGGTCACCAGTGTGGAGCGTGTAAATGAAGAGGCAGATTTGTTTCAGCTGATTTATTACACATCTCTCACATCAAGCATAGACAGAATGACATTCAAGTAGAAGCTCTTCTCTTAAATACCATGACATTCTTCTAGAATCTTCTCACACACAAAAGATGATCTTCTCGTCCAATCGCAATCAACCCACTCATCCTTAACACCTCCCTGTTATCTTACTAGGGTATCTAGAACCTTCTCACACACAAAAGATGATCTGCTCGTCCTTTGCTCCTGTCTAAGATGGTATACAATTAGGCTCTCCCCAGGTTGCCACATAAGTATAATTTAAAATGATAATATTTAACCCTTTTGGACCCCTCGGCCATTTTTGTATATATTTTTTTTTCATTTGGTGATCATTTTGACTGCGTTACAGCTTATGGCACTAATTTCTGCAAGAATATTTCTTTTCTACATATTTTTGATTCTAATGTCAGTTACCCTTACAAGTCTATTATACACTGCAAACAATTTTTGCACCCTTGGGGGACCCTCAAGCCAAAAATGCACACGCAAAAAAAAAAAAAAACTGTTATAAAATCATCAGACATCAATATTTTTTCTGTTTTTTTCTGCATAAATCTCTGAAACCACTTTAGCTCTGCTCAAAACTACCAAATATTCAATAATTTTTAGGATTTTAACCCTTTAAATGTCAGTTTGAACACATGATGTAACTCATTTTATGAATAAAATGAGATATTTTCCATAAAATACATGGTGGAGGGATTTGATTACTGTTATGTCTGTATTTAGACTGGTATTAGTAAGATGGCGGCCGGTTTGGTCATGGGACAGACCGGGGTGGCTACTACCGGTTTCTGGTGGTGACGCCGCCGTGGTATAAAAGAGTGGGCGGAAGAGGCTCTGCCTCTTTCGTTGTGAAGCCAGCTGGCCAGCAGGAGTGTGCCGCAAGCCTTTATTGTAAACAGTTATAATCCTGAATAAACCCTGTTTATTGAGTTCGAACTTGACTCGTCATTCCCATTATTATGGACACATTTGGCGACGAGGTAAAAGCGGTAATGGAGCGCTCCATTGCCAGCTTTCGGCCGTTTCTCGAGGCCCCGGGTGAGCCCCTCGTGCCGTGGCCTCATTGGTTTGCTGCTTTCACCAATTATCTCGTTGTTTTAAACCTGGGCGAGATGGAGAAGCTCCGAGCGCGAGCTGTGTTGGTGCATAATCTGGGAATGGAAGGGCAGAGGATTTTAGAGAACCTTGAAGGTGCTGACAGCTTTGATGAAGTGGTGCAGCTAATGGTGCGGTATTTTAGGGCGCCAGAAAACATCACCATGAGACGCATTTAATTTCGACAGCACCGCCAGCAGTCGGGAGAGCCAGTGCGAAGATTCATGGCGGACCTCAGTGAGCTGGCGAGGGAATGCAGGTTTGGGGCCCTGGAGGACAAGATGATTCGGGACCAGCTGGCAGAGCACATCTGCTGCCCCGCGGCCCAGTCCAGGTTGTTGACACACCCAGGGGAGATGACGTTAGCTGAGGCTGTCGAGCTTGCCCAAAAGTTCGAGGCAGCAGGGATCATTGCGAGGGGCCTTACTGAAGGGGCCTCTCTGGAGAAGAATGAGTCTTGCGCTAAGGTACTGATCCTGGACCCTTGTGATGGCGAGTGCGGAGAGGATGATTTTGCCTCCGTGGTCAGGATAAGGTCTGCCCCTGGTACGCCAAAATGTTATGAATGTGGGTCCACTGAGCGCCGCTATAAGTCCAGAGTGTGCCCGGCGAAAGGAAAGCATTGTGGCAAGTTTGGTGTTTTGAACCATTTTGCCAGGGTGTGCAAAAAGTTTGTACGCAGGGGCCGTGGGAGAGAACCAGGTACTGTGCAGAAGACTCCAACAGTTGTGCATACCGTCTCCCCAGAGACGACAGGGAGGATCGGCTGCACCGTCACGCTAGATGGCGTTGAGATCCCGCTCTTGGTGGACACTGGAGCGGTGATTTCCGTCCTGAATCTGGAAACCATGGAGAGACTGTTTCCCCACCGACAGGTAAGAAGGCAACAGAAGAGTTTTATGGTTATGGATGGAACAGGTTGGCTATTTTGGGCTATGTGGAGATGGAGGCCCAGTATAAGAACAGTGTGGCGCCCAGTGTTCGCATTAACGTTTCTGCATCCAGTGTTAATGTTATGGGTTGTAACCTATTTTACAGTCTTAGGTTCTCCATCGCTAATGTTTCGGGTGAAGAATGGTCCCGATGTGGACTGTGGGGCCGACCTGTTCCTGTCATGGAGGGTGCTGAGGTGTGGGATTCAGACTGGATGGACAAAGTGACAATGGGAGAGCACACACTGCGGCACGCGGAGGCGTCTCGGGCTGGACCCGATGCCATCATGCAGGCTGCCCTGGACAAGGGTGCCGGACGGCATGACGGGACCCCCAATGAGGCTCATCAGGACGAGGTGCCAACGGCGGGAGAAAACGAGGCTAGACCGCGGAGTGTGGTTATCGTAAAGCGCTCCCAGCGATGGCCTGCCAAAAGGAGACCGAGACGAGCCCGCGAGACAAGCCCGCGAGACGGAGCGATCGGTGTCGGAGGCCTGTCGCAGGATTGGTGATCTGGATAAAAGGAAGAGGGCTCCCTCGAAGACCAAGGTTGAGGCTTGAGTATGTCAAGATCACAGTCCCCGCGAACAGCGGGATGACCAGAGGCGGTTCCAGGTGGAGCCCAGTCAGATGGAGGTAGATGGGCGTAGGTCTATTCAGATCTGGCGGCACCCGAGGGATCTGTGGCTGCCGGTGGTGGAGAGGAGACAGCACAGCAGGAGCCCTGAGGTGAAGAGACGGAGACGCCTGGAAAGGGATCCATCCAAGGACTGAGGGTTTTAGTTTGCATGTATGTTGTGTCTTCTTCAGTCCGGTATTTATTAGTTTCTATTTGGTGCCCTGGTAAATTGTTTAAAAATAAAAAAAGAGAGAGAAACGAGAGAGTGAGTGAAATAGGCATAATGTGTTGTATAGTTGCGAACTTGATTTAAAAGTGTTTGCATGATAATTTTGGGTAGCCTGTGTGGTGTAGTGCCTATTTTCTCGATGTTTGAAAGTATTTTAATTAATTAATGTTTGGTTGCTAAATTTTAAGGTTAAAATATAGAGGCGGCTCTGTGTGTTGGTAATTTGGGCCTGCCTGATTTATTTGGTCTGTTTTAACTGAATACCCCAGGGTGATTTTACTCTGTGTACCCAATGTGGGGTGGGAGTTGGGGTGGGGACCGCCAATAGTATTAGTCTTGTGATTTTTGTATATATGTGTTGGTGTCAATATGGGATTATTTTAGAGTTAGAAACACGGCTTTTATTCATTTTGGTTCATGTGTTCCCTTTCAGCAGCAGAGTAACCCGCTCAGCCGTGTGGGGGCGCTGGTAGTCTACCTGGCCCCCCAGCCTTAGTTGTGTGAGTGGACAGGTATTTTATTTATTTCTGTACATACATTTTTCTGATTAGTGTGTGTGTCGGGTGAAAATTTGGGTGGGTTATTTGTATGCCTGGCATTTTTTTTTTGAGGGGGAAAAATGTTATGTCTGTATTAAGGCTGTTATTAGTAAGATGGTGGCCGGGTTGGTCATGGGACAGACCGGGGTGGCTACTACCGGTTTCCGGTGGTGACGCCACCCATGGTATAAAAGAGTGGGCAGAAGAGGCTCTGCCTCTTTCGTTGTGAAGCCAGCTGGCCAACAGGAGTATGCCGTAAGCCTTTATTGTAAATAGTTATAATCCTGAATAAACCCTGTTTATTGAGTTCAAACTTGACTTGTCATTCCCAGTATTATGGACACAACAATTACACTTGTTTAAATCCTCAAAGTTATTGAATAGTTGGTAGTTTGGGGCAGAGCTTAAGTGGTTTAAGAGATTTATGTGGAAAAAAACAGAAAAAATATTGATGTCTGATGATTTTATAGCAATTTTTTTGCATGTACATTTCTGGCTTGAGGGTCCCCAAAGGGTATAAAATTGTAAATAGAATAGAATAGAATAGAATAGGCTGTGGAGAAAGGAAGCAGGCGAGGCAATGAGCTAGACGACACAGAAACTTTATTTCTCCAACATACTGTACAGCAAAAGAACTCCCAGGTCTCTATGCATTCCTCTTTTATATCTTTAATACCATGCATTGAGACCCGGAACTTCCGACCATAATACATTGTTATTTAGAACAAAGACTTGTGTGGCACATTAACATCATAACGCCGGCGCCGCTCTCGCACCCTTGTCTCTTCCAGCGGCTCTGGCGGTTCCTCCTCTCCCCGGGGTTGTATAGTCCATACTGTCCCTTTTGAGACCCCCCCGGTGGCACTTCCTCCTCTGGTCCATTGTCCCCCCTTATCCCAGCTGTCTTCTCTGGGTGGAGAATCCTCACACCATGTCCCCACACAGCCCCCCCATCCTTTGGGCTTGAGCCGGCGCCCATGTCGCCTGTAACGGAGGATCACTAATCCAGTCGAACCGCCCTGCTGGCTGTTGGTGTACAGGAGGGCAGGTCAGTCTGTGGAGGGAAAAAGGGAGGGGGAGAAAATACATTTTGCTTCACAAGCGCAGGTCCCTGCCGAGGGAGCACCAAGTTGCGGAGCCACCAACAGTGGTCATCCACGCTGGGGAGCTTGGGCCAACACCACCTGCTCGTCTGCCAACACAAAAGCGGGCTTCAGCCTGTTGATGCAGACGGTCTCCCTACGCCTCCCCAAGTCTAACACAAAATGCAAAATGGTTTGCCTTAGGTTCCAACACCCTGAACGGTCCGTCGTACAGTGGGCGCAGCGTGGTCCGGTGCACATCGTGCCTGACAAAAACAAAAGTGGCGTTCTACAAGCTTTTTGGGATGAAGGTGCGGGAGAAACAATGGTGGACCGGGACCAGTACGTTAAAAGCCTCTGTACTGTGCAAAAATTGCATGGGAGGATCAGCCTCGGGTGCGGAGCTTTCTGGTAAAAACTCTCTGGGGATCCGCAGCGGCTGAGAAGAAATGAGTTCTGCCGGGGAGGCTGCCAAATCCTCCTTAGGCATGAAGCGCAACCCTAAAAGAACCTAGGGCAGACGGTCGACCCAATTTGTGTCGGTAAGCGCTGCTTTAAGCGACCTATGAAAATGCATCCATAGCCCGTTAGCCTGGGGGTTATACACAGTAGTACGGTGAATTTTGACCCCCAGGCTCTGGGCCATCACGGATCAGAGTTCAGATACAAATTGTGGACCCCTGTCGGAAGTGATGTCCAATGGGGATCCGAAACGTGCAACCCAAGCCGACAAAAAAGCATAAGCCACTTTCACGGACGTGGTAGAAGCCAGCGGGACCAGTTCAGGCCAGCGCGTGGCGCGGTCCACAACTGTCAAATGGTGCGTGAAACCTTGCAACGGCAGGAGGGGTCTCACCAAATCCACATGGACATGGTCGAACCTCCCAGCCGGGACTTGGAATGGCTCGAGGGGGGTCTGGTGTGCTTGTGCACTTTGGCCCACTGGCACGCGACACAAGCTGCAGCCCACTCTTTCATGTCCTTGCGCAAACGCGGCCAGACAAATTTCACCCCCACTAGCTTCACCAAAGCGCGCACGCCCGGGTGCGAAACAGAGTGGACTGACTCAAAAATGCAGTGGCGCCAAGAGCTTGGAACCACCTGGTGTGGGCGGCCGGTGAAGACGTCGCAGAGCAAGGGGGAGCACCCTTCTTGCACCACCCTGCTCTCCAGCCTTAACCCAGTAGGCGCCGACTGGAGCGTGCAAATATCCGCGTCTCTGGCTTGTTCCGTGGCCATGTCAGGGAAATCTATTCCCATGTAGACCAGGGAGACTAACGTGCATGACAGGCAATCGGCCACGACATTGAGCTTACCGGCAACGTGCTGAATGTCGGTAGTAAACTCCGAAATCGTGGTCAAATGCCATTGCTGCCGGGCCGACCACGGTTCCAAGACCTTGGACATTGCATACGTCAGCGGCTTATGGTCCACAAACGTGGAGAACTCGCGCCCCTCTAGCCAAAACTGGAAATGGCGTGTCGCCAGGTGGAGAGCCAGCAATTCTCTGTCGAACGTGCTGTATTTGTATTCGTTGTCGTGCAAAGTTCGACTGAAAAATGCGAGTGGCTGCCACAAACCCGAGACGTACTGCTCCATCACCGCCCCTATGGCAACATCCAATGCATCTGTAGTGAGCGCTATCTGTGCAGGCGGATCCAGGTGGGTTAGCAACACGGCATCCGCCAGCACTGTTTTGGTGTTTGTGAAAGCCTGGACTCGCTCGGGAGTCCAGTCGATGGTTTCCACAGGCTTCTTTTTTTTAAGCGCGGCATACAACAGTTGCATCAGCTAGGCTGCCCAGGGAAGAAAACGGTTATAAAAATTAACCATTCCCAAAAACTCCTGTAGTGCCCTTACGGTCTGAGGACACGGAAAGTCCGACACAGCACACACCTTATCCGGTAAAGGAATCGCGCCCTCCAGCGAAATGCAGTGGCCCAAAAAATCAATCACTGGCACACCGAACTGGCACGTCGCCAGGTTAATTATCAGCTCATGTGCTTTCAACGTCTGGAAAACCATCTTGATATGGGCGATGTGCTCCTCCTCGGACACAGTAGCTACCAGAATGTCATCTAAGTAGACGAAAACGAAGGACAAGTCATGAAGCACTGTGGTCCATCATCCTCTGGAAAGTCTGCACCACGCCTTTTAATCAGAACGGCATGCGTAAAAACTCAAAAAGGCCGAAAGGCGTTATTACCGCTGTTTTCGTAACATCTTCCACATGCACTGGGACCTGATGGTATCCACGGACCAGATCCACTTTCAAAAAAAACACGCTGCCCGGCCAGGTGCATGGAAAAATCCTGAATGTGCGGGATAGGATAGCGATTGTGTTCCATGGTGTTGTTCAAGCACCAGAAATCGCCACACGGTCGCCAAGGCCCGTCGACTTTAGGCACCATGTGTAGCGGGGATGCCCATGGGCTGTTGGAGCACCTGACAATGCTCAACTGCTCGAAGTTGGCAAACTCCTCGCACGCTGGCCAGTTTAGCTGCGTCCAGGCGCCGAGGTTGCGCGAACACCGGCGGGCCTTTTGTAGTTATGAAATGTTCGACCCCATGTTTCGTTATAGTAGCCGAAAAAGTCAGGACTGTGAGTGCTGGGAACTGTGTGAATAACTGTTGGCACCTACGCCCTGGAGCTATAACGTTAGCCAGTGTTGTCTACCCAGCTCCCTGAGATGTGCAGGGCAGTGAAGCAAAAGAGACAGCATCCACTAATCGCCTATTAGCACCATCGACCAACAACCTATAAACACATAAAAAATCTGTGCCTAAAATGGTGGTGAAACATGCAGCTACCACAAAGTCTCACTGAAAGTTGCGTTCGTGTAAGCAAATCATCAGTGTCCGCTTGCCAAATGTCCTGATGGTGGATCCGTTGGTGGCCGTGAGCTCGGGACCACTGCCTCCTGCCACCCTGTCTGCGTTGACCGGCAAGATGAGGCTTTTCTGGGAGCCGGAGTCCACCAAAATCCGTCTCCCCGAATGTGTGTCCATGACATAAAGCAGTTTGTTCCTGTCACCAGCGGTTGCAGCTGCAACTGAATGCCAAAAGTGCCGTCTTCCTGGCTTCTTGAATTGGCATGGCGACAGGCAGCGTTGGGCATTCAAGCCAAAACAGCAATGATAAAAACAGATTGCCCCATTCCTTCATCTCCTGGTGTCCGTCCCGGCTACCACCAACGGTTCCTCGACCTCGTTGGAGTCCGTCATGGATGCCGGTGCCACTGCCTGCACACTGAGAGTTCTGGTCGCCAAAATGATGCGGTCCGCTTCCTGCGCCAGGGCACAGTAGTCCTTGGCAACCAGCCGTGGCGAGTTGGCCAGGATCGCCTTTGCCGTAGCTGGTAGGTTCCTGAGGAATAAGTGGGTGAACAGGAAAGATTCATCGTCCTTCCCCCTCAGCGCCAACATGCTCTCCATGAGTTCTGCTGCTGATCTGTCCCCTAAATCCGAATGCGTTAGGGGTTTCTCTGCCCTCTCACTGTCAGGAAGGGTATAGCGCTGGAGAAGCATCCTTTTGAGCGCTTCATATTCCCCTTGGGCTGGCGGCTCCTGGAGCAGGCTCATCGCCTGCTGCATGGCACGCACATCCAGCGCAGCGACCACGTAGTAATACTTGGTATCATCCGTTGTTATCCCGTAGAGTGTGAACTGGGCTTCTATGTGCAAAAACCATGCGGTTGGATTGTGAAGCCAGAAGTCTGGGTGCTTGACTGAGCCAGCGTGCACAGCGCTGGTGCTCTCCCTCCAGGTAGTCTCCGAGGCTGTGCTCGGCTCGCTTTCCATGGCATGTCTTGGGGTCACCAATGTGGAGAAAGGAAGCAGGCGAGGCAATGAGCTAGATGACACAGTAACTTATTTCTCCAACATACTGTACAGTAAAAGAACTCCCAGGTCTCTATGCATTCCTCTTTTATATCTTTAATACCATGCATTGAGACCCGGAACTTCCGACCATAATACATTGTTATTTAGAACAAAGACCTGTGTGGCACATCAACATCATAACGCCAGCGCCGCTCTCACACCCTTCTCTCTTCCAGCGGCTCCAGTGGTTCCTCCTTTCCCCGGGGGGGGGGGGGGGTGCATAGTCCATACTGTCCCATTTGAGACCCCCCAGCAGCACTTCCTCCTCCGGTCCATTGTTCCCCCTTATCCCAGCTGTCTTCTCTGGGTGGAGAATCCCCACACCATGCCCCCACAAGGCTTTTATTGTCATTGTACAGTTGTAAAGTACAATGAAATTGTGGGTGCTCCACCAGGCTACTGCACAGTAAGTATGAAAAAAAGAATATAAATAAAACACAGAGTTACAAAACACACATTTGAATAAAAATAGCCCAGGATTATAGAAATATACACAAAAAGCAGATGAGTGGTGTGAGGTATGTAGTCCTTTCATTATGTTAATTACACAAGTATAACTTAGTAATCGCAGAAAAGCTTACCTGAGGTACAGTGAGGCAACTTAAAAAGTAATGTCAGTAGCAGTAATAGCTACTGTTAGTTTGTGAGGGTTTTCCTTTTAAATCTGTTTTGTTTTTCCTCATAATTTTCTTCCCCTAAATTTATGACATTAATTAATTTGTTTGGACAACATCAGGAAATGAAAACCTTGAAAATTGTTTTTTATGATTTCTTTCATATTTATCAAACACAAGCCCACATGTAGTGAAACATCAGTGAGGCACTTTTTATTCATTCATTCATTCATTCATTCATTCATTCATTCATCTTCTTCCGCTTAATCCTTTTCGGGTCGCGGGGGGGCTGGAGCCTGTCCCAGCATCTTTGGGCGAGAGGCAGGGTACACCCTGGACAGATCGCCAGTCCGTCGCAGGGCCAACACAGAGAGACAGACAACCATTCACTCTCACAGTCATACCTAAGGACAATTTAGAATCCCCAGTTTTGATGCCAATTAACCTAACTTGCATGTTTTTGGCATGTGGGAGGAAACCGGAGAAATCCCGGAGTAAACCCACGCAGACTCAGGGAGAACATGCAAACTCCACACAGATCACTGTTGGTCGGGGGTTGGGATCGAACCCAGGATCCCCCGGCCAAGGGTGAGGGCGGCGCGGTGGAGGAGTGGTTAGCACTGAGGCAGCACAGCACTTTTATTCATTTCACAAAAAGTCATTAGATGGATTTGCACATTGTTTATTCAGCTTTGAGATACAGAGAAAACCTTGATTTTAGTTAATTTAAGTTAATTTTATAAACAGTTATGTTGGCATTTTAATAATTGGAAATTTGTTAATTCATTTTGGTTTGGTAAATCCTTCATTTAAAAAAAAAAAGGTTTGTTTCAGTTTGCACATTATTCCCTACATGGAATAATGTTTGATTAAAATAAAAAAATATTTGAAAAAAAATTCCTTGTCTTTTGTAGCTGGAAAAAATAATTAAAATTGAATGTGTCATGAAACAAAAAAGGGTTTAATTTTTCGGCCATATCACCCAGCCATAGACTGAATCAAAGATGATCGACGTGTAAGTTGTTTGTTCTGCGGCATGAAATCTCATCTTTCTCGTCAGGAGCGTTGTTTCTGATGGGTGTGCGTGGATGCCACTGTCTCATCTGTTATGTCCTCCTTGCTTATTAACATTCTAAAACATTAGCAAATGAATGTTCTTTTACTAACATCAGATAGTAAATTAATTATTACTTTATTAGCAAAAAATAATATTGATAAGTTGTTTTAATTTTCTTGCAGGCATCCAACTACATAGCCCTGTGTGAAAAAGTGATCCCCCCCACCACCATGAAAACATAAATTAACTGTGGTTTATCACATCTTTGGAAAGCTGAGTTCAATTTCTCTAGCCACACCCAGGCCTTATTACTGCCACACCTGTCCTCAATCAAGAAATCACTTAAATAGGACCTGCCTGACAAAGTGAAGTAGACCAAAAGATCCTCAAAACCTAGACATCATGCTGCAATCCAAAGAAATTCAGGAACAAATGAGAAACAAAGTAATTGAGCTCTATCAGTCTGGAAAAGGTTATAAAGCTATTCCTAAAGCTTTGGGACTCCAGCGAACCACAGTGAGAGCCATCCATCCATCCAGCCATCTTCTACCACTTTTCCAGAGGTCCGAGTCGCAGAGGCAGCAGTGCAAGCAGAGAAGCCCAAACCTCCCTCTCCGCAGCCACCTGCTCCAGCTCCTCAGAGAGGATACTAAGGCATTCCCAGACCAGCTGGGAGACATAGGCTGCATTCACACCAGAATAGTCCAGGGGTCTCGGTTGGACTCGGTCGGGTATGGCGAGAATTTTCACACCTTCCTTTGATTTGGTTTGCATTCACACAGCACTTCACTCAAACAGACCAAACTGTCTGGACAACGTCACACAGTTACAACAGCTACTCGTTTGTGGTGCTGTAGTCGAAACCACCACTGACCAGGAAGAAAAAATCTCGGCGAAGAAGAGAGATCCAGCTCATCAATTGGCTATGACCGAAAAGGGAAATCCGGTGTTATGCCAAGAATTGCTCACTTGCCAAGAATTGCATCCCACCCACCAAAACTATAAAATATAACACTACAGCCAGGCTTGTAACCATTTGTGCATTTTTAGAAGTACCCATTATACATTTTTAGAAGTAAAAATTGTTATTACCTCTTGTAGATTATCTTTAAATTTTGTTTACTCGTGCATACCCGTGCATGCCCGTAGAAACCAAGAAAAAGCAAGTATTTCTGCACGCCCGTAGAAAGCAGGTGTAACCAAGCATTTCTGCATGTCTGTAGAAAGTTACTGTTACCATGGCAATAGTAACCATGGTGATGCCTGCCTTTGATCTTTGGCATGGTTACATGTGAACAACTCTTTTTATGGTCACCCATGCATACCCGTGCATGTCCGTAGAAACCAAGTATAAGCAAGTATTTCTGCATGCCCATAGAAAGCAAGTGTAAGCAAGCATTTCTGTATGCCTGCCTTTGATCTTTGACATGGTACCTGTGCATGCCCGTAGAAACAAAGTATAAGCAAGTATTTCTGCTGCATGCCTGCCTTTGATCTTTGACATGGTTACCATGGCAACAGTCACCATGATGATGCCTGCCTTTGATCTTTGGCATGGTTACCATGGCAACAGTAACCATGGTGAAACCTGCCTTTGATCTTCGACGTCACCACTCATTCAGTGATGCGTGCCTTTGATCTTTGATGATGTCATTGCGAGTCCTATGAAACTTGACTTTGATCTTTGACGTCACCAGTTGTTCATTGATGCCTACCTTTGATTTTTGATGTCACCACTCATTCAGTGATGCCTGCCTTTGATCTTTGACATGGTTACTATGGCAACACAAAGTCCCATGATCGTGACACCCACACAGACAGACAGACATACATACACACACAGAGACACACAAACAGACAGAGATTACTTGAATTAATAGATAGATTCGACAATGGGATGCAGTTCTCAGCAAGCGAGCAATTCTCAGCATAATGCCATTCCCTTCAGCCGAGTTGTTTGTCAGCCACAAACTAATAAAAATAAAGAGCTCCACTGTCTGTAGTAACCCCCGTGCCGCCATCATGTCGCTAAACGTTTTAAAATCATCGGTATTCTTGTGTGTAGCCACAAGCAGCTAAGAAATCTAGTTCTCAGACCAAATATCTATCAGAACCTGCATCTCCTCACTCCTCCAAGTCCAAGAGACATTTTTTTTTTTTTTTACTTTTCTCCTCGGCTTTCTCCAGTAAAAGTATTTCTTGGATCTGTGCTGTTGTCTTTATTGCTATTTTCTTCCCAAAATGGGGCAGAAAGACCGGGAGCTCTTCAGCTGAATTGGGGTGTTGGATTTATTTACCCATGGATTCCTGCCATGGATGTGAAACACACATCAAGTTTTCAACTTTTTCAGGTGAGTGGCAACTTCGTCTGTCTGCATCTCACCCAGATGGTGAATTCATGTCTTTTCATGTATTTACAGTACATTGAGTTATAATGTAACCGTGCTGCGCAAAAAATGCACCCATTCACATTTGACGTGAAGGTACCTTTACAGTAAACGCCACTCTCTCTTCTCACTGTGTGTTGCTGTGGTTACACAAACGCAGAGGGGCACATCTGCCCTTTGGTCAGCTGGATTCTCCGTTTGCATTCACACAGCAAGCGAAGCGCACCAGACTACGTTTGCAAGCGAGCCGAAACCCCCCGTTTTCAGGGGGACCAGACTTCGCTTGTTTGGTGCTGCACCAGAGTTTCAGGCGCATTCAGTAGGCGCCAAACAAACCAAACGTTCCACGGAAAACACACTTCGGTCCTTTAGTCCGGACCAAACAGTGGCCGTGTGAATGCACCCATAGTCTCTCCAGCGAGTCCTGGGTCTACCTCGGGGTATCCTTCCAGTGGGACGTGCCCAAAATACATCAAGTGGGAGGCATCCAGGAGGCATCCTGATCAGATTCCCATACCACCTCAACTGGCTCTTTTCAATGTGGAGGAGCAGCAGATCTACTCTGAGCCTCTCCCAGCTGACTGAACTCCTCACCCTATCTCTAAGGTTGAGTCCATCAATACAAAGAAAGATCATTTCAGCCGCTTGTATCCACGATCTCATTCTTTCGGTCATTACCCAAAGCTCATGACCATAGGTGAGGGTAGGAATGTAGCTTGACCGGTAAATCGACAGCTTTGCCTTAGAGCTTAGCTCCCTCTTCACACAACACACCGGTACAACGTCTGCATCGCTGCAGATGCTGCTCTGATCCATCTGTCAATCTCTTGCTCTATTCTCCCCTCACTCGTGAATAAGACCTCGAGATACTTAAACTCCTCCACTTGGGGCAGGAGCTTGTCCCCAACCCAGAGAGGACAATCCACCTTTTTCCGGCTAAAGACCATGGACTCGGACTTGGAGGTGCTGATTCTCATCCCAGTTGCTTCATGCTCAGCCACAAACCGTCCCAGTAAGACCTGTAGGTCATTGGTGGATGAAGACAACAGGACAACATCATCTACAAACAACAGAGATGAGATCTGTGGTCACCAAGCATGACACCCTCCGTTCCCTGGCTGTGCCTAGAAATCTTGTCCAGAAAAATGATTATCAGGATCGGTGACAAAGGGCAGTTCTGGAAGAGTCCAACTCTCACTGGGAATGAGTCCGACCAAGTGTTGGCAATACGATCCAAACTCTCACAACAGTTGTATAGATACTGGATAGCTCATAATAACAAGCCCAATACCCCATACTCCTGAAGCACCCCCCACAAAAATCTACGAGGGACGCGGTCAAATGCCTTTTCCAAGTCCACAAAACACATGTAAACTGGTTGGGGAACTCCCTCGAGGATTCTCAAGAGGGTAAAGAGCTGATCTGTTGTGCCACAGCCTGGACGAAAACCACTTTGCTCCTCCTGAATCCGAGGTTTGACCAACGGCTGGACTCTCCTCTCCAGTACCTTGGCATAGACCTTCCCAGGGAGGCTGAGGAGTGTTATCCCTCTAAAGTTGGAACACACCCTCCGGTCCCCCTTTTTAAAGAGAGGAACCACCACCCCGGTTTGCCATGCCAAAGGTGCAGTCCCCGACCTCCACGCAATGTTGCAGAAGCATATCAACCATGACAGCCCCACAACATCCAGGGCCTTGAGGTACTCAGGGCAAATCTCGTCCACCCCCGAGGCCCGGCCACCAAAGAAATTTTTAACCACCTTGGCGACCTCACCCCTGTGATAGGCAAGTCGTCCCCCTGGTCCACAAGCACTGCTTCCTCTGTGGAAGGCGTGTCAGTGGGATTGAGGAGATCCTCAAAGTATTCCTTCCACCGCCAGACGATATCCCCAGTCGAAGTCAGCAGCGCCCCATCCGCACCATACGCAGTGTGGACAGGGAGCTGCTTCCCCCTCCTGAGCCGCCAGACAGTTTGTCAGAATCTCTTCAACGCCGACTGAAAGTCTTGTTCCATGGTCTCACCGAACTCCTCCCACACCCAAGTTTTTGCTTCAGCAACCACCCGAGCAGCACTCCACTTGGCCTGCTGGTACACCTCAGCTGCTTCGGGAGTCCCACAAGCCAGCCAACCTTGATGGACACCGTCTTCAGCTTAATGGTGTAGCATTAACCTTGGGTTCCAATCTACGTATAAAATCATTCTTTGCTGAAGAAAATCGTTTCAACTCAAAAGTCCGGTCATGAACTGCTTCTCTCACCCAAGGACCAGAGCTGCAACACTATCCATTGGCCATAAAGTGGAAGTAATCCCTGCTTCCTTTCCTGGAGTCAGTCTCCCTTTCATCTATTCACCCGAGAAATGCATCAAATGACAAATTTATAGTTGATGTGTTCAAGGCTAGAAAGTCAAGATTCTTCATTAAACAACCAGACAGTTTTGCAGTGCTATCTGGTGGACAGCTCAGGAATATTTTTTTTCCTCTCTGAAGTAGAATTTATGAATTTGGAACAATAAATTAATTCATATTCTTTCTCTCAAGACAGTATCCGCGACTGAAGACATGGCTGAAATCTGGAATGGACAATTGTGGTTTGAAATGTTTTTATTGATATGATTTGATATGAGTTGCTTTATTTTCAGGAAGAAATTAACTTTTGCTTGCCTCCATCAAGAAATTAATCTCATTTACAATGTGGAGACCTTGTGTGTGTTCCTTTTATCAGGTAGGATATGTTAGTCAATAAAGTTTAAAGAATTTATGCTTTATTCAGAAGCAGATATGTGTTTAGGAGAACCTCACTTCTCATCTCATATTTCTCTCCTTCTCTCTCTCGAGGAGACCATAGCTCGATTTTGACTGACAAATAGGGGTCCAGGCTCCACTGCATCTCCTTTTTTGGTCAACTTTATGACTTCTGTTGAACAGGAAGCTCCAGGTAATTGGTCCAACTTAGTTTTTTTTTTTTTTTTGTACTTATTTTGTACCCATAGGTAGATTTGTTTTGCAGTCTGGTGACAAGCCACCAGCTGCCGGTCGCTGCGTGCGCAAGCGCCCCGTATCCCTAACCTGCATGCTTTTAGCATGTGGGAGGAAACCGGAGAAATCCCGGAGTAAACCCACGCAACACGGGGAGAACATGCAAACTCCACACGGATTGCTGTTGGCTGGGGGCAGGGATCGAACCCACGATCTCATGATCCCCGCAATCCCCCGGCCGAGGATAAAACTGTGCTGCCGCAGTGCTAACCACTGCGCCACCGTGCATGAAATTCAGTAAAATCTTTCCACACACCCCAAAAATTGGCCTTTTGTTTCAGTTTTTTTGGGTGGTGGTCAAGCTGTAAGGAGCATTTTTTGCGCTTCCCTTTTTTCTACTTTCAAGTTGGCCCAGAGTCCCCATGCTCTGCAAAAATTCTTTTTCTTTTCTTTAAAGTTCATTTTTTCCTTATTTTAATTCTTTTCTTTAAATTACCATGTAAGATTTTGTTTGAACTAGTTTTTGTTTTCAAGCTTAAACCAACTCATTCAAGCCGCCATTCATCGGAAGAAACAGATCTGTGGCATGCTTTTGTCCCAATTTGACTTTCTGATTGGACCTTGTACAATAAACAAATTCTTTCTTCAGTGCATAAGAGAGACCTCGCCCAGCTTTGCTGAAGAATCAGCCAATTGCGATCTCAGGAGCACAGCCTTGTGGGAGAACCTGTCAATCAGCATCTCCATCAACGGAATCCACGGACATCCAGCTGAATCAAGGTTGGCATGTGGGAGCCCTGCTGCCACCAGGGACATGATCTGACTCTGTGGCTGACAGTCTGTTGTTCAATTTAAATTCTTCAGAATATTCCTGGTGTAAGTTCTTTAAACTTAATTTCATGCAAACTCCCATCAGAATTTCAAAATGCATTTTGTCCTTTCATTAATTTTTATTCTTTTTCAGAGTAACACCAATTTTCCATTTTTCTAGATAGTTTACTCATCATAAAATTGCATCCACTTTTCTTGACCAATGCTATTTTATGGTTTTCCAATTTCCAGTATATTGCCAAGTTAAACTATGGTTTATTTGGTTCCACAAATGTTTGATTCACATGTGATGCTCAGTAATTGAATAACCGTCTATGATGCCAATGATACATGTTGAATTCTTTGTTTTAAAATCATCCAAATGTGTTAACCAATTCTGGCATTTCTTATCAAACTATTGAAAGATATATGGGAGTTACTGTTTGATTTCATGTGCATCTTCTTGATTATAAGCAGACAAGAACTCACAAGGTTTTTTGGGGTTTTTTTTTTAGACTGATTCATAATTGGTACAAAGAATTGTTAATAAAATTGTCCATTATCTGGACTGGTGCCCTAACGAGGATATGTTTGTGTAAGGTAAGGAAATTTTCATCCCTACTCACATTCATATTTACATTAATACTTGTACCAACAATAAAACACCTATAAAACCCAATTAATCTAAATCCACTACAATGGACCCCTCCCCACTGGTGTCCACCACTTGGTTTGGGGGTTGCCACCATGAGATTCACCGATGACCTTGCGGCCACAGCTCTGAGCAGCCACTTCAACATTGGAGGTGAAGAACACAGCCCATTCAGACTCCTTGGAATGTGGTCGGAGTTCTTCTGGAGGTGGGAGTTAAAAACAGGATAGGAGCCTCAGCCAGATGTTCCCAGCACACCCTCACTATACATTTGGGTCTACCAGGTCTGAATGGCATCCTCCCCTGCCATCAGATCCAATTCACCACCAGGTGGTGATCAGTTGACAGCTCTGCACCTCTCTTTACCCGAGTATCCAAGACATATGGTTGCAGATCTGATGACATGATAACAAAATCGAACATCGACCTGCAACCTAGGATGTCCTGGTGCCAGATGCACATATAGACACCCTTATGCTTGAACATGGTGTTCGTTATTGATAAACTGTGGTTAGCACAGAAGTCCAATAACTGAACACCACTCGGATTCAGATCGGGCGGGCCATTCCTCCCAATCAACCCCTCAAGGTTTCACTGTCATTGCCCACGTGCACACAGAAGTCACCCAGTAGGACAATGGAGTCTCCAAGAGGAGCACTCTCCAGCACACCAGTCAGAGACTCCAAAAAGGGTGCGTACTCTGAACCATCACTTGGTGCATAGGCACAAATGATGATCAGGACCCCTTTCCCAACCCGAAGGAGCAGGGAAATAACCCTTTCATCCACCGGGGAAAACTCCAATACAGAGGCTGCAAGGTGGGGGGATACAAGAATACCCACCCCTGCTCGTCGCCTCTTGCCTGGGGAAACTCCAGAGTATGCCAAGCTCCAGCTCCTCTCCAGGAGACTGGTTCCGGAACCGGAGCTGTGTGTTGAGGTGAGACCGACTATATCTAGCCGGTATCTCTCAACCTCATGCACCACCTCAGGCTCCTTCCCCACCAGAGAGTGACATTCCCCACGAATAAGGTCGAATGGTCCCCGGAGCGAGAGCGGGCGTTCTCGGAAGTCAAGGCAGCCCTGGCAAATGCCGCGTTGTTGGCACATCCAGACCCAACGGCCCGCATAGTGCTCACTACTGACGCATCAGATGTGGCCATAGGGGCGGTCGTGGAGCAGCGTGTAGCCGGGGCTTGGCAGCTGCTCACTTTTTTCAGCAGGGGTTTGCGCGATAATGAACGTAAATACAGCGCATTTGACAGGGAGTTGCTGGCTCTCCACTTGGCTATTCGCCACTTCCAGTTCTGGCTGGAAGGGCGCTGTTTCACCGCGTTCGTGGACCACAAGCCACTAACATTCGCGATGGCCAAGGTTTCAGAACCGTGGTCAGGCCGGCAGCAGAGACAGCTGGCTGCGATCTCAGAGTTTACTACCGATATTCAGCAAGTGTCAGGTAAACTGAATGTGGTGGCAGACTGCCTCTCGCGCGCCATGGCTGCCCCAGTCCACGTGGGGTTAGATTACTCAGCCATGGCCGCGGAACAGGTTTGTGACGCGGACGTGCGCGCACTCCAGTCTGGACCAACAGGGTTAAGGCTGAAGAGCAGGGTGCTGCAAGACGGTATCCCCCCCCTAATTTGTGATGTCTCCATGGGGCGACCGCGTCCCGTGGTACCGGCCGCGTGGTGCCACCATGTTTTTGACTCGATTCATTCTTTGGCACACCCGGGAGTGCGCACGTCGGTCAAAATGGTAGGAGAGAAATTTGTGTGGCCGAGCCTTCGCAAACAAGTGAAAGAGTGGGCAGCAGCCTGCATGGCGTGCCAACGAGCCAAAGTACACAGACACACGAGAGCTCCCTTGGAGCCGTTTCACATCCCGGCTAAGAGGTTCGACCATGTTCATGTGGACCTCGTGGGCCCCCTCCCGCCATCACAGGGGTGCACGCACCTTCTGACAATGGTGGACCGCACCACGCGCTGGCCTGAGGTGGTTCCACTGGCGTCAACCACAGCTGAGGAGGTGGTGCGCGCATTTTTAACAGCATGGGTGGCGCGTTTTGGAGTCCTGTCGGACATTACGTCCGACAGAGGCCCTCAATTTGTTTCCAAACTTTGGTCAACAATGGCCCGCAGCCTGGGTGTCACAATTCACCGCACAACCACGTACAACCCACAGGCTAATGGGTTATGCGAACGTTTTCATAGGTCATTGAAAGCGGCTCTCAGGGCGTCACTGACGGATGCAAATTGGGTAGACAAGCTACCGTGGGTTTTATTGGGGTTATGTTCTGCACCAAAAGAGGATTTGGAAGCTTCCCCGGCTGAACACGTTTTTGCGCAGCCACTTCGGCTGCCCGGGGAGTTTCTCCCAGATAATCCTGCGCCGGGCAGCTCCCCGTCTCAGCTGTTGCAGCGTAGCCTTGACACAGGCACACTGCCGGGTCCTGTTCACCACAGTTTTTCGCGCGTTTTTGTGCCTAAAACTTTGAAAAACGCGGAGTTTGTTTTTGTCAGACACGATGCGCATCGCCCCCCACTGCGACCACCTTATGATGGACCGTTCAGAGTGCTGGAAACAGGGGACAAGCATTTTTTGCTAGATTTGGGGGGTAGGAGGGAAAAGGTTGGCATAAACAGACTCAAACCCGTTTTTGTGGTGGCGGACGAGCAAGTGCTGTTGGCGATGGCCCCTCGGTGTGGAAGACCCCCATGGGGAGCTTCCCAGAGTAAAATTTCCCCAGAACACCCGCAGGGACTGACAAAAGGTTTTCACCCCCAAGCAGCAGCTCCCCAGCATGACAGCGCCGCGGAGGCAGTGAATCCTGGTTACAGCAGATAGGGGAGAAGACTGAAGCCCAAGCAGCCTGTGGATTGATGTGTAATGATTCTGTCACAACATACAGACTGTTATTCTATTGTTAGATTCAATATGCTCGGGGGGGGGGGGTGTAGTTGCCATGGGGAAAACATAGTGACTAGCATCTTAAATAAGAACAAAGGGCAGAGTTTCCTTGGAGATAACAGGAAGTTGTGAAAGTGTGATCTTTTGTGTGTCAGAGAATGCATTGTAGGATCCTTTGTGTTTCAGAGACTGTGAGGGGGGATGTTAAAGGATTAAGGAAGTGAATGCATTGTGACCTTTTATGTGAATGCAATGTGACTTTTGAGCTGTAAGAAGACCTGAGTATTTAAGGGACGAGTTTTGTCTGAGACGTCCTCTTTCTACTATGCTCATGTTGGAGATGTGTAATAAACTGCCTGAGACAAATTTGCCTCGTCATTTACACACTCCACAGGACCATCTTCTGGATGGAGGCCGAGCCCCCCACCCTGACCGTCATGGTAGGATGGGTTTTGTTATTAACACTGGGTGATATTAGCTCACCTACCTACAGGGAAACATTTACAGTGCATTTAGTGAAGAAGCTATAAGAATAATGTCAATTTAAACTTTATCAAGTGTCAGTTTTTAGCAGACGTTTAAAAAAAAAGGAAGGTGGGAGTCAAACTGGTTTAGGTTGGTTTTCCCGCCTGGAAAATTGCGGGAAGTATCCGAGATGTTAAACAATGCCGTAGTAATCTGAAAACAAACTTATTTTGCTGGGATATGTTGATTTTGTTGCGTTAGGGTCAGAAAGTTAAAATCCAAGATGGCGCCTGCAGCATTTCCGACATCTGTTGGAAAATTCCATTTTTGGTTACCATGGTGACGCTTTAGACGATGCTGGAATCGTGTGTTCTGATATTAAAGCCTGTGGGATGAGGAAATTGTTAATTTAAAGCTTTTTAAGCGTCATATTTTTATCAATGATTGAAAAAAGGAAGGTGGTAGAGCTGGTTTTGGTTTATTCAACATTTTAAAGAGTCCGTGACAAAATTCAACCAAGACATCATTAGAAAGAACTACTGTGTTTTTATTCTGTGTAGACAAAAAAAAAATCATTTTTTTTCCCATTTACTACCATAAATTACATCGTGATGCAGCAGATTGTGATGTTCTTTGTCGAAATTGGGTCAAACGGCGCCGCCATATTGTGATGTAATGTTTTTTTATTTCCCCAATCGGGTGGTCGGTGAAATAATAAAAAAAAAAAAATGCTGAGATATTCAGTTTTGGTTGGCAATGAGATTTATAAAAATGAAAACTGAAAAAAGTAATATAACGTTTTTTTAACACAAAGTCGTTCCATTTGGAGTAAAGTCAACACTCAGCTTCAAAATTCATAGGGGAGGATTTTACTTTCTGCAGAAAAAATAAAATCAAGTGTGCTAATTTTTTTTTCTCTTGTCAGGGAAATTCTGGTCACATCGGCGGGTTTGTAAACAAAACTATTAAATAACAATCGCCTAATTGTTAAAAGTCTTGACTCCTATGTTATATGACATTATTTATGGGTCTTTACCGTCATAATGTGCAGCTATGTAGGTTGAAAAATATGGCTTGAAGATAAGCCTGCTTCTTCATGTTCCTCTTGAAGTTCTTCACTAGTGATCATCGCTTCTGGCTTTTCAGCAGTTCTGAGACTTCCTAAATGAAATAATTAATTGCAATATTACACACTCTTAAGCAGGGACAAAAGCCCAAAAGTATTTCACCCAGAAAACAAGCTCTGTATGTACAGTATATGTGGGTTTACAGGTTAACCCCTTGCACTCTGGTCAATTTCCCTAAAAACGCCTAAAAATAACGTACCCAAAGTAAATCAAAAGCTGTTCTTCAACCCTTTGCAGCATCTTCATGGAGTTGGTCTCATTTAAAAGAAGACACTTTGAATTTTTTGGCAAAACAGTCATAATCTCTCTAAGTGCTCCTGCTACTGAGTAACAGTCATCTAAACATACTGAACTTGAAGAAAATAAATTTCGCCTGGGTGTTTTTTTGGATACAAATGCTTGCAAATAACACACAGCTGTCAGATCCGGGCTGGAAAATGCAACAGAAATGTAGAACCAAGTGTTATCCAGCTGAGGTCAAAATTTTGTAACAATACCACAAAAAATGAATATATTACACAGCTTTTTTCTCAGGTTGTTCCCAGGCGTTTTTGAACTGTGCCAAATTGTGCCAAATGGCACAGTTTGAAAAAACGTCTGTAACTTTTGAATGATTCAATATAGAAGCTTCATCTTGGGCTCTAATGAAAGGTGACACTCAGGGCTGTGTGTGTGTGTGTGGGGGGGGGGGTTGTTTATTCATTCATGAATGAATGAATGAACAAACAAGCCCCCACACACAAAGAAGCATGCCACGTAAAAAATGTGTGGCTTTTTTTTTTTTTACAAGAAAAAATAACTTACAGTGCAGTAAAAATTATACTAAAATATCTGTAATGTAGAAGATAAGAACTCCCCCCCCCCCGCTGCAGAGGACGGACATCGCCCATCGCTACATGACGGACCGTGGGGACGGTGCGCTGCGGTCTACTACGCACAGTTGTACTAAAATATCTGCAATAATATCTGCAATCCGCTACAGAAGAGTAGCGGGGGGGAGGGCGTTCACGGTCCGGACGTGGCGCACGGACCGGTCCGTCATGTTGCCATGACACACAGTTGTAATTTACCGATCGGTCAAAAGTCATTTTGATGACAATTTTCAGGGATAATGAATAATTTAGCTTATAACACCTACCTGTCCACAACAGCAATGTCGCTGGCGAACTTCTCTTCCTCATTGTCAGACGAACATGACGCTGGTCCCCTTGCTACGGACTAGTGGTTTTGGTCACGCGACCCGGTCAAACCATGATTCCATTATTGTGGTTTTGCGCTTCCATGATTGCGGTTTTGGCGAACGATTTTTCAAAACAAATAAGAACAGTAGTAAGAAAAAAAGACTGGCAAACGCGTGTGTGTCACCCAGCGGCTTACACAAAACAGATATTACGCACGGGACGCACACTTTCAATCGTGGAACTTCTCTGCTTCAATTGGCTCACTGTATTCGCAGCCGTTGGTAGGCGGGTCCTTCTTGCTAGGTTTTCAGTCATTGGTTCTTCAAGGTTTCAGAAACCCAATTCAAGGCTCTTGTTAGTCGAATGAGAGGTCAATCAAATCTAAACCAATCAAAGCACTCCTTTGGCTTTCTGTTCGCGGCTGAGTCTGCAGCTGTTTTTTTTTTTCAGTGCGCCCTAGTGTGCGTCCTAGGGCGTCCTCATGCGCCCTAGGACACAGAGACGCGACCGCCCGCGGTATCCCGGAGTGCAAGAGGTTAAAGAAATAATAACACTAATGACAAAACTACAGATAAAATATCCATAATGTGTTTCTTGTTTTGAGATTGTAGCTAAACACCCCAATTGTTTTGCAGATGTGATGTGTGCACACCCCTCTATCACACCCTAAAGCACAAACAAAGGGACTTAAAAGGAACTCCGATTATATTGGCATGTTAGCTCTATATGCTTTATTTTTATGTTAGTAATATAACTATAATATAATTTTTTTGAAAATAATTCCCAGTTTTATATATTTTTAAAAAACTTTATTACGATGTAAATCGCCATTTTTGTTTATGTTGCAATGCATTCTGGATAGTGACGTAGAATGTTTGCCGCCGTTTTTTCTGTCTTATACAAGCCAAGAAGCGAAGCTACGAACTACTGCCATTTGTCAGTGAAAATGCCACATTGCGCGGCTTTTGGATGTAATTTCCAATCAAAGGGAAATAAAGAGAGCAGGGTAAGCCTCCATAGCTTTCCTAAAGAGGGAAAGTTGAGGAAAAAGTGGGGGCGGCAGCGACTCAGGAGGTAGAGCAGGTCGTCTAATAACCCGATGGTTGGTGGTTTGCATCACGCTCTCCCCAGATATCCTGCCGTTGTGTCCCTGGGCAAGACACTTCACCCGCATTGCCTCCAGTGCCCATAACACTGGGTATGAATGTGTAAAAATGTTTAAATGCTCGGTGGTGTTACAATTCGCCGCTCATTAGCGGCGCCAGCTGCGCGCACACCTGCGCCTCGTCAGCAGCACAGGATATAAGCCACTCTGCCCTGGGCTTCGGCCTGAAGCCGTCTGATCCCTTCAGCCAACTTGCTGCAGAGGAACCCCCTCACCTTCCAGCAAGATCTACAGCGTAAGCATACCTTCTCTTGTCGTTCCCATCTCTCCTCTGTGCACAGGTGGATTCCCGGCGGCGGACTTCGCCTCTGCTTCGCCATCTTCTCGCTGCTGTCAGGTGCATCTTCAGGTCACTGTCTCCCAGGCTCGCCCTTGTACACGCCTGCCACCTGCCCTGCCAAGTAAGCCAACAAGATCCTTTAACCATTTGTACTGGTTTGGTGCTCGTTACCTTTTCCCTGTGCTTTCTCCCCAGGGTTGTCCGGCTGCACGGTTTCCTGCCTCCGTGCCTGACGCAGACATCCGCCACCAGTACATCCACATATCACAGACACACATCCACACATCCCTGTTGTTGAATAAAACTGTTAAATTCACTCTGAGCCTGCATGTGTGTCTCCTGAGCTGTGCGTTATGTCAGTACGGCTTCAGCTGAACGGCTCAGCGGACAGCAGGCTCACACGCCGACTTTCCACCCTCGAGGCTCGGGTGGATTTAATAGCTCATCAGCAACAGGTGATTCTTATTCAGTTAACTTTGATTACTGACCGGTTAGACCGCCTGGACCCCCGGCAGCCATTCCCCCCGGCTCGTCAGGGAGGCCCAGCTTCCGCTGCTTCAGTGGCCGTCCAGCCTGCTCCGGGTGTCCCAGCCCGACTCACACTGATCCCGACCCCCGCCCGCTTTAGCGGTAAGCTCGGTGGAGCGCGGGGGTTCATTATGCAGTGTGAGTCAGTGTTCCTGCGCGTCCCCGGAGATTTTCCCTCTGACCACAGTCGAATTGGCTATATAGGTAATCTCCTGGAGGGTCGTGCGCTCACCTGGGCTTATGCCATAATGGCAAGGTCCAGTTATGCCACCCTCACCTATGGCCAGTTCGTTAACCAGTTCCTGGAAGTCTTTGATCACTCTCGTTTTGAGAGTGTCCAGGTCGATCGCCTCCTCAGCCTTCAGCAGGGGAGCCGATTGGCCGCGGAGTACGCCATTGACTTTCGGGTTACAGCGGAGGAGGTTGGCTGGGAGGAACGCTCCCTCTGTGGCATCTTCCTCCGCAGTTTAAATTCTGGTCTGAAGGATGAACTGGCTGGTCGGGATATCCCTGAAACATTTGTGGAGCTAATCTCTCTCACCATCAGCTTGGATAACCGGCTGCGCGAGCGCGCCTCGGAGCGGAAGTTGCCTTCTCGCTCACGGGGTGCCTCGTCACGCCCGTCCCAAGCTCGCCCCCTGGTGTTACCGCCACCGGAGGCTTCCGAGGAGTCGGAGCCCACGGTGACGGGCCGGGTAAAGCTCCCCCTTGCGGAGAGACAACGCCACCGTGAGTTGGGTCTCTGCATGTATTGCGGAGACAACCAGCACACTGTGGAGTGTTGCCCGGAGAAGCCAAACAGGGAGGTCCGCGAGTAACTGTAGGGGGCCTCGCGGACGCTAACCGGTCAACTCCCCTCACACATTTGTCGCTGCCCATCTGTTTTTGCCATAACCCCACAGGGCACCTCACCCACGCACTGGTGGACTCAGGCGCGGAAGGAAGCTTTATTTCACAAAGCCTGGCAACCCGATTGGGCATCCGATGTCAGCCCCTTAAAACTCCTCTCGCCCTCATCAATCTCTCCCGTGCGTCCCTGGGGAAAGTGACTCATCGGACGAACCCCGTCTCAGTCATTGTCTCTGGAAACCACCGGGAGGATATATCCTTTTACATCCTGCCATCCTCTGTGTCTCTGGTGATTCTGGGTTACCCGTGGCTCCGTCTCCACAACCCCGTCCTGGATTGGAAGACCGGTAGGGTGACAGCCTGGATCACCTTCTGCATGAGCACCTGCCTCCAATCCGCTGCCTGCTCTCCATCCTCTCCTCCCATGGTCAAGGATGCCATGCCTCCAGACCTCTCCTTGGTGCCAGCGGAGTTCCACGACCTGGGCGCAGTCTTCAGTAAGTCCAAGGCGATGTCTCTTCCCCCACACCGGCCTTACAACTGCGCCATAAATCTCCGCCAGGGGGCGCCCCTTCCCTCGGGACGTCTTTACAGCCTGTCAGCGCCGGAGAAGGAGGCCATGAATACTTACCTCAAGGAATCGCTCAGTGCAGGTATTATCCGCCTATCTTCATCTCCATTAGGTGCAGGGTTCTTCTTCGTGGGCAAGAAGGATGGCTCCCTTCGTCCATGCATCGACTTCCGTGCCCTCCATGACATCACGGAGAAGGACCGATACACCCTGCCCCTGATGGACACTGCCTTCCACTCCCTCCAGGGGGCGACCTGGTTTACCAAGCTGGATCTCCGCAGCGCGTACCACCTCGTCCGGATCCGGGAGGGAAATGAATGGAAGACTGCCTTCCGTACCCCGAACGGCCACTTTGAATACCTGGTCATGCCGTTCGGGTTGACCAACGCTCCAGCCGTCTTTCAGCGCCTGATCAATGACGTTCTCCGGGACTTCATCGATCTATTCGTGTTTGTCTACCTGGATGACATTCTTATCTTCTCCAAATCCAGGGATGAGCACCGGGTGCATGTGAGACGGGTCCTCCAGAGGCTGCTGGAGAACCGGCTGTATGTGAAGGCGGAGAAGTGCGAGCTCTACACCAAGACGATGTCATTTCTCGGGTTTGTCATCTCCCACGACCAGGTGCTTCCAGACCCAGCCAAAGTTAAAGCGGTGGTAGATTGGCCCACTCCCACATCTAGGAAGCAGGTGCAACAATTCATCGGCTTCGCCAATTTCTACCGCCGCTTCGTACCCAATTTTGGAGCCATCGTTGGCCCTCTGACCCGTCTCACCTCCCCTAAAACCCGGTTCCAGTGGACTGAAGAGGCCACGGCGGCCTTCCAGGCACTGAAGGCGGAGTTTTCCTCCTCCCGTGTCCTCAGCCAGGTCAACCCCTCTCTTCAGTGCATCGTGGAGGTCGACGCCTCGGATACGGGGGTGGGGGCAGTGTTATCTCAACGGTCACCTGCGGATGGAGTGAAACGACCCTGTGCCTTCTTCTCCCGGCGCTTGTCCCTGGCGGAGCGAAACTACGACGTGGGGGACAGAGAGCTTCTTGCCATCAAGCTCGCGCTCCAGGAGTGGCGTCATTGGTTGGAGGGGGCCGCCCTGCCATTCGTGGTATTAACGGATCACAAAAACTTGGAATATTTAAGAACTGCCAAATGTCTGAATGCCCGCCAGGCCCGTTGGTCCCTGTTTTTTGCTAGATTCCGTTTTACCATTACATTCAGGCAGGGCTCCAAGAACGGTCTCCCTGATGCCCTCTCCAGGCAATTCGCTCCTGAGGAATTGGAGGACGCCGTGCACACCATCCTGCCCAGGTCGTGCGTCGTGGGGGCCGTTTCCTGGGAGATCGAGGATAAGGTCCGGAGGGCGCAGGAATCGGAGCCGGACCCTGGCGGCGGACCGGAGGGGAGGCTCTTCGTTCCATCCTCCATCCGGGGGGAGGTCATCCATTGGCTCCATACGTCCAAACTCGCCTGCTATCCTGGGACCTCTCGGATGATTGACCTGCTCCAACGTTCCTTTTGGTGGCCGGGACTGCGCAAGGACACCACCCGCTATGCCCGGGCCTGCCCCGTCTGCGCCACCAGTAAATCTGGCAACTCTCCCCCCGCGGGTCTGCTCCAGCCCCTACCCGTCCCTGGTAGGCCCTGGTCACACATCGCGTTAGACTTCGTCACCGGTCTCCCCGTCTCTAACAACTTCGACACAGTCCTGACCATCGTCAACCGCTTCACCAAGGCCGCCCACTTCGTGCCATTATGAGGGCTCCCCTCTGCCTTGGAGACGGCAGATCTTCTCACCCAACATGTGGTCAGGCTGCACGGGATACCAGTTGACGTGGTCTCCGACCGGGGTCCCCAATTCACCTCGGACGTCTGGCGGAGTTTCTGTAAAGCATTAGGAGCCCAGGTAAGCCTCTCCTCCGGCCATCACCCCCAATCTAACGGGCAGTGTGAGCGGACCAACCAGGAGCTGGAGGCTGCTCTCCGCTGCGTCACCGCTTCCAAGCCTGCGTCATGGAGCAAACACCTTGCCTGGGTGGAGTACGCCCACAACACCGCTCGTTCCTCCGCCGCAGGGATGTCCCCCTTTAAGGCGTCCCTGGGTTACGACCCCCCTCTGTTTCCCTCGCTGGAGAACGAGTCGGCAGTTCCTACAGTCCAGGCTCACCTCAGGCGGTGCCGCTCCATCTGGACAACTACGCGCAATGCACTTTTACGCACGGCGGAGCGCAATAAGACCACGGCGGATCGGCATAGGAGGCCTGCTCCTGCCTACCAGGTAGGCCAATCAGTCTGGGTGTCCACACAGGATGTGAACCTGAAGGGTGAGAGGAGAAAATTGGCTAAGTGTTTCATGGGCCCATACCCCGTCACCAAAATTATCAACTCGGTGGCTGTGCGTGTTGCTACTACCCCCTCCCTCCGCCTCCATCCCACCTTCCACGTCCCCAAGGTGAAGCCGGTGGTGTCTGATCCCATCTGCCCTCCTCCTGCTGCGCCGCCCGCGCCCCGTATGATAGATGGCCATCCGGCTTGGACTGTCTCCACCATCTTGGACTCCCGGCACCGGGGTCGCGGGCTACAGTACTTGGTGGACTGGGAGGGCTATGGTCCTGAATGGAGACAGTGGGTGCGTCCCTCGTTCGTGTTGGATCGATCTCTCATCACCGAGTTTCACCGGGCACACCCTGAAAAACCATCGCCAGGAGGCGCTGCTAGAGGGGGGAGTACTGTTACAACTCGCCGCTCATTAGCGGCGCCAGCTGCGCGCACACCTGCGCCTCGTCAGCAGCACAGGATATAAGCCACTCTGCCCTGGGCTTCGGCCTGAAGCCGTCTGATCCCTTCGGCCAACTTGCTGCAGAGGAACCCCCTCACCTTCCAGCAAGATCTACAGCGTAAGCATACCTTCTCTTGTCGTTCCCATCTCTCCCCTGTGCACAGGTGGATTCCCGGCGGCGGACTTCGCCTCTGCTTCGCCATCTTCTCGCTGCTGTCAGGTGCATCTTCAAGTCACTGTCTCCCGGGCTCGCCCTTGTACACGCCTGCCACCTGCCCTGCCAAGTAAGCCAACAAGATCCTTTAACCATTTGTACTGGTTTGGTGCCCGTTACCTTTTCCCTGTGCTTTCTCCCCAGGGTTGTCCAGCTGCACGGTTTCCTGCCTCCGTGCCTGACGCAGACGTCCGCCACCAGTACATCCACATATCACAGACACACATCCACACATCCCTGTTGTTGAATAAAACTGTTAAATTCACTCTGAGCCTGCATGTGTGTCTCCTGAGCCGAGAGTTATGTAAGGTGGTGGCCGGAGAGGCCGTTGGCGCGGATTGGCAGCCACATTTCCGTCACTCTATGAGTGTCTATGATCATGCGCTATAGCGCCTGCTTAATAAAGCTGACATATATATTAATCACGCTATGATAAAGCACTATATCGCTCAAAGCGTGCGCTTGAGACATGTCTATGATCACGCGCTATAGCGCACGCTTGATAAAGCTGATATATATATTAATCACGCTATGATAAAGCACTACATCGCTCAAAGCGCAAGCTTGGCTTGACATGTCGAAGATCTGGCTGGCAGTCATTTGGAATGACTTTGGAGCACTGCTTATGGACGTTCAACCCGCAGTCTGAGAAAGCAACAGAGAAATTGCTTTATGTTGCTGAGAGTCCATGTTTATCAGTTCAGTGCCCATCATGCTTGTAGACAATTTTTTGTGTTTGAGCATTCTATTGTAAGTAAATCAACAATATATAAGTTTCACCTTAAAATAATGCTTCCTCAAGCGCACGCTTGAGACACTCAAAGCGGAGAGACACTCGCGGAGCGGAGAGACACTCAAGCGCACGCTATATCGCTCAAGCGTGCGTTTGAGCGATATAGAGCTTTATCATAGCGTGATAAATATATGTATATATCAGCTTTATCAAGCATGCGCTGGATAAAAATTAAAACCGTGACAAAATTCGAACCGTGATTCGCTTGAGCGTGCGCTTTGCGCATGCTCGTGTGCTTTGAACGCTTTGAGCGATATAGTGCTTTATCATAGCGTGATTAATATATATGTCAGCTTTATCAAGCGTGCGCTATAGCGCGTGATCATAGACATGTCTCAAGCGCACGCTTTGAGCAATATAGTACTTTATCATAGCGTGATTAATATATATGTCAGCTTTATCAAGCGTGCGCTGTAGCGCGTGATCATAGACATGTCTCAAGCGCACGCTTTGAGCGATATAGTGCTTTATCATAGCGTGATTAATATATATGTCAGCTTTATCAAGCGGGCGCTATACTGCGTGATCATAGACACTCATAGAGTGAGGGAAATGTGGCTGCCAATCCGCGCCAACGGCCTCTCCGGCCACCACCGTGCATTTAAACATTTTTACACATTCATACCCAGTGTTATGGGCACTGGAGGCAATGCGGGTGAAGTGTCTTGCCCAGGGACACAGCGGCAGGATATCTGGGGAGAGCGTGATGCGAACCACCAACCATCGGGTTATTAGACAACCCGCTCTACCTCCCGCTGCCGCCCCACTTTTTCCTCCACTTTCCCTCTTTAGGAAAGCTATGGAGGCTTACCCCGCTCTCTTTATTTCCCTTTGATTGGAAATTACATCCAAAAGCCGCGCAATGTGGCATTTTCACTGACAAATGGCAGTAGTTCGTAGCTTCGCTTCTTGGCTTGTATAAGACAGAAAAAACGGCTGCAACCATTCTACGTCACTACCCAGAATGCATTGCGACGTAAACAAACATGGCGATTTACATCGTAATAAAGTTTTTTAAAAATATATAAAACTGGGAATTATTTTCAAAAAAATTATATTATAGTTATGTTACTAACATAAAAATAAAGCATATAGAGCTAACATGCCAATATAATCGGAGTTCCTTTTAACCTTTTCCAGGCAAGTTTTGACAATGTTGCTTCTCTGCGCTGTTTTGATATGTTGATATCGTCTTGAGCTGTGGGTTTTCGTTTAAAAACTGTAGGTATGGCAG
Source organism: Pholidichthys leucotaenia (assembly GCA_020510985.1). Lineage (NCBI taxonomy): Eukaryota > Metazoa > Chordata > Actinopteri > Cichliformes > Pholidichthyidae > Pholidichthys > Pholidichthys leucotaenia. The sequence continues at coordinate 124,348,546 of CM035844.1, read as the reverse complement.
TCGGTTTCAGAACTCGTTTGTAACGAACATTCATGCCTAAAGATTTCTGAAGAGCAGGCGCCTCCTCAAAACTGTCTGCAGTGAAATGATCACTACAGAGTACAGAAGATGGTGTTGGTTGCCATTTGTCCCTTGTTTTCTGTACTTGCTTTGCCCAGTTTTTAAGAAGATCTGGATCTTTTGGGAATGCGAACAGGCTTATATGTTCACTGGGGAAATTGGAACACCCAGCCGCCACGCAATGTTTCGGCATTTCTTCGCTGATACAGAAACTAAACAGCTTGTTTACATTGACAGCACACGGATCAGCCAAGATTAAACTCCTCTCATGACATCATATCCGGAAACGAGGCAAGTCTCCGGATATCACGTTACTGCAACACGGCACTAAATTTAAATTCACTTAAATATTTTTCCACTTATTTAGCGTTCTAAGTCAACAGAACCAACTTTGGACGATTGAAGATAAATTCATACTGATTATTGAGCCATACTTCCTACATCGTGTTGCAGACACTTTAAGATTGTGTGAAACATTTTCTGCTTTAAAAGACAAAATAATTCTGAGAGTGAATCTGACCCCAGACTGACTGCAGGTGTGTTATTAAGTTTTCATTGAGAGGATCTTCTGGATTTGATATGATCGATTTAGTACTCTGACATGAGGCTTAAGAGGTGGGGAGAGTAGTGAAAACTTGTAATCAAGTATAAAGTATTACCTTATTACATCAGATGAGGCACACATGACATTGTTCAGCGAGGACTCTGATATGGGACGTGTGGTGTGGGCTATGTGAGCTGGCTCCTTAAGGTGCTTTCATTATGTTAATTGCACAAGTATAACGAAGTAATCACAGAAAAGCTTACTTGAGGTACAGTGAGGCAATTTAAAAAGTAACGTCAGTAGCAGTAATGGCTGCTGTTAGTTTGTGAGGGTTTTCCAATAAAATGTGTCTTTTTTTCTCATAATTTTCTTCCTCTAAATTTATGACATTAATTTGTTCAGACAACATCATGACATGAAAATCTTAAACTGTTTTTCATGATTTCTTTCGTCGTTCTCAAACACAAGCCCACATGTAGTGAATCATCAGTGAGACACTTTTTATTTTACAAAAGTAGATGGATTTGCACATTGTTTATTTAGCTTTGAGATGATAGAGGAAACCTTGATTTTTTTTTTGTTTTGTTTTTTTTGTTTGTTTTTTTTGTTTTTACAAGTTAATTTTATTAACAGTTTAGTTTACTTTGTTTTTTTTTTAAATTAGGGACCATGTACAGAAAAAAAAAAAACATTAAACACAGTGTAAAGATGCTCTGTACCAGTTTATAGCGTTCTCACTAATTTTCATCTGTGGTCCCTGAGGCAGGCAGGAAGATATTAAAAGAAACACAGCACATAAAGAAAGCAGTTTAGGTTGGATTTCAGAAATCTGTTGTCCCTGAAAAAAGCAGGGAGTAAGTTTAAAAGGTAAAAAGATAAGAGAACAGCATACATTGCACTACATGAGCATACACTCACTGTACAATAACTCACTATGATGTTGTATTTTGGTCATAACTATGCTGCCACACTGCACCTTACAGTCTAACTGGTACCTCACATTTCACTCTGCTCCTGATAGTCCTTCATTGTGCAATGGGGTGAGTCGTGTTTATACAATTCATCATATATTAAGCTATGATTTATATAGGTTATATAGTCGTGTTAGTTTTACTTTCCATGGGTAATTCCTTTGTCTGTCAGCGTGTGTTTCTGTCGATGGTTGTCTACTGTCATGCTGCGGTTACACTGTAATTTCCCAGTTTGGGATCAATAAAGTACATCTATCTCTCTATCTACACAAAAAAAATTTAAGTGGACAATTTCAAATCCCATTTAAGGGGGAGAGTCAATGCTGGCAAGCTTGATTACTTAAGATCCATTTTTTAGTTTCTGTGGAAAAGTCAGTGTAATTTGTTCTGGTCTTCAAAGCAGTGGGGAGCTTGTTCCATTCCATTATAGCTTTGTATGAGAAGACTAATTGTCCAAAAGCAGTTTTACGTAGGGGGATGCAACAATCGTTATGTCTAGAAAACTGGAGGGACTGACAGAGTGGCATTTGCTGAGAACACAAACTTTATTACAAAACTCTATGCTGGTGGTACAGAGTATTGTCAGCTGGGAGGCCGAGCTAAGAGAGAGCCATCAAAGAGCGTGCAAAATGGCCATCCCTCACATTTATATGCTTGGCGTGATGACATCACCGAACGGCCGCATCATCACGCCGACACTGACGAAACCTGTGGTTTCACAACATCACAACAATGCCACCTAGAGGAAGTCCTTGTTATTCTAGTATTTTGCTCAAAAATTAAGTACACAAAAGTCTTAAAGGTCTGATGACACAATTTTGACTTCATCTAATTTTGCAACACATAATTTCAGTATGACAAAATAGGTTGGTCTGTGCAGTTCTAAGTCAAACAGGCTTTTTTTCCCCAAATGAATATCCGACGTTTTCATGAGTGCCACGTCACAAATTGCATCAGTAGTGGCTGGAAAACCCCACGGCCATGTTGTGACGTCAGCGACAGAACACAGCGCTTGGCTGTCCATTGTACACGCAGGATGGAATCCATAGAAAACATCGACTATGGTTCCAGCACATGTAGTCTGGAATTGGTTTGTGTTGTCCAATCTTCAGACAATTATAGTTCAGAAGAATGGGATGACAATGAAGAATCTGGGGGCATCAGACCTTATAGGTTTGAGCCGTGCCAAGCGGGCATCGTGCCTCGCGAGTCAGACTGAGAGAGTGACGGTGGAGAGGCACACATGCCCACCGCAGCAGCAGCGGCAAACACAGGGGAACACGGAGTGTTATGCTTTTGTTACAGATATTGCAACAAATTATTTGTTCATAAATATAATTTATTTAAACCCGATTTTTCAATAAAATCATAGCAGTGTATTCTCTGTGGCTCAGGCATCAGGTTTATGATGTATTATCTTATAAGTTCTTGTTTTTATGTTTTGTACATGTGGTTTATGTGCCATTTTGACCCACTTTCAGGTGGGCACTGTCCAAGAATTGCCGGTCCAACCACGCCCCCTCTCTCTTTGACAGTCAGCTGTTCATGTTTTGTGTGCATTATCTGCCGTCTTGTCAGCCAGCCAATATTGCCAACACTATCACAACGTGTTAGCCACTCCACACAGCTGTGGTTCTGTTGCACCCCTTGAAGCGATGTCGGCCCTGGGGCACAACCGTGATTAATAAGTCTCCTCTCCATGCATTCGCTGGGCGATGTCAGCCCCGAACGCCAACTGTAAGTGTTTCTGTTTATTTTTGTAAGTCTTCACCTTTTTGGGAACTGTTGTCATCAGTCTTATGTTCAATACATGTGCTGTGGTGAATCCTGCGCGTAAATCCATTCATCCTTCCCCTCCTCGTGCGCCCCTAGTCATGACCCTCCCTGCGCTCTTACGCAGCGCTCGGAGAGGGAGGATATAATAACGAGGATTTATGTGCAGGGTTCACCACGGCACATTTAATACAGATAGACAAAGGTGAAGTTAAAAAGTTTTATCTGTATGGATTTGGGCTTGGACATCTCACCCTACACTCTATGTGGTCTTTAAAAGGCCTGAGCAAAAACTTCCAAATTAAGGCAAACATGGCTGTTAAGCAAAAATCACAATATGGCAGAGGATATACAATTAAAGTTCTGTTAGTTCTGCTACTTCTGGCAGGAGATATTCACCTTAACCCTGGACCTGCCACTATTAAACAGCAGACCACTGGGTTAGCACAAAACCGAGCTGTACAAAAGCAAAAACAACATTTATTTTTCCAAACTGTTAATCATGCACGAGTTCTTTGGGACACCAAGGCTAAACCAAAGGGGATCCTCGGCGGTCATTTAAACATACGGAGCATAATCCCCAAAAGAGATGAGATTTCGGTGTTGCTGTTGGACTCAAATCTGGACTACCTTTGTCTCTCAGAAAGCTGGCTACACAGGAACATAGACACTAATATGATCGATATTGTGGGCTATCAGTGTTTTAGAAAAGACAGGCAGGTAGGGAGGGGAGAAGGTGTTTTAATTTACATCAAAGAGAAATATAAATGTCAACTGGTTGATTTGAATACTTCACTTGAATGTTTAGCTGTTAATGTATGTCTCTCTCCGGTAATGAATTTCAACATTGCAGTATTGTACAACCCACCGTCACACAACTCTTCCTTTTATAATGAATTAAGTGATCTGGTTAAACAACTTGAGAAGAACAGAGAAACAATAATTCATGGTGACTTTAATATCAACTGGTCTGATAAAAAAGACAAACAAAAACTGAAAAGCCTCATGACTAAATTTAATTACCAGCAAATCATCAAAGGACCCACCAGGATAACCAAACAATCCAGAACACTTATTGACATGGTATTTACTAATAAACCAGAACGAATAACCAGAACCTATAATCTTGTAACTGGTCTCTCAGATCATAACATGGTTCTTGCTGTCAGGAAACTTACTAAAAAGCGACTACAGTATTTTGGGGGAGTCGATATTGACAAATCAAATTTTATTATCCCCAAATCAAAAAATGAGGAGTTTGAACATTACTTAGAGAATCAAAATTGGGAGCAGCTCATGTCAACATGTGAAGTAGATGATTGTTGTAATTTTATAACTGCAACAATTACAAAGTCTATAGAAAAATTTTCAAAGCAAATTAAAAGTAGACAACAGAAGATTAACCTACCATGGTTAAATAATGAAATAAGAAAACTTATGAAGAGGCGAGACTATGCACTGAAAACATCACTAACCTCCAAACTACAAAATGATCACCTTGTGTACAAAAGTTTAAGAAATAAAGTGGTACATGAGCTGCGAAAATCAAAAATATCTTATTACAATAAACTGATAGATCATGCAAAGGGTAACAACAGTTCCCTATGGAGGCATTTAAATAACTTAACTAATAAAAAAAACGATCAGAAGGGGGTAAAGGAACTTAGAATCAATGGCAAGACCGTCAGTGACAAGGCTACTTTGGCAAATGAATTTAATTCACACTTTGTGGGCTCTGTGGAAGACTTAACAAAAATTTTTGTGCTGCCAAATGTGCTCAACAACACAAATTCCATACTTCCAACAGATACTTTTCACATCGATGAGGTAAATGAGAAGTTAATTGCTGGCGTTGTTAAAACACTGTCAAACTCAAAAACTAATGATATCTACAATATGAGCACCTCCTTTCTCAAAATGCACAGCAAAATATTAATCAAACCACTGACTCATCTCATTAATCTCTCCATTAGGTCTAGTACATTTCCATCTGGCTGGAAAAAAGCTGTCGTCATACCAGTTCATAAATCAGGCAGTAAAGACGATATATGCAATTACCGCCCAATCTCTATTTTACCAGTCCTGTCTAAGGTTCTTGAAAAAGTTGTAGCTACACAGCTGATAGACTACTTACAAGACAGTCAACTTCTTCATCCACATCAATTTGGTTTTAGACCAGGATACTCAACAGAAACAGCAAATTGTTGCCTTATTGAAAACGTCAAACAGTCCTTGGACAGGGGTAATGTGGTAGGAGCTGTTTTTCTAGATCTCAAAAAGGCTTTCGATACTGTAAACCACAGTTTGCTTTTATCCAAAATGGTATCTTTTAACTTCTCCCCAAATACATTAGAATGGTTTGCATCTTATCTCCAGAATAGAGAACAGTGTGTAAAAGTTCACCAGGATAAATCCTCATTTTTAAACAACCGCATGGGTATCCCACAAGGGTCCATTCTTGGTCCTTTACTTTTCAGCATTTTTATTAATGACTTGCCGTTACACTGCTCAGCTGCAACATGCCAACTTTATGCAGATGATGCAGTTATTTACACAGCTGCCAAGACTCCAGCACAGGCTGCAGATGTACTGTCTACAAGTATGGTTGATGTCCAAGAGTGGCTCCTCCAGAACCATCTATTGCTGAACCTTCAGAAAACAGTCTCAATGTGCTTTTCAATCAAAAAATGTAACCTGCAACATTTTAAAGTTAATATACATGATCATGACATCAGTTTAGCTACAGAATTCAAATACCTTGGCATTGTACTAGATCCTCAACTCAAATTTAATCTTCATATAAAGAAAATTTCAAAAACAGTAAAAAAAAATCTGAACTGCTTTAAATTAATTAGATATTACATACCTTACGAAGCAGCTGCACTGTATATGCATTCTATGGTTTTTTCTCATATATCATACTGTTTGACAGTCTGGGCTCAAGCAGCCCCTTCCACAATAAGACATATACTGTAGGTTCATTATATAATCAAACCCTAAAAATCTTGGACAAAAAGCCCATTAGGTGGCATCACTGTAATGTTTTAAAAAAATACAACCTATTGAGTTTTGAGAGCTTCATTGACCTCTGTCTTCTGAAATTAACGTTCAAATGTTTCCATAAATCAGCACCCGAGCCACTTGCTGGTTTCGTCCAAAGACAGGACAGCAGCAGAGCCACCAGGAGTTCTGTTAACAATAACTGTAAAATATTCCACCGCAGAACCACATTTGGACAAACAGCTTTCTCTATAAAGGGCAGTCATATCTGGAACACAATGCCAAATGAAATTAAAATAATAACGGACTTTAAAACATTCACTAAAAATGTTAAAAACTGGCTGAAAAATAAACAAGAATGTACTCATGTATGAATTAACTGTCTGCAGAGTGAGAGCGAATGAAGGGAAGGAATAAATGTGTTTGTTTATAGTGAGTGACGGAGGGAGGAAGGCCTGAAATAGGCAAACGTGAGTTATGTTATATGTGTTAAATGTGAGTCAGGCTGTTATATTTGTGTATTTATAATATTTATAATATTTATGTTAAATGTGAGTCAGGCTGTTATATTTGTGTATTTATAATATAATATTTATAATTGTGTATTTATAATTTTTCTGCATTGATGTATGTGATTATTGTGTATATTTTTTATCTTGATTCTTTTTTCTAAAGCCCATCCAGGGACAAGAGTTGCAAATTAGCTAATAGCTATACACTCTATGTGCAACACATCAGATTAATTGTCTTTGATTAATTGTCTATGTTTATTGCACTGTCCCTGTCAAATAAACTAATCTACTACTACTACTACAGACAATTCCCAAAAAGGTGAAGACGTACGAAAAACACAAACACACTTACTGATGGTGTTCGGGGGCTGGCATCGCCCAGCGAACGAATGAGAGGAGACGTGTTAGCCACAGGTGCGCCCCAGAGCCAACATCGCTTCAAGGACGCACAAGAACCACGGCAAACATGGAATGGCTAACACGTCATGAGAGTGCTGAAAATACTGGCAGACAAACAGCACAGATGACAATACTATGGACCAGCAGTGCGTGACTGGCAAACGGCTGCTAATATGTGCACGCATTACTGGTGATGGTGTGATGAGAAGCACCTGGGTGAGGACCGGGAAAGATGATCAGTGGGAGTGGAAATCAGCTGGTGATAATGAGAGAGGGGACATGGCCAGACCGGCGAGCTGTCAACATGCGCTTACAGAAAGTAGGTCAAATCGGCCATCTAACAGGAGATGGAAAGCACACTGAAATACATACTATACATACATACATGAACAGCGGCACCTAAACCCACAGAGAGGTCAGGACAGTGCCGGGGGAAACCAAGCTGGCTCAGCTCCTGACACTCCTCCTGCGTAAAAGCGCACGAGGAGGCTGATGGCAGTTGGAGCTGAAGTGTGTGATGTGGTCTTTCACAGCCTGCTGTTTATCTAAGCCTGCGACACAATGCGAAGGCATAGCCATAAAATTAAAACAAGAAACCAGAGAAACTGTGAGCTACAAAGCTGCTGGCATTCCAGTCAACAACTCTGGCGTCCGTTCTGTCGCTTACGTCATGGTGGTGCCGCCCTTCATTCGGTGGGCAGCACCACAGTCCAGTCAGCGGCTGTGGTTTTTTGATGATAACTATGTTATGCAGGCGCGGTTGTAAATATTATACTGATCATCAACAATGACTTCTGGGTTTACACAACATGCTAAAAAATGTCAAAATCGTGTCATCAGACCTTTAAGAGGTGGGGGTGCAGAACCATGGATAATTTTAAAAACCAACGATGTGGACTTCCGGTCTGGACACCATGGTGGTAGCAGCTTAACGCTGAAGCTCCCAGATCCCATCCATGAAAATACCATGAAAATCAGATTTAACGGATTTATGGAAGAGTGAAAATCAAAAGACAAAGTTATTATGCCTAAAGGAAAACAGAAGAGATCAACATTTACCAGGCCAAGACACGCATCGGCCAGAGAAACTGACCTCAAAGACAATAACCTCTCGGAAGTGGAGGAGCAAAATGAGGCTAGCAACACGGCTAGCTTAAAAACGATACTTCAAGAATTAAGAGAATTTCGCCGAGAGTGTGGGGCCGAATTTCGTGAACTTAAAGACGAAATAAAAATGACAAACAACAGAGTGGACCAGGCTGAGGACCGAATCATGGAAGCAGAGGAAAGAATAAAAGGGCTGGAAGAAACCACGCTGGAATTACTTAAACGACAGACAAGACTGGAGGCTAAGCTAACCGACCTGGAAGGAAGACTAAGAAGGGACAACATAAGAATTCATGGTCTGAAAGAAGGAGTCAAGGACGGTTTCACCACAATGGCTGCATGCGTGGAAACGATACTGAGAGAAAAGTTGGAACTTCCCCAAACCACCGACTTGAAAACAGAAAGGGCGCACCATTCATTAGCCAGAAGGCCGTCGGCGGAAGCCCCCCCGCGATCGGTGGTGGTGAAGTTTTCCAACTTCAGAACAAAAGAAGAGGTTTTGAGACTGGCTTGGCAGAAAAAAGGATTTATACACCAAGAAAGAAAAGTTTTTGTGGAGCATGACTACGCCCCGGAGGTCCTTAAAAAACGTCGGGAATACAATGACGCTAAAAAGGTACTAAGAGAGAAGAAACTGCACTTTCAAACCCCATTCCCGGCAAAGCTGAGGGTTTTTTACAGGGAAGAGACGTGTCTCTACAACTCAGCGGAAGAAGCCACCAGGGATATGGCAAGAAGAGAGCTCCCGGTACCGGTGTATAAACCCGCAGCAGACCCAAACGAAAGAATCAAGGCTCAAACGTGGTGCACACAGAGACCCTCAAAATTCACGGGCCAGCAGCGGGAAACCCAGCGCCAGGGCTATAAGGAAAAACTGGACACTTTCAGGAGGGAATAACGATATTTTTAGTCAATATGCACATCCAACCCTTCTCCTACAAGGTAATAGACATTAAAGGAGATGCAGAATCAGCAAATATGAAGTGGTAAAATATTTCATGGAACAGTCATAATATTAGAAACAATTAAGTCTTAAAAAAAAACTTGTTAAAATAGAAATGTGACAATCAACCACATGAACTCTCCACACTAACAAATACTGTATTACCGTGATTGTTTGCTGTGATTGTGGTGGGAGGTAGCACATAATTTCATAGGGTATAGGCATAAAAAAAAAAAAAAATCTATACAAGTTCGGATTGGGATCCGAAAATCACGTTAAAAACATGGGACAACTTACAGGGGTAAGAGAGGGCCCTCAACACGTAACAACGTTTGAGGAATTTCCCTCAGAGCCAACACATCATCAAGGCTCCTCTAAGGTCGCTAAAAAGACCTCAGTTCAAGAAGATCTTTTGACAGTTTTATGTTTTAAAGTTTTATATATTATGTTCTTAATGTTTTTTATGTTCTTAATGTTCGTTCAGTTTTTGAGTAGCATAAAAGAGGGCCACTATACTATTATACTAAATAAGACAATACAATGGAGAAACGGGGTTCAACCAAAATAATGTCATGTAATGTAAAAGGGATCCTGAATCCAGTTAAAAGATCCAAGATTCTAGGCAAAATGAAAAAAGACAAAGCAGGAATAATATTTTTACAGGAGACCCACCTAACAGACTTGGAACACACTAAACTTAATAGACAAGGGTTTAAACTGATCTCTTCATCTTCATATAAGTCACGGAGGAGGAGGGGGTAGCGACATTGATCTCAACCAAAATTATATTTGAAAAAAATTCAGAACACAAAGATAAAGAAGGGAGATTTAGCATGGTACTTGGTCGGCTAGAGGGAGAATATATCACCCTGCTGAATGTATATGCACCTCCAGGGGCTAACTGGAAATTTTATGAAAATGTATTTGACCTAATGATAACTAAAGCCCAAGGTTTAGTGATATGTGGTGGAGACTTCAGTCTAAGACTGAATCCATACTGGGATGCATTAGTTAATTCTCCACATCAAAATAACACTCAAAGTAGAAAAACTAGGATGCTACTAAATGAAATGGGAATCTGTGGCGTGTGGAGGGAATTCAACCCCAGTGTAAAAGATTATACATTTTACTCAGCACCACATTCATCATATTCAAGGATTGATTATTTTTTTATGTTTTATAGAGACATTGGAAGAGTAAAAACACGTAAAATAGGACTGATGGATCTCTCTGACCACAGTCCGATCTACGTATATGGACTTAAATATCCAAAAATACACAAATAATACATTTTCTTGGAGGTTAAATTCAAATATGCTGAAAGGACCACTGAAAGATGAATTGGAGTCAGATATTCTCAGATATTTGGAAGAAAATGATAATGGAGCAGTATATCCCCTTTAATACTGTGGGACGCATGCAAAGCTGTAATAAGGGGAAAGATTATTGCAAAACTGGCACTCCAAAAGAAATTGAGACAAGAAAAACTAATCACATTAGAGTCGGAACTTAAGAAACTAGAAAAAGAGCACAAAGACAACACTCATTCTAATGACTCGCTCAAAATTAAGGAAATAAAAAAACAAATAAACAAGATCTACACAACAGAAATCCAGAAGAAACTTACATTTCTGAAACAAAAATATTATGAAACAGGTAGCAAATCAGCAAAATTACTAGTCTATAAATTGAGGAAACAACAAATGGAGAGAGCAATCTACAAAATCAGAGACCCAGTATCAAAGGAAATAAAATTTAGAATTCAGGAAATTCAAAAAAGCTTTGAGAATTACTACAAGAACTTGTACTCCCTCAAAAAACACAGACACATCCGAAGCCTTCCTAAATACATTAAATCTTCCCCAACTTACTGAGTCACAAAATAAAAAAAACTATTGGCAGAAATACAACCTAAAGAATTAGACAAAGCAATTATGAAATTTAAAGCTAACAAATCCCCAGGAGCAGATGGCTATACAGCAGAGTGGTACAAAACCTTTAAACAGCAACTATCTCCTCTCCTCCTGAAAACATTTAACTATGTCCTCCACACAGGGGAAATCCCCCCTCCTGGAGAGAAGGGGTCATTGCAGTCATACCTCAACCTGAAAAGGATATACTAGACTGCTCCAACTACAGACCAATCAGTGTGTTAAATCAGGACTATAAACTTTTTACCGCTATCCTTGCCAAAAGGTTAGAAAATATACTGACAGACTTAATTCATTTAGACCAAACAGGTTTTATAAGACAAAGACAGACACAAGATAACATTAGACGCACTTTACACATAATTCATCATAAAAAAAAATATAATTTAAATGCAGCCATACTGGGATTAGATGCTGAAAAAGCATTTGATTCGGTTGACTGGCCTTTCCTATATAGAATCTTGTCCAGTTTCAATTTTCATAACAACTTCATTAGAACTATCCAGGCATTATATAAAAAACCAACAGCTAAAATAAGGATTAACGGTAAATTATCATCATCTTTTGAACTGGAGAGAGGATGTCGTCAGGGCTGCCCCTTGTCTCCACTGCTCTTTGCAATCTTCATAGAACCTCTGAGCCAATGGATAAGACAGAATCAAAAAATTCAAGGTATTACACTTGGTCAGAAGGAACATAAAATAGCACTCTTTGCTGATGACATTTTAATATACCTGGGGCAGCAAAACTAACTGGGAGATGGAATCTATGAAATATCTGGGGGTCAATATCCCGAAACAACTCAACAAAATTATAATCCTAAACTATGATCCACTGATGGCGAAAATAAAATCTGATCTAGCAAGATGGAATACGATACCATTCTTGGGCACTGCACAAAGAATTGAAGCAGTCAAAATGAATATACTTCCACGTCTTCTATACCTTTTCCAAACAATACCAGTAGAACCTCCCAAAAAAACATGGCAAGAACTGGACAGAAGGATCTCAAGATTCATATGGCAGGGCAAGAGACCTAGAATCAGATATAGAACCTACAGCTAAACAAAGAAAAAGGTGGGCTCGCGCTGCCAAATATCAGGGACTATTTTAAAGCCGCACAAATTAAAACTTTAGTAGAGATATGTAACCCATTCTACACTGCACAATGGAAGGAGATAGAATGCCAAATAACAAGTGACCTTCCCCTACAGGCGATAATAGGGAATAATGCCTTACCTAAACTTTTGAATAACACTAACCTTTGGATAGAAACCCCGCTAAAAATTTGGTTTGATAGTCAGAGAGAATCAGACTAAAGAACCCTGTCGATTATTGCAATGGATTTCCTATGATCAGGATTTTACTCCTAATAAAACAGACACTAGATTTAAAAAGTGGAACGAGAATGGACTGATAAAATACTACGATTTTTTTAAAGGGCAAACTTTAAAAAGTTTTGAAGATTTGAAAAAACAAGGTCTAATAAATCAAGACCTTTACAGGTTCTTTCAGCTTAGACACCACATAAACAAAATACTGTACTTAAAAAGGAGGATTTGGAAAGGGCCCAGTCAGGTGTTCTGAAGGTTTTCTTAATGGCATATAAAGGGATCCCAGGGATCAGATACATCTCTAAAATATACCATGGTCTTCAAGTTTTAAAAGGAGACAACACATCATATATAAAAGAGAAATGGGAAAAAAGAGGGGAATTTCACTTTACAGCTGGAAATATAGGAAAAACTAAATAAACAACAGTGGAAAAGTACTTCATCCCTGCTGTGGAGAGAATTTGGATGGAAAAATTTGGTAAGATTTTTCAGAACACCTGCACAAAACAAATTTACTCATAAAGGGTTGAATTGTTGGCGCTTGTGTGGTGAAAAGACTGCAAATCATTTTCTTGTGTTTTGGTCATGCCCAGTTATCCACCAATATTGGACCAATGTACAGACAATATTGGGGGGAAAATATTCAAAGTAACAGTTCCCTTTTCTTTTGTAACTTTGTATTTGGGTTTACTACCGGAATCACTGAAAAGACGAGGAGAAAAATACTTATTCAATGTTTTAATATTGGCAAGTAAAAAAGCACTAACAAAAAAATGGATGTCGAGAGACTGTCCTGCACCTGAAGATTGGATTAACGTGATTCAGGACATTTATTTGATGGAAAAGTTGACATTTGCGCTGAGACAGGACATGGATGGGTTCTTGAACTTTTGGCAACCCTGGAACGCATATGTGTCTTCCATCAGATCTAATCTTTGACAAACACCATTTCAACTAGAAAAGCACTCGGAGAGCGCAGACCTCCGCCAAGCGACACAGTTTCCCCCATACAGTCTTCAGATTCCTTGACCATGAAAACATATGACAAGCAGTGGTTCAGTAGTTATTGACGAAAATGGCATTTTCCGTAATGGCGGCCACAGTTCCCTCCATACAGTGTTTGTGTGTACGTTTTCAGATTCCTTGACCATGATAACATATGACTAGTAATTGGATTGACAATGATAGGATTAGTGGTTCAGTAGTTATTCACAAAAATGGCATTTTCCGTAATGGCGGCCACAGTTCCCCCCATACAGTGTTTGTGTGTACGTTTTCAGATTTCTTGACCATGAAAACATATGACTAGCAATTGGATTGACAATGATAGGATTAGTGGTTCAGTAGTTATTGACGAAAATGGCATTTTCCGTAATGGCGGCCACAGTTCCCCCCATACAGTGTTTGTGTGTACGTTTTCAGATTCCTTGACCATGAAAACAAATGACTAGCAATTGGATTGACAATGATAGGATTAGTGGTTCAGTAGTTATTCACGAAAATGGCATTTTGCGTAATGGCGGTTTTCTTGTGGACGGTGATCCGGATCACCACCAAAATCTAATCATCTGTAGGACACCCCATTTCTGACAATCTGTGAAAATTTCATGAAAATCCGTCCATAACTTTTTGAGTTATCTTGCTAACAAACAGACAAACAGACAAACAAACAAACAAACCAACGCCGATGATCACATAACCTCTCCCTTTGGCAGCGCTAATAATGGCTCCTCTCTTTGTTCCAATGCTACTCAGATGTTCCTTTATTTGTCTTCTCTTTTGTTTTTTGTTTTTTTTTTAATTTTCTTTTCTTTCACTTAAAAAAAGGGTGTTGTAATAATTTTTTTTTTCAATCTTGTCAAAAAACAAAAAAAAGGGAATATGTGATGAAAATGTAGACAATGCAATGCTGTAATGACATGTATACCCTCTACAAAAACTTTAAAAAAAAAAAAAACAACCATGTATATGCATACATGATCCTATTTTCAAAGCTTAACATCTTGTGTTTGGCAAGTATACCACAATGGTGATACTGTTGTGTCTTCTTATCCAGAATCTTGATGGATTGTTGATACAGGGATTCCAAGGGTTTCAGAGTCGTACTGTTGGCTGGTGACCAGCATGAGATGCAGTAGGAGAAATGTGTCAGAATCATGGCATTCAGAAAGGTTTTTGATCCTTTTAGAGTGAGTTTCTGAGGCATCGAAAGCTTAGTTATGTTGGCAGTTTACTAGTTCGAGTAGGTTCATTCTGACTTCTTTTTCAATTATAGTTTTTTTGTTCTTCTTATTTCAGACAAGGATCCTTGGCATTTTATGAATCGGAAATTTGTTAACTCATTTTGGTTTGGTAAAGCTGTAGAGGCACAGGGGGAAGACATAATGTGTAACATCTTAGATAAGAACAAAGAACAGAGTTTTCCTCGGAGATAACAGGGGGTTGTGAATGATGAAGGCTGCGTGATCTTTTGTGTATCAGAGACTGCTAGGGGGATATTAAAGGATTAAGGAAGTGAATGCAATGTGACCAGAGACGGCTAGGAGGATGTTAAAGGTTAAGAAAGTGAATACAATGTGACCTTTGATGTGTAGAGCTGCTGTAAGAAGGCCTGAGTATTTAAGGGAAGAGTCTTTTCTGAGATGTCCTCTTTCTGGCTACGCTTCTGTGTGAGATTGTGTAATAAACTGTCTGAGTCCAATCCGCCTCGTCATTTACACACTCCACACTGGTGACCCAAGATGAAGCATGGAACACAATGAAAGATCCCCGGAGCCAACCTCGACGGGAGCCCCCAGCCACGCAAGTGCTGTTGCTATCCAGCTACCGGATTTTTGGCAGCACAACCCGCGCTCCTGGTTCCACCCAGTCGAGGCGCAGTTCGCCCTCCGGGGGATATCGGCGGATGACACAAAATTCTACTATGTGGTCGCAAAGCTCAACGCCCACACGGCTCAGCATGTGGAGAGCCAGCTGGATCAGCCGCCAACCAGCGACAAGTACGGCGCGTTGAAGGCTGCACTCATCCAGCACTACACACTCTCGGTTGAGGAGAGAGCAGAGAGACTCCTGACGTGGACCGGGTTGGGAAATGGGTCGGCCATTGACCTGATGGAGAAGATGCTGAGATTGAAGGGCTCGGGCGACGACCACTTCATTTTTACCCACCTCTTCCTCCAGAACCTTCCGTCAACGACAAGAGCGACCCTGGCCAGTTCGCCGTTGCTGGCCGAGCGGGAGTATCGTGCGCTGGCCCGAGAAGCACACCGGATCATCATGGCCAGCAGAGAGCTCACGACCACTGCGGCAGCGACGGAGCTCGGCGTGTCGGCCGGAGGAAGCGAGGAGCCATTGACGGCAGTAGCAGAACCACCGACGACAGCGGCGGCGGGGACCAGAGAACGCGGAGGAGACATCCTTTCTTTCTACCACCGCCGCTTTGCAGAGAAGGCACGCAAATGTATACCGCCGTGCCAGTTCAAGCGCTCGGGAAACACCAAGACCGGGGGTCGGTAGCAGCTGCGGCCCTCGGGGAGGAGAACAAGCTGCTCTACTTGACGGACGCACGCTCGGAGAGGCATTTCTTCGTGGACACCGGCGCCCAGTTGAGTTTCATCATGCCGTCCTACGGCTATGCCGTCCTACGGTTTGCTGCTGCCCCAAGATGGCAGCAGCAAACGGCTCGGAGATTAAGACCTTTGGTGAGAGGACTCTGCTTCTGTCTCTACATGGCCGTACATTTGAGTGGACTTTTGTCATAGCAGCATTGAATTTCAATATATTGGGGGCTGATTTTTTGTGCTCACATGGTTTGTTGGTTGATGTCGCTAACAGGCGCCTGGTTAATGCACTGTCCTTTGATTCTATCCCCTGTACAGCTCGAGCGTCCCGGCCAACAGCACAAGCCAACATCACAGCTGCAGGCGATAAGTTCCACACACTGCTCACTCAGTTCCCAGCACTCACGGTCCCTACATTTTCGGCAGCCATCGCTAAACACGGGGTGGAGCATTTTATCACAACCACCGGGCCGCCCGTTTTTGCAAAACCTCGGCGCTTGGACGCAGCTAAACTGGCCATAGCGCGCGAGGAGTTCGCCAACCTGGAGAGGTTGGGCATCATCAGGCGTTCAAACAGCCCATGGGCTTCCCCGCTGCACATGGTCCCTAAAGCTGACGGTTCGTGGCGACCGTGCGGGGATTTCTGCAGGTTGAACAACGCCACAGCGCACGACCGCTACCCAATTCCTCACATCCAGGATTTTTCCGTTCACTTGGCAGGAGCGCGCGTATTTTCTAAAATAGACTTGGTCCGCGGTTACCACCAAGTCCCAGTGCGCGCTGAGGACATACCCAAAACAGCGATGTGTGAACGTGTGGCAAGAAGCGGCGAGGCAAAATCTTCTTTTTCAACTTGTTCAGTTTATTTTTTAACTCACAAGTAGCATCTCCAGTCTCTCAGGAAAAATCTTCTGGCACAGTCTTTCAACAAATGTACTTCCTCAAAACAAGAAGCATATCAAGCAATAGTAAATTCCTCAATAACCATTCATCAATACAACTCCTTACTCGATATCTCACACCTGTTATATAATGGAGAGATAATTAGAGGTGATTAGCTCCTACCATAATCCCAGGTAAACACTCATCATTCCTTATTCTAAGCACATACCCACTAACATCTAAAAATACATAAATAGTTTCCCCAAACATACACAATATAAATATATAAATAACACACAATAAATAGTCATATAAATAATTCAATAAATAACCTTAACTCCTATTTACAAATATTAAACCACCCCCTGACTTACCAGACATATTTGCTCCCTGCAGGTGTCCTATATAAGACCCTCAACTCCTAACGGAGTCTTTTGCCTGGACACACACAGGAAGCATGTTGGCAAAGGTATGTGCAATAAATCCTTTAATAATTATTTCACCAGATTCTTAATCATACTAATTATCTCCCAGGGCATTCAAATTAACCAAGACAAATCCTAAACTATTATGTGCATCTTAACAAACAATCATACAGACATTTACAACAATACAGATGCACATAATCACACAGTATAACAAGACATACAGTGGTGACATCCCATCGTCACACGGTGATAACTCCGTTTGGCCTATTCGAGTTTTTGCGCATGCCATTCGGGCTTAAAGGGGCTGCACAGACGTTCCAACACATGATGGATGCAGTGCTGCACAATCTCCTTTTCGTATTCGTCTACTTGGACGATATCTTGGTAGCCAGCGCGTCCAAAGACGAACACAAAAACCACCTCACGGCGGTTTTCCGGAGGTTGGGGGAGCACGGTTTAATAATCATCCCAGCGAAGTGTTGGTTCGGGGTGACGCAGATTGATTTTTTGGGGCACCGCATCTCTCCCAAAGAAGCGGTTCCACTGCCTGACAAGGTGCGCGTGGTAGCAGATTTTCCCCGGCCGCAAACGGTCAGGGCGTTACAGGAGTTTTTGGGAATGGTGAATTTTTATAACCGTTTCCTCCCCCACGCAGCGCAGCTCATGCAACCACTGTACACCGCGCTCAAAAAACAGAAACCCGCGAATAAGATCAAATGGTCCCCGGAGCGAGAGCGGGTGTTCTCGGAAGTCAAAGCAGCCCTGGCAAATGCCGTGTTGTTGGCACATCCAGACCCAACGGCCCGCATAGCGCTCACTACTGATGCGTCGGACGTGGCCATAGGGGCGGTCGTGGAGCAGCGTGTAGCCGGGGCTTGGCAGCCGCTCGCCTTTTTCAGCAAGACTTTGCGCGATAGTGAACGTAAATACAGCGCGTTCGACAGAGAGTTGCTGGCTCTCCACTTGGCCATTCGCCACTTCCAGTTCTGGCTGGAAGGACGCAGTTTCACCGCGTTTGTTGACCACAAGCCACTGACATTCGCGATGGCCAAGGTTTCAGAACCGTGGTCGGGCCGGCAGCAGAGACAGCTGGCCGCGGTCTCAGAGTTTACTACCGATATTCAGCATGTGTCAGGTAAACTGAATGTGGTGGCAGACTGCCTCTCGCGCGCCGTGGCCGCCCCGGTCCGCGTGGGGATAGATTACACAGCCATGGCCGCGGAGCAGGTTAGTGACGCGGATGTGCGCGTGCTCCAGTCTGGACCAACAGGGTTAAGGCTGGAGAGCAGGGTGCTGCAAGACGGTATGCCCCCCCTAATCTGTGATGTTTCCACGGGGCGACCGCGTCCCGTGGTACCTGCCGCGTGGCGCCGCCGCGTTTTTGACTCGATTCATTCTTTGGCGCACCCGGGAGTGCACGCGTCGGTCAAAATGGTAGGGGAGAAATTTGTGTGGCCGAGCCTTCGCAAACAGGTGAAAGAGTGGGCAGCAGCCTGCATGGCGTGCCAACGAGCCAAAGTACACAGACACACGAAAGCTCCCTTGGAGCCGTTTCGCATCCCGGCTAAGAGGTTCGACCATGTTCACGTGGACCTCGTGGGCCCCCTCCTGCCTTCACAGGGGTGCACGCACCTTCTGACTATGGTGGACCGCACCACGCGCTGGCCGGAAGCGGTTCCACTGACATCAACCACAGCCGAGGAGGTGGCGCGCGCGTTTTTAACAGCATGGGTGGCACGTTTTGGAGTCCCGTCAGACATTACGTCCGACAGAGGCCCTCAATTTGTTTCCGAACTTTGGTCATCGATGGCCCGCAGCCTGGGTGTCGCAATTCACCGCACAACCGCGTACAATCCGCAGGCTAATGGGTTATGCGAACGTTTTCATAGGTCATTGAAAGCAGCTCTCAGGGCGTCACTGACGGATGCAAATTGGGTAGACAAGCTACCGTGGGTTTTATTGGGGTTACGTTCTGTGCCTAAAGAGGATTTGGAAGCTTCCCCGGCCGACCTCGTTTTCACGCAGCCACTTCAGCTGCCCGGGGAGTTTCTCCCGGATAATCCTGCGCCGGGCAGCTCCCCGTCTCAGCTGTTGCAGCGTAGCATAGACACAAGCACGCTGCCGGGCCCTGTTCACCACAGTTTTCCACGCGTTTTTGTGCCTAAAACTTTGAAAAACACGGAGTTCGTTTTTGTCAGACACGACGCACATCGCCCCCCACTGCGCCCACCTTATGATGGACCGTTCAGAGTGTCGGAAACAGGGGACAAGCATTTTTTGCTAGATTTGGGGGGTAGGAGGGAAAAGGTTGGCATAAACAGACTCAAACCCGCTTTTGTGGTGGCGGACGAGCAGGTGCTGTTGGCGAGGGCCCCTCGGCGTGGAAGACCCCCACGGGGAGCTTCCCAGAGAAAAGTTTCCCCAGAACACCCACAGGGACAGACAAAAGGTTTTCACCCCCAAACATCAGCTCCCCAGCATGACAGCGCCGCTGAGGCGGTGAATCCTGGTTGCAGCAAATACGGGAGAAGACTGAAGCCCAAGCAGCATGTGGATTGATGTTTAATGGTTTTGTCACAGCATACAGACTGTTATTCTTTTGTTCTATCCAATATGCTCAGGGGGGTGGTGTAGAGGCACAGGGGGAAGACATAATGTGTAACATCTTAGATAAGAACAAAGAGCAGAGTTTTCCTCGGAGATAACAGGGGGTTGTGAATGATGAAGGCTGCGTGATCTTTTGTGTATCAGAGACTGCTAGGGGGATATTAAAGGATTAAGGAAGTGAATGCAATGTGACCAGAGACGGCTAGGAGGATGTTAAAGGTTAAGAAAGTGAATACAATGTGACCTTTGATGTGTAGAGCTGCTGTAAGAAGGCCTGAGTATTTAAGGGAAGAGTCTTTTCTGAGATGTCCTCTTTCTGGCTACGCTTCTGTGTGAGATTGTGTAATAAACTGTCTGAGTCCAATCCGCCACGTCATTTACACACTCCACAAAGCCTTTATTTAACCCTCATCCTACCAACATATTTTACATACAAATAGTACCAACTGGGGTCCGTTTGGACCCCACACAAAATTTAACTGTTAATTGGATTATTAAGCAATACCAAAGTATTTTTTTTCACTTAAAATGTTTTATTTGGTTAAAACAAAGAGTTGTGCTTGAAACATGATCCAAAAATCCCGGAATGGGGCTAGTTTGTCGGTTGCCTGCCTTTCAGCACGAGTAGCCCGGTTGTAATGTGTTTTTCAACCAGTGTGCCCTGGTGCGTTCAGGTTTTTGTGGGAAATTATCTAATTTCACTTCTTAATTGGTACAAGAAATGCAAATACTTTGCCATTATTGTGCATGTGTTCTGTAGGGCCTACAGAATACAATGCTACATGTATGTAGCATGTAGTACATACTAGCATGTAGCATGCTACATGTAGCATACTACATGCTAGTATACAATGCTACTTTGCTACAATGGCAAAGTATTTGCATATTTGCATGGCAAAGTCTACCTTGTTGAGCCATCATTCACTGAAATATAACACAAAATTCATACATTTAATATAATTAACATCATATTTTTCCCTGGGGTCCGATCGGACCCCAATGAAAAATCTGAACTGACAGTACAGAAGAAAACTGTATTTTAAATCAGATTTATTTTTTGTGATTCACAGATGATGACAAAAAGTCAGAAAGCATGATAGCTGTGATCGATAATATGTCCGTGTTGTGCATAAGAACATATGTGTGGGGTCAATTGGGACCCCACTCGGTAGGATCAGGGTTAAAAAAGGTTTGGTTCAGTTTGCACTTCATTCCCTATAATAATGTTTGGTTAAAATAAAAAAAAATATTTGGAAAAAAAAACCTTGTCTTTTGTAGCTGAAAAAAAAATGAAATTGAATGTGTCATGAAACAAAAAGGGTTATTATTTTTCAGTCATATCACCCAGCCATAGTCTGAATCAAAGATGATGCAGGTGTGAGTTGTTTGTGTCATGAAATCTCATCTTTCTCGTCAGGAACGTTGTTTCTCATGGGTGTGCATGGATGCCACTGTCTTGTCTGTTATGTCCTCCTTGCTTATTACATTCTAAAACATTAGCAAATGAATGTTCTTTTACTAACATCAGATAGTAAATTGTTACTTTGTTAGTAAATACGAATATTGATAGGTTGTTTTAATTTTATTGCAGGCGTCCCCTTCATTGACAAACATCCTGAGGTCATCTGGGTCTTCGATCAAGATGATCAAGGTAACAATCTCCCTGTTTACATCTCCTCTGATGAGGAAGATGTAGAGGTTGTTGCTGTAGGTGGAGCTGTGGAAGGGGAGCGATTTCCACCTAATAGTGTTGATGAGGGAGAGGATGGTGACTCTGAGGAGTCGCTTGATCTTGATGAGGTTTATGAACTGTTAGGACTTCGTCCACTGTGGGATGATAGTGATGATGAGTTTTCTGATGATGAGGAGGAGGAGGACAGTTCTGACTATATGAGTACAGATGAGGTAGAAGATGGATTTGCTAGGGAGGAGTAGTGTGTGAATTTTAGTGTTGAAGATGCTCCCCTCTTGGAACAGTCAGTTGTTGTCTTTAGACAGCCTCAGGAACAGGCGCATGGAGGAAATGTTGAGAAGGAGCCCGCTGCTAAAAGACCAAAGGTGAGCTGTGAGGACGAAGCGGTCCCCTCCACCTCTGGTCTCGGCTCCTCTGGAAATCTAAGTGGGAGGAGCTACTTAGACTTTGTTCACACCAGGCCAAGATGGGGTGATGACAGTGACTCAGATTAGATACAGGTTAATTCAGTATCTAGAGTTTGGTTTTCATGTTTTTAGAGTTTTCCTTTGTGTCTGGAAGGGCTGGCTTTGTCCTAGGTAGTGTCTTGCACCAGGGCCTTTTATATCTGTAGGATAATATTTTATAGAAATTGTGAGATATCTTTGACGTCTTGCAAGCTGGACATTTCATATGCGATGTATTGAACTGGGGCCATAGTTTGTTTAGTTGATGGAAGTGGTATAAAAATGAGTATTTGCTGACCCTATGGAAGTAAAGTAGACACACTAACATATCTGCCATTAGTGAAATGTTGGAAATGAACCCTAATCTTCACTGAAACACATTCGGCCCCAGGATCAGCAGGTTTTTGGCATACAGTCTGTCTGTTTGAGATTCAGTATTGGTCTAATTGTGTAGAATTTCCACTGTATTCATGATCCAGCCACATAGAATGATGGAGACTGGTCGGTCTCTTAGCAGTTTTTATCTAGGTCATTCTGGGCCTGACATGTGGCGCCACTCATGAACGTGAATGAATATGTAAATATTTGGTTAAACAAGAAGAAAGACTAGATGCTACAGAAGAGTAACTGAATCCCATCTTGATCCCGTTTTCTCAAACAGGAAGAGATTAGCAGTGATATAGCAGTCAGACATGCTGGGGTGTTATTGAAGTTCAGAATGATGGAGTAGGCTAAGAAAAGTTATGCACAATAAGATATTAGGAGGAGAAAGAAAGGGGAAACAAAGCTGTGTCAGAGCAGAAGTTTGGTGTTAAGTTAGCCGACGGTTAGTGGTGTGATCCTGAGAGTTTTGTTCAGCAAGAATGAACACATGGTGTAGAGAAGTGCTAGATGAGTGTGAGATGTTTGGTATAGAGTGGAGTGGAGAAACACAAGAGGACAACACGGTGTTTTTATGTGGATGGAGCTTATAGAAGACCGAGTGTTCTGATATGTTAGGAGCCAGGATAGTTAGCCGTTATCAGAAAATACTCAGTTCTCCTTTACTACCCAACTGTTGTTCCTCTGTGTTCATCCTTGTCATGATGGTCGGAGTTCCTGTGGGCCTCTCCTGATGATGTCAGACATGACAACAGCAGCAACCCTGACACAAAGGGAGGAGACCCTCTAACCCAAGGCGTCTTCAGTCATGTGCCATGGAGCGCCAAGACCCTGCAGGATTTCTCCCTTAAGACCAGTCTCTGAAGCAGGTGTTTTCACTGATCAGCAATCAGTGGGCAGGAATCCGTTGAAACTGTTGAAGATACTGGCTGGGTAGAAAACCTGCAGGGTCTTGGCCCTCCATGGCTCATGATTTAACATCCTTTCTCCAAAAAAACGTAAGTAAAATGTGTTTGTTTATTGTAGCAGCAGTAATATTTGGAAGTTTTCATGTGTTGCTTCTACTTGAAGTATCAGACTCTCACACAGTCTTTCTTTTCATGCTCCACACTGAGGTGAATGGGACCGAGATGAACCAGCTGTGTGGAAAGGGACTGTGGCTTGAAGACATGACCAACCAGGACAGGAGGGACAAATGAGGACAGCACAAAACTGAGCCAATGTACGACTGTTAATAAAGTAAGCTGTTAACACAAAAAAGGAGCTACAGTGGCACAAAACCATAGCAGACTCAGGAAGAAATAAACTGTATTTAGGTGATGATTGATGACTTTGTATAAAATGTTGTATAACTGTTTTTATATCAGGACAGGATTCCTGTGGTTTTTGGGGCTTAAAAGAGGACGCGCATCAACTGCAGCATCAGCTAAACCTCCATCATCAAACTGTGAAGTAGAGTCCATTAGAAGGATCAGATCCTCAAATCAGTGAAGAGAATGAGCTCCAGCCAACTAAGAAAGTAAGAAAACAAGTTGAAAGCTGTCAGTTTTATAATGTTGCACTAAACTATGAATAGTGTGGTCTATATTAATCATATATTCCATAACCTACATATGTTGAAGCATGTGGAAATGTTTAGTAATTACATATGTAAAGCAACTTCACACCTCTGAAAGGACAAAGGCTCTCAACCGCCGAGTGAAGAACAAAGACGTTCCCAGACACTGCGGAGGAGACCGGAGGAGCCACCCTCACCCCCTAAGGCGAGGAGAGGAAATACCAAGACAATGGGGGGATTAAGGTAATGAGGGATGTCAGCCTTTGTTATGCATGTCTTTTGTTGTGTGCAAGTATAAAGCCAGTGAGCCGGAGACATTCGGCTTCTTTTTTCCTTCTGCCACTCTGCACCAGATGAGACTTGTTAGGAGAGCTGATTATTAAACTTTGGTTTATAAATCAAATCGCCTCATCATTTCAAGCTCTTCTACACTGGTGACCCTGACGCGAGTATGGTCCTGAGGCATACCCCCGCAATCGACTCATCCGTGGCGACCCAGGCAGATGCCAGCGACCACGCAGACGGGGGAACAGATGGACAACTGTCCCCCCCGGCAGAAGAGATTGAGAGGGCTCAACCGAGCACCAGCACCGCCGTGAGAGCCGAAGCAAGGCACTCTCACCCGGCGGACACATCAGTGACGGTCTACACGAATGCCGTCGCTGTCAAGCTGCCAGACTTCTGGCAAGAAGACCCCGCCTCGTGGTTTCAGCAAGCTGAAGCCCAGTTTACACTGGCGGGCATCACGGCTGACGATACCAAATTCTACCATATCGTCTCCAAACTTGACGCCGCCACTTCAAAGTGTGTGCGGAGAATGATCCGGCGGCCACCTGCCCGAGACAAATATGAGACGCTCAAAGCAACCATCGTGGCGAATTACGTCCCATCAGCGGAAGAGAGAGCCGAGAAGATCCTGGCGGTCTACGGCCACAGAGGGTGCAAACCTAAGGCCCTCATGGAGGATTTGCTACAGCTTAAAGAAGAAGACAATGACAACTTCCTCTTCCAATTTATATTCCTCAGCACGCTGCCGCCACACATGAGAGGGACACTCGCCAACATGAAATGCAACAACCACCAAGACTTCCGCGCACTGGCCAACGAAGCTCATCGGCTCGTCAACGCCTGCAAGGAGCTGACACCCACAGCAGCATCCGCAGACCTCAACGCTGACGCCCGGAACCACGAGGAGCCACAACCCACTGAGCAGACCCAGCCCGCGGTGACAGCGACACGGCCAAAACGTAACAGACAGAGCGACGTCTGTTATTATCACCACCGCTTCGCCGAGAAGGCCCACAAATGCGTTCCCCCCTGCAAATTCGCGATTTTCGGGAAACGCCAAAGCCGAGAGCCGTTAACGGCAGCGGTTCTCGGCGAGAAGAATAAGCTGTTGTACGTGACGGATGGACACACAGGCAAGCAGTTCCTCATCGACACAGGAGCTCAGTTGAGTTTCGTCACGGCCTCCCACGCAGATCGAGCCACGGGCACCCGGGGCAACGGAGCCGTGGCAGCCAATGGCTCTAACATCGACACATTCGGCGAAAAGAGCCTGCACCTCCTCATCCACGGCCGCAACTACAGATGGACATTTGTTGTAGCGGCGGTGAGTTTTAACTTGTTAGGCGCAGATTTTTTGTGTGCACATGGGTTATTAGTGGATCTAGCAAATAGGCGCCTGGTTAATGCACTGTCCTTTGCTTCTATTCCATGCTCAGCTCGAGTTTCTCCACCACCGGTGCAGGCTAAGGTCACCACGGCAGGAGGTAAGTTTGAGCAACTCCTCACCCAATTTCCAGCACTCACAATTCCCAAATTCTCAGCCACTGTGGCTAAACACGGGGTTGAACACTTTATTCCCACAACGGGCCCACCCGTATTTGCCAAAGCTCGCCGCTTAGACGCGGCCAAGCTCAACATAGCACGGGACGAGTTTACGACCCTTGAAAAATTGGGCATTGTTAGACGCTCGAAGAGCCCTTGGGCCTCACCACTTCACATGGTTCCGAAATCCGACGGTTCTTGGAGACCGTGCGGAGATTACCGCAGATTAAACAACGCTACAGCGCATGACCGCTACCCAATTCCTCACATTCAAGATTTTTCACTACATCTGGCGGGTGCGCGCATTTTTTTAAAAATAGATTTAGTCCGCGGTTATCACCAAGTCCCAGTCCGAGCAGAGGACATTCCTAAAACAGCGGTAATAACCCCTTTCGGCCTTTTTGAATTTCTGCAAATGCCTTTCGGCCTCAAAGGCGCTGCTAAAACTTTTCAACGAATGATGGACGCGGTCTTACGCGACCTTCCTTTTGTCTTCGTCTACCTCGACGACATGCTGGTAGCCAGCTCGTCTGAGGAAGAACACGAGCAGCACCTCACTACGGTTTTTCAGAGGCTAGAAGAGCACGGGCTAATAATCAATCCAGCCAAATGCAAATTTGGCGTGTCACAAATTGATTTTTTAGGACACAAAGTCTCTCCGAAGGGGGCAGTTCCACTTCCAGACAAAGTTCACGCGATAGAAAGTTTCCCACGGCCACAGACGGTCAAATCGCTACAGGAATTTTTAGGGATGGTTAATTTTTACAACCGCTTCCTCCCCCATGCAGCTCAGCTCATGCAGCCCCTATATGACGCGCTCAGAAAAAAGAAAGCTTCCAACGCAGTCGAATGGACCCCGGAGCGCGAACGTGCCTTCGCGGAAGTAAAAAGCGCCCTAGCTAACGCCACATTGTTAGTTCACCCAGATCCCTTGGCCCGCATCGCGCTAACCACAGACGCTTCGGACCTGGCTATAGGGGCAGTTGTAGAACAACATGTCAGCGGGATCTGGCAACCTTTAGCATTCTTTAGCAAATCGCTAAACCAAACTGAGCGTAAATACAGCACTTTTGACAGGGAGCTGCTAGCGCTTCATTTATCCATCCGCCACTTCCAGTTCTGGTTAGAAGGGCGGAGTTTCACGGCTTTTGTAGACCATAAACCGCTCACCTTCGCTATGGCTAAAATTTCAGAACCATGGTCAGGCAGGCAACAAAGACAGCTAGCTGCGATTTCAGAGTTCACCACAGACATCCGACACGTGGCAGGCAAACTTAACGTGGTAGCAGACTGTCTCTCTCGTGCTGTGACACCACCAGAGCGCGAGGAGACAGATTATACTGCCTCAGCAGCAGAACTCTTCACTAACGCAGACACATACGCAGCACCTATCCATGCAGGGATAGATTATGCAGCCATGGCAGAGGAACAAAGCGGTGACGCGGACGTGCGCGCACTCCTGTCTGGACCAACAGGGTTAAGGCTGGAGAAAAAGGGTTTATGCGACAGCATGCCCCCCCTAATATGTGATGTTTCAACCGGCCGACCTCGCCCGTTAGTACCAGCTACATGGCGCCGCCGTATTTTCGACGCAATTCACTCCCTCGCGCACCCAGGTGTGCGCGCCTCGGTTAAAATGGTTGCCGAAAAGTTTGTGTGGCCAGGCCTGCGCAAAAACGTAAAAGAATGGGCAAAAACTTGCATTTCTTGTCAACGCGCCAAAATACACAGACACACAAAAGCCCCCCTGGAGCCTTTTCCAATCCCTGCTAGAAGGTTCGACCACGTTCATGTCGACCTCGTGGGGCCACTACCTTCCTCCCACGGTTTCACACACCTGTTAACAATGATAGACCGCACCACGCGCTGGCCAGAGGCAGTCCCTCTAGCGGCAACCACAGCGGAGGAAGTCGCTCGCGTTTTCTTGACAAACTGGGTGGCACGTTTCGGCGTCCCATCGGACATCATGTCCGATAGGGGGCCTCAATTTGTCTCAGAGCTCTGGTCAGCCATATCCAACAACTTAGGGGCAACAATTCATCGCACCACCACTTATCACCCTCAGGCTAATGGGTTATGCGAACGTTTTCACAGGTCTTTAAAGGCTGCCCTCAGAGCCTCACTAACGGATACAAATTGGGTAAATAAACTTCCCTGGGTTTTATTGGGGTTGCGTGCTGCACCTAAAGAGGATCTAGACGCCTCTCCTGCAGAATTAGTCTTTGCACAACCTCTCAGGCTCCCAGGTGAATTTTTACCAGAGAACCCAGAGCCAGGGCACCTTCCAGTCCCAAGGTTTTTAGGCAGCAATGGACCGGACTCTCTCCCCGGTCCAGCTCATCACTCCTTCCCACGGGTTTTTGTCCCTCAAGCTTTAAAAAACGCTGAGTTTGTTTTTGTTAGGCATGAAGCTTTAAAACCAACTTTCCGCCCAGCATACGATGGACCATTCAGAGTGCTGGAACATGGTGATAAACACTTTGTGCTTGATTTTGGGGATAGAAAAGAAATAGTCAGCATTGACAGACTTAAACCTGCCTTCTTGTTGAAAGACGAGCCTGCACAGTTGGCGAGAGCACCTCGGCGGGGTAGATCCCCCAAGAGAAAAGACTCAGCCCCCCGGCAGGGAACAATTAACCACTCTCCTTCCCACACTGCAGATTCCTCACAAGAAGGTCCCAGCAGGGCGCCTAAACCAACCTACAGCAGTTTTGGGAGAAGATTAAAACCCAGACAGCACAGGGACTGATGCAAACCACTCCACAATTGTTCACTAATTGTGCTGCAACAGTTTAGGACTGACTTATGATTTTACTATGCTGTTATGATTACCACTGAACTCTCTTAGGAGCATGGCTGCTAGGAAGTTTCTTCTGTGGCAAGAGATGTAACACTTAGTATGTCATAGTAATTATCTTAGACTGTGAACCTTTCTATTGTCTTTTCTTAGTTGTTTGGGGGGCCTGTGGTCTATATTAATCATATATTCCATAACCTACATATGTTGAAGCATGTGGAAATGTTTAGTAATTACATATGTAAAGCAACTTCACACCTCTGAAAGGACAAAGGCTCTCAACCGCCGAGTGAAGAACAAAGACGTTCCCAGACACTGCGGAGGAGACCGGAGGAGCCACCCTCACCCCCTAAGGCGAGGAGAGGAAATACCAAGACAATGGGGGAATTAAGGTAATGAGGGATGTCAGCCTTTGTTATGCATGTCTTTTGTTGTGTGCAAGTATAAAGCCAGTGAGCCGGAGACATTCGGCTTCTTTTTTCCTTCTGCCACTCTGCACCAGATGAGACTTGTTAGGAGAGCTGATTATTAAACTTTGGTTTATAAATCAAATCGCCTCATCATTTCAAGCTCTTCTACAAATAGCATTTCATTCATTCTTAAGCCTCATATTTTGTGCTCCTTCTTTAAGAGTATATATTACAATTATTTGTTTTCAGCTTGTTCTGTGTTCCTGAAGCAGACAGCCGCTCGTCTCAGGAATCTGCAGCAGCCCCCTGAACACACTTCTTCATAGATCCTGCCCCCAGACCCCAAACCAGTGAGTCTACTGGAAAGACGTAGACCACCAGACAAGACGATGAAGCCCATCCCATGTGCACAGAGGAAGCTCTGACATCACAGGAGCTTTTTAGTCATTTAATTAATTAAAATGCACCATATTCCAAACTTCCCTCTGTGAAATTCTTTACCTTCACTTACATAGACCATATTTTGGAAGCTGATCATGTGTTTGCCATTAAAACTTGTCACATTATCTAAAGAGTGGAAGGACAGCAGCCCACTGAAGACTGAAAAAAGAATCAAATGGCTCAAATAAATCATATTTGGGAGGCTGTTAAGAACTCGGCCTGATTCCAGACTGTTTTGAAAAAGACTGACATGTCTAAGAGGAAAATTAGAGCCAAAATAACCAGTGTATCTAAATATATTTAAAACGCAGCAGTCAGAGATGGCAGATGTTACCCCCACCATGCTGGACCCTCCTTATGAATCACAAATGACTGCAGGACTTTCACTGTCTACTACTCATCTGGTGCTTATTCTGCAGCCAGATTGTACCAGAAACTTATTTGTTCAGAAACTGAGTGGAAAAAGGTTGTTTTGTGGCCTTGACCGCTGACCTCCCAAGGTCAAACTTACCATGTTATCCATCATCTTTCGATGAGACACCCTTCCTCTGCATGGCCTGCAGGTGTCACTGTTGAGGTATTTAATCAGAATTTGAAACTGGATTCTTTCAAAACAAAAATGAAATGTAAGAGTTTGAAATCATTTATTTCAACCAAGTTCTTATTTTTTTCATGCAGATTTCACATCAAAAAGAGGACGCTGAAAGGTCATTAGCTGATTGTCTAACTATACCCACAAAATGTTTGTCGTGTTTCAAAACTCTAGACTGCACCTCTAAATCTTAAAGAAAAGTGATACACATAAGTGCACATTTTATTGTTTATTTCATAACAATGATCTATCGCTCATGCAACTTGGAATCTGAATTATTTTCTTCCTTTTGTGACACTTAAAAGAAACAGGGTTACAAAAATATTTTTTTTGTAAGTTGTCTGTGTTTTTTCAACTGATTTAAGACAACTTTGCACTGCTGAATCCGAAAACGACATCAGTTTCTCTCGATCATGTGCTCAGTAAAAACCTGTACTCACTTGTTACTTAGTACTGTGCATGTACTTACCTTTATATAAAGGTTAGTACATGTAAATTGAATGTTATGTCATCATTGTTCAAAATTCAGAGA
Organism: Pholidichthys leucotaenia; assembly: GCA_020510985.1. NCBI lineage: Eukaryota > Metazoa > Chordata > Actinopteri > Cichliformes > Pholidichthyidae > Pholidichthys > Pholidichthys leucotaenia. Next base: position 124,317,815 of record CM035844.1, on the reverse strand, counting down.
ATTTCAAGACAAAGAATTTTGCTTCATAAAAATTGAAAATACTTGTACATGTAAACAAAAACGTATAAAACAACATGTGGCCATAATTCAAAAAGTTGACCTGATTGAGCAAAACCAGTGTGATTTTTGGATTCAGCACATCAAAATTGTCATAAATCAGCTAAAAAACACTTAGACAATAAATCTGGTGTTGACCAGTGAAATTATTCAATTTATTCCACGTGTTTTTAATGTTATTCTAACAAAGGTTGGCTATTGTGACATTTCCTGATAATATCTAATGGTTTAAAAAGGAGTTTATGAGAACAGATCATAACTTCACAACTACATTAACCATCGATTCTGATGGACAAAGCCAAATTGCAGTTTTACTGTAGAATTATCATCAAAGTAACTCAGCCACTCTCGAGGGCATTTTGTGAGGGTGGGCAGTCTGGACATCTGATCAGAATGTCAGTTCTACGCTCCGTCAAAGCTGCACATGATGGCACTGCTGTGTAATAATACTGCATTTTTGTGACCAGCCCAAGGAGCACCAGTGTGACAATGTTAACATTGATCAGCGCTGATATGTGGAACCTGTTAAGCTGAAGGGTTATCGTATGGATGTGGCTTTTCAAAAAACACAGTGACAAAAGATTTATATTGTAAAAAAAAATATATATATATATATATATACGTAGTTCTGAATTTACTGCTGGCAAAGCACACTGGGGGAAAATAAAGCTTAATGTAAGCAAGTCTCCCAAGTTTCATCTGCAAATTTACCCTGTTTTGTTATTACAGTACTTTGGGACTACTGTCAGAGAGCTGCATAAGTGATCAACCGTTTGGGCTAAGACTCGTTTGTAGGCTTTATTCAAGATTCTGTGGTAATGATGGACCCACTCATCCATGGTATACTGCTCAGGCTGTTGGCAGACTCCCGTGGCAACCTCTACTGGTAGCCTTGCATGCCGCCCCCTCTCCAGGTTAGTCACAGCCCTGGCAACCGGCCACTTCATGCTGTCAGACACCCCTTCCACCAGGCCAGGTCCACATGAAAACTGGCGGTCCCCGACCACCATCTCATTGCAAGTAGGAATCTCTACAGGGGATTGTTTGGATATTTGCACCACACCCATTTTCCCATCCATCGATTCTTCCTGAGCCACACGGCTGTGAACAGCAAAGGCTCTTTCCCACTGTCCCAGGGCTGGAGGAGACACTAACTCGAAAAGCAGAAACACCAACGTGGGGTCCTTGAAACAATGACTTACAGCAGCTAGAAATAACATTCATCCCCAAAATTCCCCCATCAAAGCCTAAACAGGCATCCTTTATGATAACAGCTCCTTTACTTGGTACCTTGACTCCTGCAATTTCAAAGTCAAGCAGCACATAAGGCACAGTCAGGCTGTTGGGTGCTTTAAGCATCAGCCACTCCAGCTCTCCCACATCTGCTAAGTGGACATAGTTTAAGCACTTCTGGAAGAAAGATTCAGAGAACAATGTCACTTGAGACCCCGTGTCTATAACACAGGAAACTTTTATACCAGCCACCTTCACTTCCACTCCTGGACATGAGCCAACTATTTTCTCCTTCAAAGTCCCAGTTTCAGTTTCCTCAGTCACCTGCCCATTGGCGGATGGGGCAACTACTTCAAGAACCTGGGCCTGTTGATTTGTGTCAGGACAAAACCTCTGAATGTGGCCTGACTTATTGCAACCTCTGCAAATGGAATGATCTTGTTCATCCCACAGGAAAGCTGGCTTACTGTGGGAGGTAGAAGTGTATTTCTCTTTAGAGGAGTGCCCCCTGGTGGATTCGTCGGCCTCCGTCAGTCTATGATGACCATGGAAGAGAATCCTAAACGTCTACTCTGCTGGAACAGCACTGCCTGTGGCTGAACAGGCCGATGCGTGAATGGCAGTCCCTGTCACACAGGTCGCACTTGTGGGTGGTCTCCGTGCTGCTGGGTCTGTGGCGGTTCTTCCTGCGGGTTCTTTTTTCATCTGCTGCAGCAGTCAGTCTCTCTTCACCCGCCTTGAGCTGTCTGGTCAGGGTGCCTCTCCATTTGGAGCGGTCCGTTGCAAGGTCCTCCCAGCACTCTGTGTTGATCTCCAGGGTCTTCATGTCTCTCTTGCAGACGTCTCTAAAGCGCAGCTGTGGGCGGCCAATGTCTCTTCTGCCAGTCGCCAGTTCTCCGGAGAGGACGTCTTTGGGGATTCTGCCATCCTCCTTACGGTGAGCGTGGCCTAGCCAGCGGAGCCTGCGCTGCCTGAGTAGAGTGAACATGGAGTGAAGGCCGGCGCGGGACAGAACTTCTGTGTTGGGCACTTTGTCCTGCCAGGATATGTCCAGGATGTGGCGAATGTAGCGCAAGTGGAAGGAGTTCAGTCTCTTTTCCTGCCGGGCGTATGTTGTCCACGTCTCACTCCCATAGAGCAGTGTGCTGATGACGGATCCCCTGGTGGATTACTGTGGCACATACTAGGTAGTAGTTGTTTTATCTCCTCCACCAAGGTACAGCTAAGCATGAACATTTGTTCTTGCACTTCATGTTGTATTTCGGCCTTAAACTTCTCTCTCCAATCATCTGTTTCTGGCCTGTGTGTAATCTGTGCAGGTGCATTTACTCTCAATATCCATACTTTCTCTTGACTCAGATGTTCTCCTTCCAATGCTTGAGCTTCATTGCAGGCTTCAGAGAAAGTCATCCGTGGCTAACATCTCACCAACCGCTGCAACTCTTGTTGAACAGCACCAGCCCTTTGACCCAATATTAATTGATCACGAGCTGTATTTGCATCTTGTGCTGAGCCACCAGGTTCCTGATCAGGCCACCTGCCAAAACGTTCTCGTAGGTGCAGGATAAATGACCCCACACTTTCTCCATCCCCCTGCCTACACTTAAAAAAAATTGGACCTATAATTCAGCTAAGGGGGGTTTGCTTGTCATGCAGCAAGTGAAAAAAAATTTCTCTAGCATTTCTTCTTAAGTTGGAGTCTAGCAACAAAATGTCCCTCCTGGAATCACCTTCTAAAGCCCCAATAACAAAATTGGCCCTTTGATCATCACTGAGGCCCTTAGCTCTTAACATTGCCTCAATCTGCCATAGCCATTCCCCAAACTTAATCTGACTATTCTCCCCAGAAATCTTTGGGACCCAAGGTACCCCCATAAACCATTGCATGACAACTGTATTAACTACAGCCTGACTATTTACCGCTGAAACAGAGGGTTCAACATGCCCTTCCATGTTTGTGTTGTGTGGAAAGGGAATCCTGCCGACAACGCCAGAAAAGTGTCACAGTTTGAGTATGGAAATTACTGTGAGCACGTAATTTAAAATATAAGACTCCCGGGCCACAACGACACAAACACTCAGAGGCAGAATATCAATTAAATGCTTTACTGTACAAATCTTGAAATAATTTACAATACAGACAAGTTGAATAAAAACACAAAGGTTAAAAATTTGCACAGCCTAAAAAAGAAAAATCAACTCGGATTCTAAAAATGTCCAAAAATTAATCCGGGGGGGGTATTAGTCCAACTAATCTAAAATGGGAATTACCCTTTACACTGCATGGGCAGAAAAAAAAAAAAAAACCTTCAGTGTGTCTTACAGCAGGGCGGGGGCGTGTCAGCTGTCTGTCAGAGCAGGATCAACGCTGCCGTCCTCACTTACCCCAGAAGGAAAGGCTGTTTGTCAGGGCTCGTCCAAAACCCTTACACACGTCCCTGGTGGGGAATCCTGGCACCAGGGAGGGGAAGCAGGCAGGAGGAGGGAAGAGGGGCAGGCTCCTGCGGATCCATCATCTGGGATTACCTGCAGCACACAATTCAGCACAACTGAACACCCCACCAATACACCGGGTGGCTGATAATCATTCACATGCACACAGACAATCAACACGTTCTTTTTCACTTATCTGTGTACGAGCCTTTCTCCACACAACTGCATCTCCTTCGGCTAGACCCTCGCAGCGTCCTCGCAGCGTCTACAGTCCCAAGCTGCTGCTGCTGCTAATCCCAGCACCTGCTGCATTCATAAAATCCCACTCACGAGAGCCTCCCCTCAACGGCCATCCTCTCCTTTCACCTTGCCTGCTCCATCAATCAATTAATCCATCTTGGTCAAATCTGCGTCCCAACCTACGTGTTCGTGTAAACGATCGTGTCTTCCTCCACTCCTCACCACAGATCTACACCATCCTTTAATAGGTCCCACCAGGGAAGAGTTTGTAGCTCGAGCTCACTGATTGGCTGTCACTGATTGGAATCAGTCAGCTCAGGTGTAGGCAATAATCATTCACAACAACCCAGAATACAAGGGAAAAAAACTTGAAGTTCAAAGCACGCAAATAAACACTACAAATCCAAATGCAATACATTAATAAGAAAATAATAAAATTCACACTAATCAGCCCGAGAGCTGCACTATGTTAAAGAAATAAAATACACACACAACACCCCTGACGCTGCTTTGCTGGCAAAACATCATACTAACAATAAAATATGGTGGTGGTAGTGTGATGGTCTGGGGCAGTTTTGCTGCTTCAGGACCTGGAAGACTTGCGGTGTTAAATGGAACCATGAATTCTGCTGTCTACTAAAAAATCCTAAAGGAGAATGTCCGGTCATCTCTTCATGACCTCTAGCTGAAGCACACTTGGGTTCTGCAGCAGGATAATGATCCAAAACACACCAGCAAGTCCACCTCTGAATGGCTTAAGAAAAACAAAATGAAGACTTTGGAGTGGCCTAATCAAAGTCCTGACCTGAATCTGATTGAGATGCTGTGGCATGACCTTAAAAAGGCAGTTCATGCTCGAAAACCCTCCAATGTGGCTGAATTACAACAATTCTGCAAAGATGAGTGGGCCAAAATTCCTCCACAGCACTGTGAAAGACTCATTGCCAGTTACTGCAAACAACTGATTGCCATTGTTGCGGCTGAGGGTGGCCCAACCAGTTATTGGGTTTAGGGGGCAATCACTTTTTCACACAGGGCCATGTAGGTATAGATTTTTTTTTTTACCTTAATAATAAACACCTTCATTTAAAAACTGCATTTTGTGTTTTACTTGTGTTATCTTTGTCTAATATTTAAATTTGTTTGATGATCTGAAACATTTAAGTGGGACAAATATACAAAAAAATGAGAAATCAGGATGGGGGCAAACACTTTTTCACACCACTGTTTCTTTTTTAACTTGTTATTGCTTGGTTTTATGTCTTCTTACCTCTGGTTTTTCCTCATTGATAGCACTTCCTCAGTTCAGTTTTAATGTTTTATATTGCAGGTCGATTAGTCGGTGTGTTGTGAGTGTATGCGTGTGTGGGTGGGTGACACTGTTTTGGCTTTTGGTGTGTGTTGTTTATTATTTTGTACAGCACTTTGACCTGCTACACTGTATGAAAAGTGCTTTATAAATAAAGTCTGACTTCCTGATTGATATTAGCTGGCTACCCAGAGCTAGCCTCACTCTTGCCCTCCATCCTTTGGTACCACCTTCCAGTCACCTGCACTGAGTGCCCCTCTTAGCTTGTTCCAGCTAATGTTCAATAAAAGCTAGCCTCAACACTTGGACGTGTCCACATCCATTATTTCCAAACACAAGTCCCTTTGCAGGACCGCGAGTCGCCATCATGGATGGTGCTCCTCTCAGTGCGCTTGCACGACTATCTAAAAATTGAAAGTTAATAATAATACCACCAAGATTGTGGAGCTGAATGGCCAGATCAATTGCATATCATCATCATCATCATAGCGGTCTGTCGTGGGCGACAATGACTGTTTCATTTAGGTCTGATCAGATTCCTCCACACAGCTCTGTCCTTAGCCTTCTGCTGCCAGGAACTCCTGTCTTATGTCCAACTTCTTCAAGTTTTTTTTTACAGTGTCTTTAAATCTGAGCCTTGGTCTACCCTAATTGCGTTTGCCCTCGCATAACTGTGAGTAGAGTAACTGCTGAGGGAGACGCTGGTGGTCCATCCTCTCAACATGCCGAGCCATCTCAGGTTCATCTGTATTAGCATGTCCTCCATTGATGGTAGACCAGCTCGTTTCAGCATTTCTATGTTGATTATCTTGTCTTTCCATAAGATGTTCATTATGGCTCAAAGGTGTCTCATCATGTACGTGTGGAGTTTCTTCACCTGCACTCTGTAGACAGTCCAAGTTTCAGCACTGTACAATAGAGTAGCCAGTGCTGTTGCTCTGTACACTTTGCATTTCACATGGATAGACACATGTCGATTGTTCCACAGTCTCTCCCTCAAGTTTCCAAACGAAGCATTCGCTCTTCCCATTCTGAGAGATAGTTCATCCTCCAGCCTAGCATTCTCTGAAACAGTACTCCCTAGATACTTGCAAGTCTTGCACTTGACTAGTGGCTCTGTACCAATGCTGATCTCTTCTGTTAGTGATGTTGATAATTGGAACTTTGGTGGTTGATAAAGGCACTCTGTCTTCTTGATGTTGATTTGGAGGCTGAATTGGTTAGCTGCTCTTGCAAATTTCTCCACTAAAGATTGCATATCTTCCACACTGTGTGCAACTAGAGCACTGTCGTCGGCAAAGAGCATTTCTCTTACTACCTTTATCGATGTCTTACTCTTGGCTTTAAACTGTGCCACATTGAACAAATCTGCTTCTTTCCTTGTTTGAATGTATACTCCTTCTGAAATGTCTTTGAAGGCCACCTCAGGCATGGCTGCCAGATATAGCGAGAAGAGTGTAGCTGCCAGCACACACCCTTGTTTCACCCCGTTGCTTACTGAAAAGTCTTTAGATACTGAACTACTCATTGCTACGTTTGCTTGCATACCTGTATGGAGTGCCTCGATCAGGCTGACAAACTTCTCTGTACAGCCATATTTCTTGAGTACCTGCCAAAGTCTTTGTCGCAAAACAGTATCGAAGGCTTTACTGAAGTCTATGAAGACTACGTAAAGCGGCATGTTCTGTTCAATACACTTTTCTTGAACCCGTTTCAAGCAGCTTCTTCCACTTCTAAAGCCACACTGGGTTTCCGGTAGTACATTCTGCGAGATGTGTTCATTGAGTCTGTTCAGTAGTACACGTGAGAATCTTACCAACAGTGGCTAGCAGTGATGTACCTCGGTAATTTCCACAATCTTTCCTGTCACCTTTCTTGAACAAAGGCACAATACTTGCATCCTTCCAGTCTTGAGGTACTTTCTGGGCATCCCATATCTCTTGGATGAGCTTGTGCTGGCAGTTGGTCAGCTGAACACCACCAAATTTCCACACTTCTGCTGGAATTCCATCCCTTCCTGGAGCTTTACCATCCTGTGTTGTCCTAATAGCTGCCATTAGTTCATCAAAATTTGGTGGTTTATCCAGACTTGATACAGCTGGTCGCTGCACTAGAGCTTCTTTAGCCTCTTCAGTGAGATCTCCAGGGTTGTTTAGCAGTTGGTCAAAGTGGTCTGCAAATCTGTCCAGGATCTTGTCTTTCTCCTGCAAAAGTGTTTCACCATTCATAGCCTTTAGTTCAGGGGTGTCCAACCATGTGCCATGGAGAGCCAAGACCCTGCAGGTTTTACCTCCAACCAGTGTCTTCAACAGCAGATTTCAGTGAACTTCTTCCCACTGATTGCTGATAAGTGAAAACACCTGCTGAAGAGACTGGGTAGAAGAGAAAACCTGCAGGGTCTTGGCTCTCCATGGCACATGGTTGGACATCCCTGCTTTAGTTGGATCAGTCCTCTTTGTTTAGGGCCGTAGATTTATCTCACACCTGTGACGAATGTTTTCATGTCCTTCCTGTCTGCTGCAGTTTGAAGTTCCTCCGCTTTTTCATCCCACCAGTTGGACTTCATCTCTTTGGTGTACTTCTGTTGCTCACTCTGAGCCTTTGATTGTTTCTTCTTCTTCTTCGACCTTGTGTTACACTGTAGGTTTTCCTGCCTAGCTGTATTCCTCGCTTCTAGTAGTTTCTTCAGGTGTTCATCATGCTCATCAAACCAATCTTGATGTTTCCTCTCAGGGTGGCCTAATACATCACTCGCAGTCTGATACACCGCATCCTTCAGTGTTGCCCATTTCTCTTCTATGTCATCCTCTGAGTTGTTGCTGTCCCAGTCTTTCAAGTTTTCATCCATTTCCCATGTAAGTTCTTCCTTCTTCTTTTGGCCTTTCAGTGCACTAGTGTTTAGCTTCCGTGGTGGCTTTGCACCCATTCTGCAGTGCTGTTTTCGTCTGCAAATCCTTAATCTAGATCTCAGCATAACATGATCAGTACCACAGTCCGCGCCTCTCATTGCTCTGGTGTCCAATACATCCCTTATACTGTATGCAACCACATATGTATGCACAACAACTAACTAACTAACTAACTAACTAACCTGCACTTATATAGCGCTTACCAAACTGGACACAAACGTCCAAATAACGAAATAAATAATTTTTATTTAAATATTTACTGACAAATGAGCAACACTGATACAACAGTTGCAGCCAAATGGGTCATTCTGCTGTGTATAATAATGTTGGGTGTTTTGTATCAGCAAGACTGCTTAGAGAACCAGACTTATCCCTGAGTAAAGCTGTGGATATATGCAGAGCTAATGAAGCCATATGAAAGCTTTACAAGAAGAAACAGAAGTTTGAGTAAACAAGCTAAGCAAAATAAAGCTAACTAAGAGGCCTAAAGAAAGTGACGTCCACGCAAAAAGAGAATGCAATAAATGTGGATATAAACATGAGCCTCCCAAGTGTCCTGTGTATGGGCAAACATGTAAAGTCTGCTCACGAAAAAACCATTTTGCTCACATGTGCCACACAAGGATGCACAAAGAAAGCAGAGAAAGTTCACACAGACAGGAGAAAAATGTGAATGAGATAGAACAAGAGGAAAGAGAAATGTTTATTGGAACCCTTGAGCCAAAGAGAAGAGAAAATAAAAAGCCAGCTCATGTTGATATGGTGAATGTCGAAGAAGCTGAATAATCAAGATGGACAGAAGTTCTGACAATGAATGGTGAAAAAGTCGTCTTCAGATTAGATACGGGTGCATGTTGCAATGTGCTGCCTCTCAAAATCTTAAAGAAAGTGACCAAAGGAGATATGCTCCTGTTTGAATCCAGAACAAAGTTAGTATCATATTCTTGCCACAAGATGGAACCAGTGGGCATGGCAAAGCTGAAATGTAAATACAAAACTCAAGCACAGGAGCTTGAATTTCAAGTTATAAAAGCTGATTTGCCAGCGATCCTTGGAGGGGATTCATGTGAACAACTGGGACTGACAACCAGAGTCCACAAGGTGGATAGAGAAGAGAAAACTGACATTCGGACAGAATACAAAGATGTGTTTACAGGACTGGGGTGTGTACCGGGACTACATCACATTCAGGTCGACCCAGCTGTAACTCCAGTGATTCACCCACCCAGAAAGGTGCCTTTAGCACTGAGGGACGATATAAAAAAAGAACTAGAAAGAATGGAGACTCTGGGTGTGATTGAGAAGCAAACAGAGCCCACTGATTAGGTCAACAGCTTGGTCATTGTCAAGAAAGCAAATAAAAGAATAAGAATATGCATAGATCCTCAAGATCTTAACAAAGCTATAAAAGAGAGCACTATCCCCTACGAACAGTAGAAGAAGTCGTTGCAGAGATGCCGAATGCAAAGGTGTTTTCAGTGCTAGACGCAAACCATGGCTTCTGGCAAATACATCTTGATGAAGAAAGCTCCAAGTTATGCACCTTTAACACACCATTTGGTAGATAGCGATTTAAGAGACTTCCCTTTGGTGTGTCATCAGCCCCAGAAGTCTTCCAAAAGTACATCGCCCAGAGACTGGAGGACCTGGAAGGAGTTGAGAATGTTATGGATGACATCCTGGTGTGGGGTGTAAATAAAGAACAACATGACAAAAGGCTGAGACACCTACTGGAAAGAGTGAAAAGCATTAATCTGAAACTGAACGAGGACAAATGTAAGATTGGCATGACTGAAATACAATCTATTGGACACATTTTGAGTGCAGAAGGCCTGAAGCCAGACCAAGAAAAAGTCAGAGCAACAGTTAACATGCCTCAACCAGAAGATGTGGCTGCACTCAGAAGATTTCTCGGTATGGTGCAGTACCTTGCAAAGTTCATACCAAACCTGTCAGAGGTAAGTGCACCACTCAGAAAACTCCTGGAAGGAGAAGCTGCATGGCCCTGGGAGTCACAGCAACAAAAGAGCTTTGAACAGCTGAAGTCACTTGTCAGTGAAACCCCTGTGCTGAGATTTTATGACATAAATAAACCAGTTACATTGTCTGTGGATTCAAGCTCTGAAGGATTGGGAGCTGTGATATTGCAAGAGGGTCAGCCAGTGGCTTATGGTTCAAGATCGCTAACAGACACACAGAAAAGATATGCACAAATTGAAAAGGAACTTTTGGCTATTGTGTATGGCTGTGAGAAATTCTAGCAGTATCTGTATGGAAGACCAGTACAGGTTGAGTCAGACCATAAACCACTGGAAACTGTGTTCAAAAAAGGGTTGCATAAAGCACCACCCAGACTACAACGTATGCTGATGAGTCTGCAGCTTTTCAACCTGCAGGTTACATATAAACCAGGCAAAGACTTGTACATTGCAGACACTCTGAGCAGAGCTTTTCTTAAAGAGCAGACAGAAAAACTATTGGAGGAACTTGAAGTTAATCTCCTTACAGCACACCTACCTGTCTCAGAGGAAAAGCTGAAGTTATTCCAGAAAGCAACAGCAGCAGATGAGGAACTGCAAATGTTAATGAAAGCAGTTCAGTCAGGATGGCCAGCACAAGTCAGTCAAGTTCCAGCTGAGATAAGGAAGTATTGGACATTCAGAGAGGAACTCACATGCTCAGAAGGACTAATATTCAAGAACTCCAGACTTGTGGTGCCTCAAAGTCTGAGAAAGGAAATGCTTCAGAAAATCAATGAAGCACATCTTGGCGTTGTTTAATGCAAAGAAAGGGCAAGAGATGTTTTGTTTTGGCCCAGCATGTCTAAACAAATAGAAGAAACAGTGCTAAGGTGTTCTATCTGTAACACACACAAGAGGAACAATGTCAAAGAACCACTTCAGAGTCATGACATTCCCAGCAGAGCTTAGTCAAAAGTTGATGTTGATCTTTTCCATTTTGACCAAGGTGATTATCAACTGTGTGTAGATTATTACTCATAATATCCTGAAATTGCCAAATTGCCACAAACAACAAGCAAACATGTCATTGTAACTCTTAAATCTATGTTTGCTAGACATGGAATTCCAGACGAGCTCATGTCAGACAATGGACCACAGTTTTCAAGTGCAGAGTTCAGACGGTTTGCAGAAACGTGGGAGTTTAAGCACACCACATCGAGCCCGGGATACCCACAATCAAATGGGCAAAGTGAACATGCAATTCAAACAATAAAAAAACTTACTGAAGAAGGCACAAGAGAGCCAAGGAGATCCTTATATTGCTCTTCTTGAATACAGAAATTCGCCCTTGGATGGAGTCAAATTGTCTCCAGCACAATTGTTGAATCGGAGACTGAAAACAAAATTGTCAATATCAGGTCAGCTGTTAATGCCACAGCTGAACAAGAATAAGCAAAAACAACTTAAGGAGAGACAGATGAGACAGAAACATTACTTTGACCGTGGAGCCAGAGCTTTTCCTGCTCTACAAGAAGGAGAGACAGTTAGATTCAGAGCTGAGAATACATGGCAACCAGCTTTTGTCGTAAAGAGCCACAACACACCAAGATCCTTTGTGATTCAGACTCCTGGGGGATGTAAATTCAAGAGAAACAGGTGCCATCTACTGAAGTGCAGAGAAGAAAGTGTTCCTGAAACCACAAACATTGATCAGGAGGATTTCCCGACCTCTACTTGTGAGCCAACAGAGACCATCTCATCGGAGCAAGCACCTGTTCATTCTCCTGTAAAGGAAACTGAGAATTCCAAAGCAGCTACTGAAAAGCCAAAGAAAATTTCACGCTTTGGCAGACTGATTAAACCCCCACAACGTTATACAATGTGAAACAACATAAAAAAATGTTCAAGTGTATCTTAAGGGATGGTAGCCCTGTAATGAAAAGAAAAGCAGTTGTTCAGGTTAAAACCATACTTTTTAACTTGTGAGTCATATTAGGATTTATTGTTTTTCTGTAACGATATAGTATGATATTCTACTTCTAAAGAAGGGAGATGTAATGTAGTAATGCGGTCTGCCACTAGGGGGGCTGTGAAATGTTGTATGCAGGTTAAGCGGAGTAAAAGAAGAGTAAAAACGGTTGTTGACGTTACTGAAGACCTGGCTGTCCTGTCTGTTTTATTCCACTTGCTCTCCTTATAAAAACACACTAAAATACATTATAGGGTTAACTACTCTTGTAGCTGAGTGATTGAGATCATAATGCAACATTATTTTTACTTGCCTACAGTTTCTGGATACTCTGCCCACCTCCGTGATCAGCTGGTACCCTTCAGAGGAGGCTTGGTGGTTAAAATACACCAACAAGTTCACCTGAGCTGAATTAAAAGTTAAGTAATGTAGTTCTGAAGGTGCAGCTGAGGCATCGTTGTCCTCCTACGGATGGGTTTCGGCTTTTTCATGTCATGTTGTGACCTTTTTTGTAAATTTACAACTTTTTTCATATATTTGTGACTTTCATTGCTTCAAATTTTCCTCATAAAAAATTTTTTTTCTTATGAATTTGCAACTTTTTCCTGGTAAATTTGTCATGTTAATAGATGCTGGATAAATTTGTACTCTATGTAATTAGGTTTGGTAATGGTGGCTTCATTTGCTTTGTGTTTGTGTTCATGGTCAAACGTGTTGACGTCAATCAGAGTCCTGGAACCTGAACTGCGTCACGTGACCAAGCGTTTATAAACACCTGCACAAGGTTCTACGGTCCGTTTTGCACCAAGACTTGGAGCAGAGCGATTCTCAAAGAGCAGAGAGTGATTCTGGAGATCGACAGCGCCTGAAGACTTGTGCAGAACAGACTTCATCAACGACAAATCAGCGCATAACAGAGAGGAAGGAGGAAGCAGAGCTGCTGGAGTCATGGAGGACTATCTTCTGGATGGAGGCCGAGCCCCCCACCCTGACCGTCATGGTAGGATGGGTTTTGTTACTAACACTGGGTGATATTAGCTCACCTACCTACAGGGAAACATTTACAGTGCTTTTAGTGAAGAAGCTATAAGAATAATGTCAATTTAAACTTTATCAAGTGTCAGTTTTTAGCAGACGTTTAAAAAAAAAAAAGGAAGGTGGGAGTCAAACTGGTTTAGGTTGGTTTTCCCGCCTGGAAAATTGCGGGAAGTATCCGAGATGTTAAACAATGCTGTAGTAATCTGAAAACAAACTTATTTTGCTGGGATATGTTGATTTTGTTGCGTTAGGGTCAGAAAGTTAAAATCCAAGATGGCGCCTGCAGCATTTCCGACATCTGTTGGAAAATTCCATTTTTGGTTACCATGGTGACGCTTTAGGCGACGCTGGAATCGTGTGTTCTGATGTTAAAGCCTGTGGGATGAGGAACTTGTTAATTTAAAGCTTTTTAAGCGTCATATTTTTATCAGTGATTGAAAAAAGGAAGGTGGTAGAGCTGGTTTTGGTTTATTCAACATTTTAAAGCGTCCGTGACATAATTCAACCAAGACATCATTAGAAAGAACTACTGTGTTTTTATTCTATGTAGACAAAAAAAAATCATTTTTTTTCCATTTACTACCATAAATTACATCGTGATGCAGCAGATTGTGATGTTCTTTGTCAAAATTGGGTCAAACGGCACCGCCATATTGTGATGTAATGTTTTTTTATTTCCCCAATCAGGTGGTCAGGGAAATAATAATAATAAAAAAAAAAAAATGCTGAGATATTCAGTTTTGGTTGGCAATGAGATTCATAAAAATGAAAACTGAAAAAAGTAATATAATGCTTTTTAACACAAAGTTGTTCCATTTGGAGTAAAGTCAACACTCGGCTTCAAAATTCAGAGGGGAGGATTTTACTTCCTGCAGAAAAAATAAAATCAAGTGTGCTAATTTTTTTTTCTCTTGTCAGGGAAATTCTGGTCACATCTGCGGGTTTGTAAACAAAACTATTGAATAACAATCGCCTAATTGTTAAAAGCCTTGACTCATGTGTTATATGACATTATTTATGGGTCTTTACCGTCATAATGTGCAGCTATGTAGGTTGAAAAATGTGGCTTGAAGATAAGCCTGCTTCTTCATGTTCCTCTTGAAGTTCTTCACTAGTGATCATCGCTTCTGGCTTTTCAGCAGTTCTGAGACTTCCTAAATGAAATAATTAATTGCAATATTACACACTCTTAAGCAGGGACAAAAGCCCAAAATATTTCACCCAGAAAACAAGCTCTGTATGTACAGTATATGTGGGTTTACAGGTTAACCCCTTGCACTCGGGTCAATTTCCCTAAAAACGCCTAAAAATAACGTACCCAAAGTAAATCAAAAGCTGTTCTTCAACCCTTTGCAGCATCTTCATGGGGTTGGTCTCATTTAAAAGAAAACACTTTGAATTTTTTGGCAAAACAGTCATAATCTCTCTAAGTGCTCCGGCCACTGAGTAACAGTCATCTAAACATACTGAACTTGAAGAAAACAAATTTCGCCTGGGTGTTTTTTTGGATACAAATGCTTGCAAATAACACACAGCTGTCAGATCCGGGCTGGAAAATGCAACAGAAATGTAGAACCAAGTGTTACCCAGCTGAGGTCAAAATTTTGTAAAAATACCACAAAAAATGATTATATTACACAGCTTTTTCCTCAGGTTGTTCCCAGGCGTTTTTGAACTGTGCCAAATTGTGCCAAATGGCACAGTTTGAAAAAACGTCTGTAACTTTTGAATGATTCAATATAGAAGCTTCATCTTGGTCTCTAATTAAAGGTGACACTCAGGGCTGTGTGTGTGTGGGGGGGGGGGGGTTGTTTATTCATTCATGAATGAATGAATGAACAAACAAGCCCCCACACACAAAGAAGCATGCCACGTAAAAAATGTGTGGCTTTTTTTTTTTTTTTTTTTTTTTTTTTTACAAGAAAAAATAACCTACAGTGCATTAAAAATTATACTAAAATATCTGTAATGTAGAAGATAAGAACGCCCCCCCCCCCACTACAGAGGACGGACATCGCCCATCGCTACATGACGGACCGTGGGGACGGTGCGCCGCGGTCTACTATACACAGTTGTACTAAAATATCTGCAATAATATCTGCAATCCACTACAGAAGAGTAGCGGGGGGGAGGGCGTTCACGGTCCAGACGTGGCGCACGGACCGGTCCGTCATGTTGCGATGACGCACAGTTGTAATTTACCGATCGGTCAAAAGTCATTTTGATGACAATTTTCAGGGATAAAGAATAATTTAGCTTATATCACCTACCTGTCCACAACAGCAGTGTCGCTGGCGAACTTCTCTTCCTCATTGTCAGACGAACATGACGCTGGTCCGCTTGTTACGGACTCGTGGTTCTGGTCACGCGACCCGGTCAAACCATGATTCCATTATTGTGGTTTTGCGCTTCCATGATTGCGGTTTAGGCGAATGATTTTTCAAAACAAATAAGAACAGTAGTAAGAAAAAAAGACTGGCGAGCGCGTATGTGTCACCCAGCGGCTTACACAAAACAGATATTACGCACGGGACGCGCGCTTTCAATTGTGGAACTTCTCTTCTTCAATTGGCTCGCTGTATTCGCAGCCGTTGGTAGGCGGGTCCTTCTTGCTAGGTTTTCAGTCATTGGTTCTTCAAGGTTTCAGAAACCCAATTCAAGGCTCTTGTTAGTCGAATGAGAGGTCAATCAAATCTAAACCAATCAAAGCACTCCTTTGGCTTTCTGTTCGCGGCTGTGTCTGCAGCTTTTTTTTTTTTCCAGTGCGCCCTAGTGTGCGTTCTAGGGCGCCCTCGTGCACCCTAGGACGCAGAGACGTGACCGCCCGCGGTATCCCGGGGTGCAAGAGGTTAAAGAAATAATGACACTAATGACAAAACTACAGATAAAATATCCATAATGTGTTTCTTGTTTTGAGATTGTAGCTAAACACCCCAATTGTTTTGCAGATGTGATGTGTGCACACACCTCTATCACACCCTAAAGCACAAACAAAGGGACTTAAAAGGAACTCGATTATATTGGCATGTTAGCTCTATATGCTTTATTTTTATGTTAGTAACATAACTATAATATAATTTTTTTGAAAATAATTCCCTGTTTTATATATTTTTAAAAAACTTTATTACGATGTAAATCGCCATTTTTGTTTACGTCACAATGCATTCTGGGTAGTGACGTAGAATGGTTGCAGCCGTTTTTTCTGTCTTATACAAGCCAAGAAGCGAAACTACGAACTACTGCCATTTGTCAGTGAAAATGCCACATTGCGCGGCTTTTGGATGTAATTTCCAATCAAAGGGAAATAAAGAGAGCGGGGTAAGCCTCCATAGCTTTTCTAAAGAGGGAAAGTTGAGGAAAAAGTGGGGTGGCAGCGACTCAGGAGGTAGAGCAGGTCGTCTAATAACCCGATGGTTGGTGGTTCGCATCACGCTCTCCCCAGATATCCTGCCGTTGTGTCCCTGGGCAAGACACTTCACCTGCATTGCCTCCAGTGCCCATAACACTGGGTATGAATGTGTAAAAATGTTAAAATGCTCGGTGGTGGCCGGAGAGGCCGTTGGCGCAGATTAGCAGCCACATTTCCGTCACTCTGAGTGTCTATGATCACGCACTATAGCGCCTGCTTGATAAAGCTGACCTATATATTAATCACGCTATGATAAAGCACTATATCGCTCAAAGTGTGCGCTTGAGACATGTCTATGATCACGCGCTATAGCGCACACTTGATAAAGCTGATATATATATTAATCACGCTATGATAAAGCACTATATCGCTCAAAGCGTGCGCTTGAGACATGTCTATGATCACGCGCTATAGCGCACGCTTGATAAAGCTGATATATATATTAATCACGCTATGATCAAGCACTACATCGCTCAAAGCGCACGCTTGGCTTGACATGTCGAAGATCTGGCTGGCAGTCATTTGGAATGACTTTGGAGCACTGCTTATGGATGTTCAACCCGCAGTCTGAGAAAGCAACAGAGAAATTGCTTTATGTTGCTGAGAGTCCATGTTTATCAGTTCAGTGCCCATCATGCTTGTAGACAATTTTTTGTGTTTGAGCATTCTATTGTAAGTAAATCAACAATATATAAGTTTCACCTTAAAATAATGCTTCCTCAAGCGCACGCTTTAGACACTCAAAGCGGAGAGACACTCGCGGAGCGGAGAGACACTCAAGCGCACGCTATATCGCTCAAGCGTGCGTTTGAGCGATATAGAGCTTTATCATAGCGTGATAAATATATATATATATATATATATATATATATATATATCAGCTTTATCAAGCGTGCGCTTGATAAAAATTCAAACCGTGACAAAATTCGAACCGTGATTCGCTTGAGCGTGCGCTTTGCGCATGCTCGTGTGCTTTGAACGCTTTGAGCGATATAGTGCTTTATCATAGCGTGATTAATATATATGTCAGCTTTATCAAGCGTGTGCTATAGCGCGTGATCATAGACATGTCTCAAGCGCACGCTTTGAGCGATATAGTGCTTTATCATAGCGTGATTAATATACTGTATATGTCAGCTTTATCAAGCGGGCGCTATAGTGCGTGATCATAGACACTCATAGAGTGAGGGAAATGTGGCTGCCAATCCGCCCCAACGGCCTCTCCGGCCTCCACCGAGCATTTAAACATTTTTACACATTCATACCCAGTGTTATGGGCACTGGAGGCAATGTGGGTGAAGTGTCTTGCCCAGGGACACAACGGCATGATATCTGGGGAGAGCGTGATGCGAACCACCAACCATCGGGTTATTAGACGACCTGCTGTACCTCCTGAGTCGCTGCCGCCCCACTTTTTCCTCCACTTTCCCTCTTTAGAAAAGCTATGGAGGCTTACCCTGCTCTCTTTATTTCCCTTTGATTGGAAATTACATCCAAAAGCCGCGCAATGTGGCATTTTCACTGACAAATGGCAGTAGTTCGTAGCTTCGCTTCTTGGCTTGTATAAGACAGAAAAAAACGGCTGCAACCATTCTACGTCACTACCCAGAATGCATTGTGACGTAAACAAAAATGGCGATTTACATCGTAATAAAGTTTTTTAAAAATATATAAAACTGGGAATTATTTTCAAAAAAATTATATTATAGTTATGTTACTAACATAAAAATAAAGCATATAGAGCTAACATGCCAATATAATCGGAGTTCCTTTTAACCTTTTCCAGGCGAGTTTTGACAATGTTGCTTCTCTGCGCTGTTTTGATATGTTGATATCGTCTTGAGCTGTGGGTTTTCGTTTAAAAACTGTAGGTATGGCAGTCGGTTTCAGAACTCGTTTGTAACGAACATTCATGCCTAAAGATTTCTGAAGAGCAGGTGCCTCCTCAAAACTGTCTGCAGTGAAATGATCGCGACAGAGTACAGAAGATGGTGTTGGTTGCCATTTGTCCCTTGTTTTCTGTACTTGCTTTGCCCAGTTTTTAAGAAGATCTGGATCTTTTGGGAATGCGAACAGGCTTATATGTTCACTGGGGAAATTAGAACACCCAGCCGCCACGCAACGTTTCAGCATTTCTTTGCTGATACAGAAGCTAAACAGCTTGTTTACACTGACAGCACACGGATCAGCCAAGATTAAACTCCTCTCATGACATCATATCCGGAAACGAGGCAAGTCTCCGGATATCACGTTACTGCAACACGACACTAAATTTAAATTCACTTAAATATTTTTCCACTTATTTAGCGTTCTAAGTCAACAGAACCAACTGTGGACGATTGAAGATAAATTCATACTGATTATTGAGCCATACTTCCTACATCGTGTCGCAGACACTTTAAGATTGTGTGAAACATTTTCTGCTTTAAAAGACAAAATAATTCTGAGAGTGAATCTGACCCCAGACTGACTGCAGGTGTGTTATTAAGTTTTCATTGAGAGGATCTCCTGGATTTGATATGATCGATTTAGTACTCTGACATGAGGCTTAAGAGGTGGGGAGAGTAGTGAAAACTTGTAATCAAGTATAAAGTATTACCTTATTACATCAGATGAGGCACACATGACATTGTTCAGCGAGGACTCTGATATGGGACGTGTGGTGTGGGCTATGTGAGCTGGCTCCTTAAGGTGCTTTCATTATGTTAATTGCACAAGTATAACGAAGTAATCACAGAAAAGCTTACTTGAGGTACAGTGAGGCAATTTAAAAAGTAACGTCAGTAGCAGTAATGGCTGCTGTTAGTTTGTGAGGGTTTTCCAATAAAATGTCTTTTTTTTTCTCATAATTTTCTTCCTCTAAATTTATGACATTAATTTGTTCAGACAACATCATGACATGAAAATCTTAAACTGTTTTTCATGATTTCTTTCGTCGTTCTCAAACACAAGCCCACATGTAGTGAATCATCAGTGAGACACTTTTTATTTTACAAAAGTAGATGGATTTGCACATTGTTTATTTAGCTTTGAGATGATAGAGGAAACCTTGATTTTTTTTTTTTGTTTGTTTTTTTGTTTTTACAAGTTAATTTTATTAACAGTTTAGTTTACAATAAAAAAAAAAAAATACAAAGAAAAATTGTGTGTGTGAAGTGGGGGTGGGGTAAAGGGGATATGAGCTACTCAGAAACTATAATCGTGGGTCTTTCAAAGAAATCAAGAAACGGGCGCCATAATTTATAGAATTTGTTTTCAGAGCCACAGACTGTATATCTGATTTTTTCTAAATCCAAACAGGACATTATATCTTTTATCCACTGTAAATGTGAAGGGGGCGAAGAGTCTTTCCACTTCAGTAATACAGCACGTCTGGCCAATAATAATGAAAATTTGAATACTTTTAATTTGGAACTTGGCAAGACAAGTTCTGGAGCCACACCAAAAATGGCGCATAATGGATCAGGTTTAATTTGATATTGCAGGACTTCAGACATAGTGATAAAAACAGAATGCCAAAAATTCATCAATGCAGGGCAGGACCAATACATGTGAAGCAAAGTGCCAGGAGCGCTACCACACTTTTCACAAGTTGGGTCTATATCCGAGTAAATACGTGCTAACTTAACCTTGGACAGGTGCATCCGGTGTACAATCTTAAATTGAATAAGAGCGTGACGAGCACACATTGATACAGTGTGAACCTGGCCAAGAATAGAGTCCCACAGTTCATCAGTAAAAGTAAAATTAAGATCTTGTTCCCAGTTCAATTTGATAGCGGCCAGAGAAGAAGATTGTAAATTTGAAATTAAATTATATAAAACTGACATTACCCCCTTAGAAGTTGGTTTAACTAATAAAAAATCATCTAGAGGATTATCAGAAGGTTTTTGAGGGAATTGTTTTGTCATGGTTTGCACATAATGTCTGACCTGGAGGAAGCGGAAAAAATGTGTAGAAGTGATGTCGAATTTGGTGGAAAGTTGAGAAAAACTTGCAAATTGACCATCAAAATATAAATCCGCAAAAGATTTTAAACCTTTTCTGTGCCATATATGAAATGCACTATCAATAGTTGATGGGGTAAATAAATGATTTGCGGCAATTGGACTTCTAATGGAAAAAAACTGAAGACCGAAATTTTTCCTGAATTGAGACCAAATTCTAAGAGACTGACGAACTACTTTATTATTACCCAGTGTAGACAAAGCAAGGGGAAGTGGTGAACCTAAAATTGCCGGTAGGGAAGTTTGATTGTCCACATGTGACTCCATAAGGATCCAAATAGGTGATTTGGGTTCCAGATAAAAATGTTTCCAATATAACATGCACCTGATATTTGCTGCCCAGTAGTAATATTGAAAGTTAGGCAGAGCCATGCCACCTACTGATTTGGGTCTTTGAAGAAAAACTTTCCTCAATCTTGGATGTTTACCATTCCAAATAAATGAGGTAATCAGAGAGTCCAAAGACTTAAAAAAGGATTTAGGAATAAAAATGGGGAGACATTGAAACAAATATAAAAACTTTGGAAGTAACATCATTTTTACAGAATTGATTCTGCCAATTAAAGACAAGGATAATGGGGACCATTTGGAAAGTATTAACTTGCACTGGTCAAGTAAGGGGAGAAAATTATTTTTAAACAAGTAATTAAATTGTTTAGTGACACATATCCCAAGATAATTAAAATGATCAATAACAACCTTGAAAGGAAAATTTTCAAAATCCTGAACTTGAATCTTTTCATTAATCAGAAACAGTTCACTCTTATTAAGATTAATTTTATAACCAGAAAACCTACTAAAACTATCCAAAATATTAAGTATAGCGGGTAATGAAGTAAGTGGGTTGGAGAGAAATAATAAAAGATCATCAGCATAGAGTGAAACCCTATGCTCAATGCCACCCCTACGAATGCCTAGAAAGTCCCGGCTCCCACGGATTGCAATAGCTAACGGCTCAACTGCCAAGGCAAAGAGCAACGGGCTCAAAGGACAGCCTTGCCTCGTACCACGGTAAAGTCTAAAATAGTCAGAATAGCGACAATTAGTTAACACTGAAGCTAAAGGACTAGCATAGAGAAGTTTAATCCAGGAACAGAAGGAAGGACCAAAACCGAACCTCTCCAAAGTAAAAAACAAATACTCCCACTCAACCCTATCGAATGCCTTTTCAGCGTCCAAACTAATAAGACATTCAGGTATGTTGTGGTGAGGAGTATAAATAATATTAAACAACCGCCGCAAGTTAAAAAAAGACTGGCGATTTTTAATGAAACCGGTTTGGTCCTGTGAAATTATAAAAGGAAGAATCTTTTCCAACCTTGAAGCTAACAACTTTGACAAAATTTTAACATCGGTATTTAACAAGGAAATAGGCCTGTAAGAAGCACAATCAACAGGATCCTTATCCTTTTTAAGCAACACAGTGATACAGGCCTGATAGCATGAAGGAGGAAGTGTACCAGAGTCAAGCGACTCTGTAAAAACTTGACAAAGGAAAGGGGCGAGGTCATCAGAGAATTTTTTGAAAAAATCAGCGGAAAACCCATCAGGTCCTGGAGATTTTCCTGATTGCATGGATGATATTGCCAGCTGAATTTCTTCTTTTGTGATGGGAGCTTCTAAAATTTGCCGAGATTCTGAAGAAATCGAAGGAATATCAATAGAATCAAAAAAAAATTCCAAATCCTTTAAGTTTGTTGTATATTCTGAGGTATATAATTTGGAATAAAATGACCTGAAAATATCATTAATCGCTTGTTGGTCAGATGTCACCTCTCCTTTATCTGTCCTAACTCCAGTAATAATTTGCTTAGCTCTAATACCACGTAGTTGATTAGCTAGAAGTTTACTGGTTTTTTCGCCATGTTCATAAAATTCACTCTTGTTCCTTATTAAACAACCTTCAATTTGTCGAGTAGAAAGTAAATTAAGTTTAGTTTGTAATGTCATACGTTCCTTGTACAGAGCGGGTGATGGAGATTAAGCATATTGTCTGTCAATGTCCAGGATTTGATCTAAAATAGCCTTCTGTTCCTGTATTAAGGATCGTCTTTTAAATGCTGCCAATGAAATAAATTCCCCCCTAAGAAATGCCTTCATGGCCTCCCATATCGTTTTATTTGACATACCAGGAGTTTTATTTTCTTTCAAAAAAAAATTAATTTTAGAAGAAATATTCGCAACCAATTTTTCATCTGTAAGTAATAATGGATCCAATCTCCAATGCTTTCTCATGGAGTCACATCCATGGAGGATCATTTTAAGTACAAGAGGGGCATGATCAGAAACCGAGATGCTATCATAACTGCAAGAGCAAAGGTTATTAATTAATAAATTGTCAACAAAAAAATAATCTATTCTGGTATAAGTATGGTGTACGTGAGAGAAAAAAGAATAGTCCCTGCCGTTAGGATGTAAAAAACGCCAAGGATCTGTAAGGCTATATTCCTCAAGAAAAGACTTAACATAAGTTGCAGATTTATTAAGACTAGCAGGTTTTGAAGATGAGCGATCTAAGATCGGATCCATATACAAATTAAAGTCACCCCCAAGAATTAGAGAATGAGTATTTAAATCTAGAAGTTGCGAAAAAAGGTTGCGAAAAAAGTGCACATCATCAAAATTCGGTGCATACAGATTAGCCAAAGTGACATGTTTATCGCCAAGTTTACCTGATACTATTACAAATCGTCCATTTTTATCTGATACAACATTAGAGGGAATAAATGGGATATTTCGATCAATAAGAATAGCAGCGCCCCTGGCCTTAGCTTTAAAATTTGAATGAAAAAATTGTCCTGACCAACATTTTGACAAACGCAAGTGGTCGGAATCCTGCAAATGGGTTTCCTGCAAAAACAATACCCCAGACTTAAACTGCTTTAGACGTGACATGACTCTCTTTCGTTTAATTGGATGGTTCAACCCCTTCACATTCCAGCTTACCAAAGTAAGCTGGAATGTGAAGGGGTTGAACCCTTTTGTGGGTTGAACAAGGTTTTTGTGCTTTGAAGCATTTACATTTGTTGGCTTTAAGTTCTAGTTTTTTACTGTTTGGTTGAAACAAAAATGAAAATTTCTAATACTTTGTATTGTATTGATACTTTAATTAATAATAATAAAAAGACCTTTGAAAGAAAGAACAGTTTAGTTTACTTTGTTTTTTTTTATTAGGGACCATGTACAGAAAAAAAAAAACATTAAACACAGTGTAAAGATGCTCTGTACCAGTTTATAGCGTTCTCACTAATTTCCATCTGTGGTCCCTGAGGCAGGCAGGAAGATATTAAAAGAAAAACAGCACATAAAGAAAGCAGTTTAGGTTGGATTTCAGAAATCTGCTGTCCCTGAAAAAAGCAGGGAGTAAGTTTAAAAGGTAAAAAGATAAGAGAACAGCATACATTGCACTACATGAGCATACACTCACTGTACATTAACTCACTATGATGTTGTATTCTGGTCATAACTATGCTGCCACACTGCACCTTACAGTCTAACTGGTACCTCACATTTCACTCTGCTCCTGATAGTCCTTCATTGTGCAATGGGGTGAGTCATGTGTTTATACGATTCATCATATATTAAGCTATGATGTATATAGGTTATATAGTCGTGTTAGTTTTACTTTCCATGGGTAATTCCTTTGTCTGTCAGTGTGTGTTTCTGTCGTTTGGTTGTCTACTATCATGCTGCGGTTACACTGTAATTTCCCAGTTTGGGATCAATAAAGTACATCTATCTATCTACACAAAAACAATTTAAGTGGACAATTTCAAATCCCATTTAAGGGGGAGAGTCAATGCTGGCAGGCTTGATTACTTAAAATCCATTTTTTAGTTTCTGTGGAAAAGTCAGTGTAATTTGTTCTGGTCTTCAAAGCAGTGGGGAGCTTGTTCCATTCCATTATAGCTTTGTATGAGAAGACTGATTGTCCTAAAGCAGTTTTACGTAGGGGGATGCAACAATCGTTATATCTAGAAAACTGGAGGGACTGACAGAGTGGCATTTGCTGAGAACACAAACTTTATTACAAAACTCTATGCTGGTGGTACAGAGTATTGTCAGCTGGGAGGCCGAGCTAAGAGAGAGCCATCAAAGAGCGTGCAAAATGGCCATCCCTCACCTTTATATGCTTGGCGTGATGACGTCACCGATCAGCCGCATCATCACGCCGACACTGACGAAACCTGTGGTTTCACAACATCACAACAATGCCACCTAGAGGAAGTCCTTGTTATTCTAGTATTTTGCTCAAAAATTAAGTACACAAAAGTCTTAAAGGTCTGATGACACGATTTTGACTTCATCTAATTTTGCAACACATAATTTCAGTATGGCAAAATAGGTTGGTCTGTGCAGTTCTAAGTCAAACAGGCTTTTTTCCCCCAAACGAATATCCGACGTTTTCATGAGTGCCACGTCACAAATTGCGTCAGTAGTGGCTGGAAAACCCCACGGCCATGTTGTGACGTCAGCGACAGAACACAGCGCTTGGCTGTCCATTGTACACGCAGGATGGAAGCCATAGAAAATATCGACGATGGTTCCAACACATGTAGTCTGGAATTGGTTTGTGTTGTCCAATCTTCAGACAATTATAGTTCAGAAGAATGGGATGACAATGAAGAATCTGGGGGCATCAGACCTTATAGGTTTGAGCCGTGCCAAGCGGGCATCGTGCCTCGCGAGTCAGACTGAGAGAGTGACGGTGGAGAGGCACACATGCCCGCCGCAGCAACAGCGGCAAACACAGGGGAACACCGAGTGTTATGTTTTTGTTACAGATATTGCAACAAATTATTTGTTCATAAATATAATTTATTTAAACCCGATTTTTCAATAAAATCATAGCAGTGTATTCTCTGTGGCTCAGGCATCGGGTTTCTGATGTATTATCTTATAAGTTCAATTCAACTTTATTTATATATATATATATATATTTTATATATCTGGCGATCCCCTGTGAGCAAGCACTTGGCGACGGTGGAGAGGAAAAACTCCCATTTAACAGGAAGAAACCTCCAGCAGAACCAGGCTCAGGGAGGGTCAGTCATCTGCTGTGACTGGCTGGGGGGTGAGGGGATAGAGAAGAAGAAAAGAACAGACATGTAGAGAGCAAACAGCACAATGGGGACTCAATCTATGGGAGAGAACAAACAAATGTTAATGACCAGCAAAAAAAAAAAAAAAATATTTCATTGAGAGTGAGAAAAGGAGTGAGGCCCAGTGCATTACTGGAGGTCCCCCGGCTGACTAAACCTATTAGCAGCATAACTAAGGGAGGGTTCAGAAACACATGATCCCTCCCTAATTGTAGGCTATATCAAAAAGGTAGGTTTTAGCCCTATTCTTAAAAACAGAGATCGAGTCTGACTCCCGAATCCAGATTGGCAGCTGATTCCACAGGAGAGGAGCTTGATAACTGAAGGCTCTGCCTCCCATTGTACTTTTGGAGATTCTAGGTATTACAAGTAATCCTGCATTTTGGGAGCGTAGTGCTCTTTTAGGATAATACGGTAGTATCAGATCTTTTAAATAAAAAGGAGCCTGATTGTTTAGAGCTTTGTAAGTAAGAAGAAGGATTTTAAACTTAATTCTAAACTCTATGGGAAGCCAATGAAGGGAGGCCAGAACCGGAGAGATATGATCTCTTTCTAGTACCTGTTAAAACTCTTGCTGCAGCATTTTGGATCAGCTGAAGACTTTTTAAAGATGTTTTAGGACAGCCTGATAATAAAGAATTACAATAATCTAATCTCGAGCTAAAAAAAAGCGTGGATCAGTTTCTCAGCATCACTCTGAGACAAGATGCTCCTAATCAGAATCAGAATAAGCTTTATTGCCAAGCATGTAAAAAACACACGAGGAATTTGACTTGACATTGGCACGCGTGTAAGCGCAACACAACGACACGGCAGCCGTAAACAAGACGCCTCATCAAAAACAGTGAGGGATAAGAGGGGGAGGGGGAGAAGGCAGGGAATGACACATTAGGCGAGAGAAAAAAACTTCGTTATCAGAATACAGCTTATAGTTGTGTAAGCAGATTATGATTGCAATGAAAAAAACCTCTCAATGGCACAGAGCAGACAATCAACCTCACATAACAGAGACAGCAGAGAGAACAGTGGATGTGTGTGTTCATCAGTGTAAGTGAATCAGTTGTGTATGTTGAATGCAATGAGTGTCAGTTATCAGTTACTGGTGGACAGCAAAAATCCTCTCTCAGCTGATGTTATGTCTAGTGTCTGAAACTTAGAGGAGCATGTCCTTGTGAGATCAACTCTCAGTGCATGGCAGGTGGAAATTCTCTGAGCCAGTCACATGGCGCTGTCCTTGAGAGTTCAGATTACTGTACGCCAGATTGTTTAATCTTGACAATATTACGCAAATGATAGAAGGCAGTCTTGGAAACAAATTTAATATGTGAATTGAAGGACAAATCCTGATCAAAAATAACTCCAAGGTTCCTCACAGAGCTATTAAGAGAGTAACCGCATCCAAACTGAAAATTTGATTTGGAAAGGAATTTCTAAGGTTTTTTGGACCAACAAGAATGACTTCAGTCTTATCTGAATTTAATGGCAGGAAATTACAAGTCATCCAAGCTTTGATTTCCTTAAGACAGGCTTCTAACTTGGCTAATTGATTACTATCAATTACTAGTTCTTGTTTTTATGTTTTGTACATGTGGTTTATGTGCCATTTTGACCCACTTTCAGGTGGGCACTGTCCAAGAATTGCCGGTCCAACCACGCCCCCTCTGTCTTTGACAGTCAGCTGTTCATGTTTTGTGTGCATCATCTGCCGTCTTGTCAGCCAGCCAATATTGCCAACACTATCACAACGTGTTAGCCACTCCACACAGCCGTGGCTCTGTTGCACCCCTTGAAGCGATGTCGGCCCTGGGGTGCAACCATGATTAATAAGTCTCCTCTCCGTGCGTTCGCTGGGCGATGTCAGCCCCGAACGCCAACTGTAAGTGTTTCTGTTTATTTTTGTAAGTCTTCACCTTTTTTGGAACTGTTGTCATCAGTCTTATGTTCAATACATGTGCTGTGATGAATCCTGCACGAAAATCCATTCATCCTTCCCCTCCTCGTGCACCCCTTGTCATGACCCTCCGTGCGCTCTTACGCAGCGCTCGGAGAGGGAGGATATAATAACGAGGATTTACGTGCAGGGTTCACCACGGCACATTTAATACAGATAGACAGACAACTCCCAAAAAGGTGAAGACGTACAAAAAACACAAACACACTTACTGATGGTGTTCGGGGGCTGGCATCGCCCAGCGAACGAATGAGAGGAGACGTGTTAGCCACAGGTGCACCCCAGAGCCAACATCGCTTCAAGGACGCACAAGAACCACGGTGAACATGGAATGGCTAACACGTCGTGAGAGTGCTGAAAATACTGGCAGACAAACGGCACAGATGACAATACTATGGACCAGCAGTGCGTGACTGGCAAACGGCTGCTAATATGTACACGCATTACTGGTGATGGTGTGATGAGAAGCACCTGGGCGAGGACCGGGAAAGATGATCAGCAGGAGTGGAAATCAGCTGGTGATAATGAGAGAGGGGACGTGGCCAGACCGGCGAGCTGTCAGCATGCGCTTACAGAAAGTAGGTCAAATCGGCCATCTAACAGCTGCCGGCCAGACGGTGGCTAAGGAGTGGAAAGCACACTGAAATACATACTATACATACATACGTGAACAGCGGCACCTAAACCCACAGAGAGGTCAGGACAGTGCCGGGGGAAAACCAAGCTGGCTCAGCTCCTGACACTCCTCCTGCATAAAAGCGCACGAGGAGGCTGATGGCAGTTGGAGCTGAAGCGTGTGATGTGGTCTTTCACAGCCTGCTGTTTATCTAAGCCTGCGACACAATGCGAAGGCATAGCCGTAAAATTAAAACAAGAAACCAGAGAAACTGTGAGCTAGAAAGCTGCTGGCATTCCAGTCAACAACACCGGCGTCCGTTCTGTCGCTTACGTCATGGTGGTGCCGCCCTTCATTCGGTGGGCAGCACCACAGTCCAGTCAGCGGCTGTGGTTTTTTTGATAACTATGTTATGCAGGCGTGGTTGTAAATATTATATTGATCATCAACAATGACTTCTGGGTTTACACAACATGCTAAAAAAATGTCAAAATCGTGTAATCAGACCTTTAAGAGGTGGGGGTGCAGAACCATGGATAATTTTAAAAACCAACCATGTGGACTTCCGGTCTGGACACCATGGTGGTAGCAGCTTAACGCTGAAGCTCTCAGATCCCATCCGTGAAAATACCATGAAAATCAGATTTAACGGATTTATGGAAGAGTGAAAATCAAAAGACAAAGTTATTATGCCTAAAGGAAAACAGAAGAGATCAACATTTACCAGGCCAAGACACGCATCGGCCGGAGAAACTGACCTCAACGACGATAACCTCTCGGAAGTGGAGGAGCAAAATGAGGCTAGCAACACGGCTAGCTTAAAAACGATACTTCAAGAATTAGGAGAATTTTGCCGAGAGTGTGGGGCCGAATTTCGTAAACTTAAAGACGAAATAAAAATGACAAACAACAGAGTGGACCAGGCTGAGGACCGAATCATGGAAGCAGAGGAAAGAATAAAAGGGCTGGAAGAAACCACGCTGGAATTACTTAAACGACAGACAAGACTGGAGGCTAAGCTAACCGACCTGGAAGGAAGACTAAGAAGGGACAACATAATTCATGGTCTGAAAGAAGGAGCTGAGGACAGTTTCACCACAATGGCTGCATGTGTGGAAACCATACTGAGAGAAAAGTTGGAAATTCCCCAAACCACCGACTTGAAAATAGAAAGGGCGCACCGTTCATTAGCCAGAAGGCCATCGGCGGAAACCCCCCCGTGATTGGTGGTGGTGAAGTTTTCCAACTTCAGAACAAAAGAGGTTTTGAGACTGGCTTGGCAGAAAAAAGGATTTATACACCAAGAAAGAAAAGTTTTTGTGGAGCATGACTACGCCCCGGAGGTCCTTAAAAAAAACGTTGGGAATACAATGACGCTAAAAAGGTACTAGGAGAGAAGAAACTGCGCTTTCAAACCCCATTCCCGGCGAAGCTGAGGGTTTTTTACGGGGAAGAGACATGTCTCTACAACTCAGCGGAAGAAGCAACCAGGGATATGACGAGAAGAGAGCTCCCGGTACCGGTGTATAATCCCGCAGCAGACCCAAACGAAAGAATCAAGGCTCAAACGTGGTGCACACAGAGACCCTCAAAATCCACGGGCCAGCAGTGGGAAACCCAGCGCCAGGACTATAAGGAAAAACTGGACACTTTCAGGAGGGAATAATGATATTTTTAGTCAATATGCACATCCAACCCTCCTCCTACAAGGTAATAGACATTAAAGGAGATGCAGAATCAGCAAATATGAAGTGGTAAAATATTTCATGGAACAGTCATAATATTAGAAACAAGTCTTAAAAAAAGCAACTTATAAAATAGAAATGTGACAATGAACCACATGAACTCTCCACACTAACAAATACTGTATTACCGTGATTGTTTGCTGTGATGGTGGTGGGAGGTAGCACATAATTTCATAGGGTATAGGCATAAAAAAACAAAAAAAAAATCTATACAAGTTCGGATTGGGATCCGAAAATCACGTTAAAAACATGGGACAACTTACATGGGTAAGAGAGGGCCCTCAACACGTAACAAAGTTTGAGGAATTTCCCTCAGTGCCAACACATCATCAGACTCCTAAGGTCACTAAAAAGACCTCAGTTCAGGAAGATCTTTTGACAGTTTTATGTTTTAAAGTTTTATATATTATGTTCTTAATGTTTTTTATGTTCTTAATGTTCGTTCAGTTTTTGAGTAGCATAAAAGGGGGCCACTATACTATTATACTAAATAAGACAATACAATGGAGAAACGGGGTTCAACCAAAATAATGTCATATTGTGGCGGTTCGGTTAACCCCCACAACAGATAAGGACACTCAGCTCTCTTGTCTCTGTTTTTCCCGCTGCACTACTGAGACGTAATGTGCCATTCATGTATTTGTGATGCAAATGCCGTGCATGTATTGTGATGTAATGCGCCATTCTCGTATAGTGTTCATGCGTCTTGTCCTTACTGTGCTTCTTCTGAGCATCTTACATATGTAGATGTGCTTTGATGTAAGTCCCCACAAACAGACTGGTCAAACACAGCGCTCCGCTAGAGCAAATAACAGAACAGGAAATGTGTATTAATGTCTACAGGCAGACTCGTTTCGTCTGGCTCGCCTCTGTAATGTTAATGTTGCCTTTCATGCAAATGTCTCATGCCTGTCCTGTTATCTCTTTGATCAGACCAACTGCTGTGAATGCTTTGATGTATTGTTGTAGTTGGGTGTATATATACTGCATTGTAACCATGCTCTCATCTCTCTCTCACTCTCACTTCAACCTCTGCTGCAGGACACAGACTTTGTGTCCCTTCTTCTCTGAGAGCCGTGGGCTCGTTCTCGGCGCGCATGCACGGCGCCGGGAACGGAGCTTGTGACGGCGGTATGATAATAAAACTCTACTTAAAACCTTCAACAACGCCGCTTTATTTCATGCCCGCCGCACTGTAATGTAAAAGGGATCCTGAATCCAGTTAAAAGATCCAATATTCTAGGCAAAATGAAAAAAGACAAAGCAGGAATAATATTTTTACAGGAGACCCGCCTAGCAGACTTGGAACACACTAACCTTAATAGACAAGGGTTTAAACTGATCTCTTCATCTTAATATAAGTCACGGAGGAGGAGGGGGTAGCGACATTGAGCTCAACCAAAATTATATTTGAAAAAAATTCAGAACACAAAGATAAAGAAGGGAGATTTAGCATGGTACTTGGTCGGCTAGAGGGAGAATATATCACCCTGCTGAATGTATATGCACCTCCAGGGACTAACTGGAAATTTTATGAAAATGTATTTGACGTAATGATAACTAAAGCCCAAGGTTTAGTGATATGTGATGGAGACTTCAATCTAAGACTGAATCCATACTGGGATGCATTAGGTAATTCTCCACATCAAAATAACACTTAAAGTAGAAAACCTAGGATGCTACTAAATGAAATGGGAATCTGTGACGTGTGGAGGGAATTCAACCCCAGTGTAAAAGATTATACATTTTACTCAGCACCACATTCATCATATTCAAGGATTGATTATTTTTTTTATGTTTAATAGAGACATTGGAAGAGTAAAAACACGTAAAATAGGACTGATGGATCTCTCTGACCACAGTCCGATCTATATGGACTTAAATATCCAAAAATACACAAATAATACATTTTGTTGGAGGTTAAATTCAAATGTGCTGAAAGGACCACTGAAAGATGAATTGGAGTCAGATATTCTCAGATATTTGGAAGAAAACGATAATGGAGCAGTATACCCCTTTAATACTGTGGGACGCATGCAAAGCTGTAATAAGGGGAAAGATTATTGCAAAACTGGCACTCCAAAAGAAATTGAGACAAGAAAAACTAATCACATTAGAGTCAGAACTTAAGAAACTAGAAAAAGAGCACAAAAACAACACTCATTCTAATGACTCGCTCAAAATTAAGGAAATAAAAAACAAATAAACAAGATCTACACAACAGAAATCCAGAAGAAACTTACATTTCTGAAACAAAAATATTATGAAACAGGTAGCAAATCGGCAAAATTGCTAGCCTATAAATTGAGGAAACAACAACGGAGAGAGCATTCTACAAAATTAGAGACCCAGTATCAAAGGAAATAAAATTTAGAATTCAAGAAATTCAGAAAAGCTTCGAGAATTACTACAAGAACTTGTACTCCCTCAAAAAACACAGACACATCCGAAGCCTTCCTAAATACATTAAATCTTCCCCTACTTACTGAGTCACAAAATAAAACAAAAAAACTATTGACAGAAATACAACCTAAAGAATTAGAAAAAGCAATTATGAAATTTAAAGCTAACAAATCCCCAGGAGCAGATGGTTATACAGCAGAGTGGTACAAAACCTTTAAACAGCAACGATCTCCTCCTGAAAACATTTAACGATGTCCTCCACACAGGGGAAATCCACCCCCCCTCCCCCCCGGAGAGAAGGGGTCATTGCAGTCATACCTAAACCTGAAAAGGAAAAACTAGAATGCTCCAACTACAGACCAATCAATGTGTTAAATCAGGACTATAAACTTTTTACCACTATCCTTGCCAAAAGGTTAGAAAATATACTGACAGACCTAATTCATTTAGACCAAACAGTTTTTATAAGACAAAGACAGACACAAGATAACACTAGACGCACTTTACACATAATTCATCATAAAAAAAAAGTACAATTTAAATGCAGCCATACTGGGATTAGACGCTGAAAAAGCATTTGATTCGGTTGACTGGTCTTTCCTATATAGAATCTTGTCCAGTTTCAATTTTCATAACAACTTCATTAGTACTATCCAGGCATTATATAAAAAACCAACAGCTAAAATAAGGATTAACGGTAAATTATCATCATCTTTTGAACTGGAGAGAGGATGTCGTCAGGGCTGCCCCTTGTCTCCACTGCTCTTTGCAATCTTCATAGAACCTCTGAGCCAATGGATAAGACAGAATCAAAAAATTCAAGGTATTACACTTGGTCAGAAGGAATATAAAATAGCACTCTTTGCTGATGACATTTTAATATACCTGGGGCAGCAAAACTAACTGGGAGATGGAATCTATGAAATATCTGGGGGTCAATATCCCGAAACAACTCAACAAAATTATAATCCTAAACTATGATCCACTGATGGCAAAAATAAAATCTGATCTAGCAAGATGGAATACGATACCATTCTTGGGCACTGCACAAAGAATTGAAGCAGTCAAAATGAATATACTTCCACGTCTTCTATACCTTTTCCAAACAATACCAGTAGAACCTCCCCAAAAAACATGGCAAGAACTGGACAGAAGGATCTCAAGATGGCAGGGCAAGAGACCTAGAATCACATATAGAACCCTACAGCTAAACAAAGACAAAGGTGGGCTCGCGCTGCCAAATATCAGGGACTATTTTAAAGCCGCACAAATTAAAACTTTAGTAGAGATATGTAACCCAGTCTACACTGCACAATGGAAGGAGATGGAATGCCAAATAACAAGTGACCTTCCCCTACAGGCGATAATAGGGAATAATGCCGTACCTAAACATTTGAATAACACTAACCCGTGGATAGAAACCCCGCTAAAAATTTGGTTTAAGATAGTCAGAGAGAATCAAACTAAAGAACCCTATCGATTATTGCAATGGATTTCCTATGATCAGGATTTTACTCCTAATAAAACAGACACTAGATTTAAAAAGTGGAACGAGAACGGACTGATAAAATATTACGATTTTTTTTAAAGGGCAAACTTTAAAAAGTTTTGAAGATTTGAAAAAACAAGGTCTAATAAATCAAGATCTTTACAGGTTCTTTCAGCTTAGACACCACATAAACAAAATACTGAACTTAAAAAGGAGGATTTGGAAAGGGCCCAGTCAGGTGTTCTGAAGGTTTTCTTAATGGCATATAAAGGGATCTCAGGGATCAGATACATCTCTAAAATATACCATGGTCTTTAAGTTTTAAAAGGAGACAACACATCATATATAAAAGAGAAATGGGGGAAAAAGAGGGGAATTTCACTTTACAACTGGAAATTTGGGAAAAACTAAATAAACAACAGTGGAAAAGTACTTCATTCCTGCTGTGGAGAGAATTTGGATGGAAAAATTTGGTAAGATTTTTCAGAACACCTGCACAAAACAAATTTATTCATAAAGGGCTGAATTGCTGGCGCTTGTGTGGTGAAAAGACTGCAAATCATTTTCTTGTGTTTTGGTCATGCCCAGTTATCCACCAATATTGGACCAATGTACAGACAATATTGGGGGAAAATATTCAAAGTAACAGTTCCCTTTTCTTTTGTAACTTTGTATTTGGGTTTACTACCGGAATCACTGGAAAGACAAGGAGAAAAATACTTATTCACTGTTTTAATACTGGCAAGTAAAAAAGCACTTACAAAAAAATGGATGTCGAGAGACTGTCCTGCACCTGAAGATTGGATTAACGTGATTCAGGACATTTATTTGATGGAAAAGTTGACATTTGCACTGAGACAGGACATGGATGGGTTCTTGAACTTTTGGCAACCCTGGAACGCATATGGGTCTTCCATCAGATCTAATCTTTGACAAATACCATTTCAATAATGGCTCCTCTCTTTGTTCCAGTGCTACTCAGATGTTCCTTTATTTGTCTCCTTTTGTTTTTTGTTTTTTTTTAAAATTTTCTTTCACTTAAAAAAAGGGTGTTGTAATATTTTTTTTTTTTCAATCTTGTCAAAAAACAAAAAAAAGGGAATATGTGATGAAAATGTAGACAATGCAATGCTGTAATGACATGTATACCCTTTACAAAAACTTAAAAAAAAAAAAAAAAAACAACAACCATATATTTGCATACATGATCCTATTTTCAAAGCTTAACATCTTGTGTTTGGCAAGTATACCACAATGGTGATACTGTTGTGTCTTCTTATCCAGAATCTTGATGGATTGTTGATACAGGGATTCCAAGGGTTTCAGAGTCGTACTGTTGGCTGGTGACCAGCATGAGATGCAGTAGGGGAAATGTGTCAGAATCATGGCATTCAGAAAGGTTTTTGATCCTTTTAGAGTGAGTTTCTGATGCATCGAAAGCTTAGTTGTGTTGGCATTTTACTAGTTCGAGTAGGTTCATTCTGACTTCTTTTTCAATTATAGTTTTTTTGTTTTTCTTATTTCAGACGAGGATCCTTGGCATTTTATGAATTGGAAATTTGTTAACTCATTTTGGTTTGGTAAAGCCTTTATTTAAAAAAGGTTTGGTTCAGTTTGCACTTCATTCCCTATAATAATGTTTGGTTAAAATTAAAAAAAAAATATTTGGAAAAAAAACCTTGTCTTTTGTAGCTAAAAAAAAAAAAAATGAAATTGAATGTGTCATGAAACAAAAAGGGTTTTATTTTAAGGCCATATCACCCAGCCATAGTCTGAATCAAAGATGATGCAGGTGTGAGTTGTTTGTGTCATGAAATCTCATCTTTCTCGTCAGGAACGTTGTTTCTCATGGGTGTGCATGGATGCCACTGTCTCGTCTGTTATGTCCTCCTTGCTTATTACATTCTAAAACATTAGCAAATGAATGTTCTTTTACTAACATCAGATAGTAAATTGTTACTTTGTTAGTAAATACGAATATTGATAGGATGTTTTTAATTTTATTGCAGGCGTCCCCTTCATTGACAGACATCCTGAGGTCATCTGGGTCTTCGATCAAGATGATCAAGGTAACAATCTCCCTGTTTACATCTCCTCTGATGAGGAAGATGTAGAGGTTGTTGCTGTAGGTGGAGCTGTGGAAGGGGAGCGATTTCCACCTAATAGTGTTGATGAGGGAGAGGATGGTGACTCTGAGGAGTCGCTTGATCTTGATGAGGCTTATGAACTGTTAGGACTTCGTCCACTGTGGGATGATAGTGATGATGAGTTTTCTGATGATGAGGAGGAGGAGGACAGTTCTGACTATATGAGTACAGATGAGGTAGAAGATGGATTTGCTAGGGAGGAGTAGTGTGTGAATTTTAGTGTTGAAGATGCTCCCCTCTTGGAACAGTCAGTTGTTGTCTTTAGACAGCCTCAGGAACAGGCGCATGGAGGAAAATGTTGAGAAGGAGCCCGCTGCTAAAAGACCAAAGGTGAGCTGTGAGGACGAAGCGGTCCCCTCCACCTCTGGTCTCGGCTCCTCTGGAAATCTAAGTGGGAGGAGCTACTTAGACTTTGTTCACACCAGGCCAAGATGGGGTGATGACAGTGACTCAGATTAGATACAGGTTTATTCAGTATCTAGAGTTTGGTTTTCAAGTTTTTAGAGTTTTCCTTTGTGTCTGGTAGGGCTGGCTTTGTCCTAGGTAGTGTCTTGCACCAGGGCCTTTTATATCTGTAGGATAATATTTTATAGAAATTGTGAGATATCTTTGACGTCTTGCAAGCTGGACATCTCATATGCGATGTATTGAACTGGGGCCATAGTTTGTTTAGTTGATGGAAGTGGTATAAAAATGAGTATTTGCTGACCCTATGGAAGTAAAGTAGACACACTAACATATCTGCCATTAGTGAAATGTTGGAAATGAACCCTAATCTTCACTGAAACACATTCGGCCCCAGGATCAGCAGGTTTTTGGCATACAGTCTGTCTGTTTGAGATTCAGTATTGGTCTAATTGTGTAGAATTTCCACTGTATTCATGGTCCAGCCACATAGAATGATGGAGACTGGTCGGAGGTAGTGTCTTGCACCAGGGCCTTTTATATCTGTAGGATAATATTTTATAGAAATTGTGAGATATCTTTGACATCTTGCAAGCTGGACATCTCATATGCGATGTATTGAACTGGGGCCATAGTTTGTTTAGTTGATGGAAGTGGTATAAAAATGAGTATTTGCTGACCCTATGGAAGTAAAGTAGACACACTAACATATCTGCCATTAGTGAAATGTTGGAAATGAACCCTAATCTTCACTGAAACACATTCGGCCCCAGGATCAGCAGGTTTTTGGCATACAGTCTGTCTGTTTGAGATTCAGTATTGGTCTAATTGTGTAGAATTTCCACTGTATTCATGGTCCAGCCACATAGAATGATGGAGACTAGTCGGTCTCTTAGCAGCAGTTTTTATCTAGGTCATTCTGGGCCTGACGTGTGGCGTCACTCATGAACGTGAATGAATATGTAAATATTTGGTTAAACAAGAAGAAAGACTAGATGCTACAGAAGAGTAACTGAATCCCATCTTGATCCCGTTTTCTCAAACAGGAAGAGATTAGCAGTGATATAGCAGTCAGACATGCTGGGGTGTTATTGAAGTTCAGCAAGATGGAGTAGGCTAAGAAAAGTTATGCACAATAAGATATTAGGAGGAGAAAGAAAGAGGAAACAAAGCTGTGTCAGAGCAGAAGTTTGGTGTTAAGTTAGCCGACAGTTAGTGGTGTGATCCTGAGAGTTTTGTTCAGCAAGAATGAACACATGGTGTAGAGAAGTGCTAGATGAGTGTGAGATGTTTGGTATAGAGTGGAGTGGAGAAACACAAGAGGACAACACGGTGTTTTTATGTGGATGGAGCTTATAGAAGACCGAGTGTTCTGATATGTTAGGAGCCAGGATAGTTAGCCGTTATCAGGAAATACTCAGTTCTCCTTTACTACCCAACTGTTGTTCCTCTGTGTTCATCCTTGTCATGATGGTCGGAGTTCCTGTGGGCCTCTCCTGATGATGTCAGACATGACAACAGCAGCAACCCTGACACAAAGGGAGGAGACCCTCTAACCCAAGGCGTCTTCAGTCATGTGCCATGGAGCGCCAAGACCCTGCAGGATTTCTCCCTTAAGGCCAGTCTCTGAAGCAGGTGTTTTCACTGATCAGCAATCAGTGGGCAGGAATCCGGTGAAACTGTTGAAGATGCTGGCTGGGTAGAAAACCTGCAGGGTCTTGGCCCTCCATGGCTCATGATTTAACATCCTTTCTCCAAAAAACGTAAGTAAAATGTGTTTGTTTATTGTAGCAGCAGTAATATTTGGAAGTTTTCATGTGTTGCTTCTAGTTGAAGTATCAGACTCTCACACAGTCTTTCTTTTCATGCTCCACACTGAGGTGAATGGGACCGAGATGAACCAGCTGTGTGGAAAGGGACTGTGGCTTGAAGACATGACCAACCAGGACAGGAGGGACAGATGAGGACAGCACAAAACTGAGCCAATGTACGACTGTTAATAAAGTAAGCTGTTAACACAAAAAAGGAGCTGCAGTGGCACAAAACCATAGCAGACTCAGGAAGAAATAAACTGTATTTAGGTGATGATTGATGACTTTGTATAAAATGTTGTATAACTGTTTTTATATCAGGACAGGATTCCTGTGGTTTTTGGGGCTTAAAAGAGGACGCGCATCAACTGCAGCATCAGCTAAACCTCCATCATCAAACTGTGAAGTAGAGTCCATTAGAAGGATCAGATCCTCAAATCAGTGAAGAGAATGAGCTCCAGCCAACTAAGAAAGTAAGAAAACAAGTTGAAAGCTGTCAGTTTTATAACGTTGTACTAAACTATGAATAACATTTCATGCATTCTTAAGCCTCACATTTTGTGCTCCTTCTTTAAAAGTACAGTATACAGTATATTACAATTATCTGTTTTCAGCTTGTTCTGTGTTCCTGAAGCAGACAGCCGCTCGTCTCAGGAATCTGCAGCAGCCCCCTGAACACACTTCTTCATCGATCCTGCCCCCAGACCCCAAACCAGTGAATCCACCAGAAAGACATAGACCACCAGACAAGATGATGAAGCCCATCCCATGTGAAGCTCTGACGTCACAGGAACTTTTTAGTCATTTAATTAATTAAAATAGACTATATTCCAAACTTCCCTCTGTGAAATTCTTTACCTTCACTTACATAGACCATATTTTGGAAGCTGATCATGTGTTTGCCATTAAAACTTGTCACATTATCTAAAGAGTAGAAGGACAGCAGCCCACTGAAGACTGAAAAAAGAATCAAATGGCTCAAATAAATCATATTTGGGAGGCTGTTAAGAACTCGGCCTGATTCCAGACTGTTTTGAAAAAGACTGACATGTCTAAGAGGAAAATTAGAGCCAAAATAACCAGTGTATCTAAATATATTTAAAATGCAGCAGTCAGATGGCAGACGTTACCCCCGCCATGCTGGACCCTCCTTATGAATCACAAATGACTGCAGGACTTTCACTCTGTCTACTACTCATCTGCTGCTTATCCTGCAGCTAGATTGTACCAGAAACTTCTGTGTTCAGAAACTGAGTGGAAAAAGGTTGTTTTGTGACCTTGACTACTGACCTCCCAAGGTCAAACTTACCATGTTATCCATCATCTTTCGATGAGACACCCCTCCTCTGCATGGCCTGCAGGTGTCACTGTTGAGGTATTTAATCAGAATTTGAAACTGGATTCTTTCAAAACAAAAATGAAATGTAAGAGTTTGAAATCATTTAATTCAACAGAGTTCTTTTTTTTCCATGCAGATTTCACATAAAGAGGATGCTGAAAGGTCATTAGCTGACTGTCATACTAACTATACCCACAAAATGTTTCAGTCGTCTTTCAAAACTCTAGACTGCACCTCTAAATCTTAAAGAAAAGTGATACAGTGATCCCTCACTTATCGCGGTTAATGGGTTCCAGAACCGACCGCGAAAAGTGAAAAACCGCGAAGTAGCGTCACCCCAATGACGTCATCCATAAACAATACGTACGTTCATTCTCTCACTCATGATACGTGTGTGTGTGTGTGTGTACGTGTACATACATACGTAGATGTAAACAAAGTGTACATAAATATGTTTTTAGAACTCTTTTATTCTTATAACAAGATACGTAACTCAAGATGAAAATGATTTACTGCACAGGTTAATGAGAGCTTTACTGCTCCTCAGGTGACGCCTCATCGTGAGGTGCTGGAGGCGCAGGATCATCGAGGGCAGCTTCCGATAGAGCTGAAGCTGCAGGAGGCGGCGTAGTGCCTCGACGGGAAGACTATTTCGCACAAAATGGCACAAGAGAACAGCAAAAAGTTCCACGCGGCGAGACTAAATAACACGAGCGATAAAAAGCAATGAATGCGGTCTTTCTTCCCTTCATGGGTGCTCGGCAGGAAGAGGAGGTGGGTGAGACGTCTCGGCCAATCAGCTTGCGGGGTGAAACGTCTCGGCCAATCAGCTTGCGAGATTTCCGAGCCCAGCCAACACGACAACAGCGAACAGAGAGTTGTGCTGCTCTCCGTGTTGACACGTGATGGTCTAATGTAGTCTCCCTGCCTTCCGCTAGCGCCCGCCCATTATTTCTCAATTTTGAATTTTTGATGAATATTTTTGAAAAATCCGCGATGCACTGAGGGCGCGAAAGGTGAAGCGCGAAGTAGCGAGGGATCACTGTACACATAAGTGCACATTTTATTGTTTATTTCATAACACTGATCTATCTCTCATGCAACTTTGAATCTGAATTATTTTCTTCCTTTTGTGACACTTAAAAAAATTATTCAATTTATTCCACGTGTTTTTGTTATTCTAACAAAGGTTGGCTATTGTGACATTTCCTGTGTGACATTTCCTGACAATGTCTTGCAGTTTTAAAAGGAGTTTGAGAACAGATCATAACTTCACAACTACATTAACCATCGATTCTGATGGACAAAGCCAAATTGCAGTTTTACTGTAGAATTATCATCAAAGTAACTCAGCCACTCTCGAGGGCATTTTGTGAGGGTGGGCAGTCTGGACATCTGATCAGAATGTCAGTTCTACGCTCCGTCAAAGCTGCACATGATGGCACTGCTGTGTAATTGGGCTGCACGGTGGCGCAGTGGTTAGCACTGCAGCAGCACAGTTTACCCTTGGCCGGGGGATCGTGGATTCGATCCCAGCCCCCGACCAACAGTGGTCTGTGTGGAGTTTGCATGTTCTCCCCGTGTATGCGTGGGTTTACCCCGGGATTTCTCCGGTTTCCTCCCACATGCCAAAAACATGCAGGTTAGGTTAATTGGAGACTCTAAAGTGGCCCTGTGTGTGAATGGTTAAAGGGATGGCGCCGTATTGTGGCTGCTTCATCCATCCAGGTGGTGGATGACCCTTAATTTCTGTAAAGCGTCTTTGAGTGTCTATGATAAAGCGCTATATAAATCTGATGCATTGATTGATTGTAATAATACTGCATTTTTGTGACCAGCCCAAGGATCACCAGTGTGACAATGTTAACATTTGATCAGCATTGATATGTGGAACCTGTTAAGTTGAAGGGTTATCGTATGGATGTGGCTTTTCAAAAAACGGTGACATATTTATATTGTTAAAAAAATACAGTTCTGAATTTACTGCTGGCAAAGAAAACTGGGGGAAAATAAAGCTTAATGTAAGCAAGTCTTCCAAGTTTCTTCTGCAAATTTACCCTGTTTTGCTATTAGAAATACTTTGAGACTATAATCAGAGAGCTGCATAAGTGATCCAAGTTCTGCAACAAAGAGCCTCCCACATTGGCTGATAACAGAGCCATTTCTGGCTGTAACAGTACGTAAATGTAACAGCACCCCACAGTAGCTAGGAATTAAAATTACCTTCAACTTTTTCTCCCAACTTTTAAACTTTCTCTTAAATTTGCACATTTTTCCATCTTAAATTGACTTTTTTCATGTAAATTTGCAACATTTTTTTCTCATAAGCTTTCAACTTTGTTGTAAATATGTGACTTGTAAGAATTTAAAACTTTTATTTGCAACTCTTTTCCTCATAAATTACTCTTTTCTGATAAATTTGCAATGTTCATAGATGTGGAGAGACATTTTTATTCTATTTAATTTTTGTCTGTTCATCTATGGCCCAAGTTTGTTTTTTCCACAAACACGATCTTGCAAAGGGCCCCCAAAAAGCTACAGCCAGCCATGGATTTCACACAGTAGCTATTTCTGATTTCTTTTGCCTTTTTTTTTTTTTAAACAGTCTTTTTTTTTTTTTTTTTAAATTGGCAGTGTTGGGTGATGTCAGATGTGGTTTATGCATTTTTTTCTGATCAGTTTTGTGAAATATAATTGTTTCGTAAGGCTGTTATAGTCAGGAAGCGGGTTGTGAACCTGGGCTCTCGCAGCATCTTGAAATGCTTCCTATGGCGTGCGACTCAAATAGCCTCTGACAGCCAAAGTCCAACTCCCGGCCTTCCCGTGGCAAAACTGTTTTCACTGACAAGAGATGTCGAAGGTGAGCCACTGGTGCCTCAACACCAGTTGCCCAGGGTAGATGGAGCTCTCAGCCTGGGAAGGCAGTCAATCTAGGGGAAGGAAAACCCTGATTCTAAACCTCCGCTGCCTTGTGGCTATACCTGATCGTAGGAAAGACTTTGGGAGTAAACCCTGAGGACAAATCCGGAATGGAGCCCTGAGGCAGATAGTAGTCGCTCTGCACTACTTTCCGGCAGCTGCAGTGAATCTGACCCCAAATTGTATTGGTTCATCCTTTCCTTTGGACTCTGCCAGTGATGCCGAGAGGGGGACACTGACGTATGGGCAGCCCAATGTCTCCATATTCACTTGCCCTGGCCTGAAGTGCAAAATGGAGAGGCCACTCCAGTGACATCGCAAGATTCCGGCACAACATGGGACAAGGCAGTCTACTGGTTAAAAGCTCCGACCGATTTGTGTAGAAAGGAGCGCCTGGGGTCTCGTTTGATGGTGGGAGAAGTCATCGCAGCTTCACTGGGCAGCTACCACCCGCCTCAAGCTGGGCATCCCCCAGCCAGTAAGGTGTTGCCCCGCCATGGCTTGCCTGCTCTACTGGGTGTGTAGAGCTTACAGAACCTTCCTGACAAGCAAGCATCAATTCGCACCAGGCAGTTCATAAGAAAAAAACAACGAAGACTCCAGCTCTTCAATTCACAAGCGGGAACGTACGCACAATGTGCCCTGCACTCTCTGATGATCTCCAATGAATGGACGGTTCACGTAAGACAGCCATCATCAAGGAACTTGCACAACTCAACATCAATGTCGTTTGTCTCCAAGAAACTCGCCTAGCCGACATTGGTTCACTTAGAGAAACAGACTACACCTTCTATTGGCAGGGCCTGTCTCAGGACGAGCCCAGGCAGTACGGTGTAGAATTTGCCGTGAGGAACTCACTGATCGCTTCCACGAAAACCCCCACAGGAGGTTTTGAGAGGATACTCGCTCTCCGCATGAAGACAGCATCAGGATTTGTGAACATTATTTCTGTATATGCTCCAACTCTTTCATCCGCCCCAGAGGTCAAAGATCGATTTTATGAGACTCCCGAGGAAAAAATATCTAAAATCCCCAGCTCAGAAGGCATATACAGTGGGGAAAAAAGTATTTAGTAACCCACCAATTGTGCAAGTTCTCCCACTTAAAAGATGAGAGAGGTCTCCAATTTTCATCATAGGTATACCTCAACTATGAGAGACAAAATGAGAAAAAAAAATCCAGAAAATCACATTGAAGGATTTTTAATGAATTAATTGGTAAATTCCTCGGTAAAATAAGTATTTGGTCACCTACAAACAAGCAAGATTTCTGGCTCTCACAGACATGTAACTTCTTTAAGAGGCTCCTCTGTCCTCCACTCGTTACCTGTA
The DNA here is from genome assembly GCA_020510985.1 of Pholidichthys leucotaenia. NCBI lineage: Eukaryota > Metazoa > Chordata > Actinopteri > Cichliformes > Pholidichthyidae > Pholidichthys > Pholidichthys leucotaenia. The sequence goes on along the minus strand of CM035844.1, from coordinate 124,273,992 downwards.
TTAATGGCACCTGTTTGAACTCGTTATCAGTATAAAAGACACCTGTCCTCAACCTCAAACAGTCAGACTCCAAACTCCACTATGGCCAAGACCAAAGAGCTGTCAAAGGACACCAGAAACAAAATTGTAGACTTGCACCAGGCTGGGAAGACTGAATCTGCAATCGGTAAGCAGCTTGGTGTGAAGAAATCAACTGTGGGAGCAATTATTAGAAAATGAAAGACATACAAGACCACTAATAATCTCCCTCAATCTGAGGCTCCACGCAAGATCTCACCCTGTAGGGTCAAAATGATCACAAGAACGTTGAGCAAAAATCCCAGAACCACACGGGGGGACCTAGTGAATGACCTGCAGAGAGCTGGGACCAAAGTAACAAAGGCTACCATCAGTAACACATTACGCCGCCAGGGACTCAAATCCTGCAGTGCCAGACGTGTCCCCCTACTTAAACCAGTGCATGTCCAGGCCCGTCTGAAGTTTGCTAGAGAGCATTTGGATGATCCAGAAGAGGATTGGGAGAATGTCATATGGTCAGATGAAACCAAAGTAGAACTTTTTGGTAAAAACTCAACTTGTCGTGTTTGGAGGAGAAAGAACACCATACCTACTGTGAAGCATGGGAGTGGAAACATCATGCTTTGGGGCTGTTTTTCTGCAAAGGGACCAGGACGACTGATCCGTGTAAAGGAAAGAATGAATGGGGCCATGTATCGTGAGATTTTGAGTGAAAACCTCCTTCCATCAGCAAGGGCTTGAAGATGAAACGTGGCTGGGTCTTTCAGCATGACAATGATCCCAAGCACACCGCCCGGGCAACGAAGGAGTGGCTTCGTAAGAAGCATTTCAAGGTCCTGGAGTGGCCTAGCCAGTCTCCAGATCTCAACCCCATAGAAAATCTTTGGGAGTTGAAAGTCTGTGTTGCCCAGCGACAGCCCCAAAACATCACTGCTCTAGAGGAGATCTGCATGGAGGAATGGGCCAAAATACCAGCAACAGTGTGTGAAAACCTTGTGAAGACTTACAGAAAATGTTTGACCTCTGTCATTGCCAACAAAGGGTATATAACAAAGTATTGAGATGAACTTTTGGTTTTGACCAAATACTTATTTTACCGAGGAATTTACCAATTAATTCATTAAAAATCCTTCAGTGTGATTTTTCTGGATTTTTTTTTTTTCTCATTTTGTCTCTCATAGTTGAGGTATACCTATGATGAAAACTGGAGACCTCTCTCATCTTTTAAGTGGGAGAACTTGCACAATTGGTGGCTGACTAAATACTTTTTTGCCCAACTGTATATACCCTTTGTTGGCAATGACAGAGGTCAAACGTTTTCTGTAAGTCTTCACAAGGTTTTCACACACTGTTGCTGGTATTTTGGCCCATTCCTCCATGCAGATCTCCTCTAGAGCAGTGATGTTTTGGGGCTGTCGCTGGGCAACACGGACTTTCAACTCCCTCCAAAGATTTTCTATGGGGTTGAGATCTGGAGACTGGCTAGGCCACTCCAGGACCTTGAAATGCTTCTTACGAAGCCACTCCTTCCTTGCCCGGGCAGTGTGTTTGGGATCATTGTCATGCTGAAAGACCCAGCCACATTTCATCTTCAATGCCCTTGCTGATGGAAGGAGGTTTTCACTCAAAATCTCACGATACATGGCCCCATTCATTCTTTCCTTTACACGGATCAGTCGTCCTGGTCCCTTTGCAGAAAAACAGCCCCAAAGTATGTTTTCACCCCCATGCTTCACAGTAGGTATGGTGTTCTTTCTCCTCCAAACACGACAAGTTGAGTTTTTACCAAAAAGTTCTATTTTGGTTTCATCTGACCATATGACATTCTCCCAATCCTCTTCTGGATCATCCAAATGCTCTCTAGCAAACTTCAGACGGGCCTGGACATGTACTGGCTTAAGCAGGAGGACATGTCTGGCACTGCAGGATTTGAGTCTCTGGCGGCATAGTGTATTACTGATGTAGCCTTTGTTACTTTGGTCCCAGCTCTCTGCAGGTCATTCACTAGGTCCCCCCGTGTGGTTGTGGGATTTTTGCTCACCATTCTCATCATTTTGACCTCACGGGGTGAGATCTTGCGTGGAGCCCCAGATCAAGGGAGATTATCAGTGGTCTTGTATGTCTTTCATTTTCTAATAATTGCTCCCACAGTTGATTTCTTCACACCAAGCTGCTTACCTATTGCAGATTGAGTCTTCCCAGCCTGGTGCAGGTCTACAATTTTGTTTCTGGTGTCCTTTGATAGCTCTTTGGTCTTGGCCATAGTGGAGTTTGGAGTCTGACTGTTTGAGGTTGTGGACAGGTGTCTTTTTTACTGATAATGAGTTCAAACAGGTGCCATTAATACACATAACGAGTGGAGGACAGAGGAGCCTCTTGAAGAAGTTACAGGTCTGTGAGAGCCAGAAATCTTGTTTGTAGGTGACCAAATACTTATTTTACCAAGGAATTTACCAATTAATTCATTAAAAATCCTTCAATGTGATTTTCTGAATTTTTTTTTTCTCATTTTCTCTCTCATAGTTGAGGTATACCTATGATGAAAATTGGAGACCTCTCTCATCTTTTAAGTGGTAGAACTTGCACAATTGGTGGTTGACTAAATACTTTTTTGCCCCACTGTACATGCTAGGTGACTTCAACGCTCGTGTTGGAGCTGACTGGCAGGCCTGGCCATCCTGTTTCGGCTACTTTGGCATTGGTAGGATGAACGAGAATGGACCGAGGTTGTTGGAAGTCTTGTCATCACAGCCTGTGTATTACCAACACCTACTTCAAGTGTAAAGATCTGCAGAAAGTATCCTAGAGACACCCCCGGTCCCACCACTGGCACCAGCTAGACCTTGTCATCACCAGAAGAGCCAACCTCCGCAGCAACCCCCACATGAGAAGCTATCACAGCGCAGACTGTGATACTGACCACTCACGTGTTGCCAGCAAAGTCAGACTGATTGCCAAGAAAATCTACCATGCAAAAACTAAGGGCCAACCACACATTAACAACTGCATCACTTCTGAAACTGAAAGGGTCCAAACTTTTGGCGACATCCTTCAATGAAAACTAGAAGATTATTCAGACAGCAACAACCAAGCAGATGCAGACACGAAATGGTCCTACCTCTGCGACGCCATGTACGACTCCGCTGTGACCGCATACGGGGAAAAAAGTACACAGAAACGCAGACTGGTTCGAGGCACACTGGAATGAAATGCAACCAGTCACAGAGGCCAAACAGAAAGCACTGCTAGCTTATAAGCAGAACCCTTGTCCTAGCACACGCAATGCCCTGAGAGCAGCAAGGAGCAAGGCCCAGCAGATCGCCCGCCGTTGTGCCAATGAGTACTGGCTGAACCTGTGTGCCAACATACAGGTAGCTGCTGACTGTGGCCACGCCAAAGGGATGTACCAGGGTATCAAAACAGCAACCAGTCTCATCAGCATCAAAACAGCCCCCGTCAAATCCAAGTCTGCCGAAGTCATCATGGACCACAGCAAACAACTTCAGCATTGGGTTGAACACTACCTAGTTTTACTCGATCCAGAACATCGAGACACATGCTGCCCTCAACGCCGTACCCAGCTTGCCAGTCATGGAGGAGCTAGACGAAATGCCCAGCCTGGAAGAGCTCAACAAAGCCATCGACTGTCTTAGCAGTGGTAAATCTCCGAGGAAAGACGGCATCCCCCCGAAGTCTTAAAAAGTGGTAAAGTAGCACTCCTACAGCCTCTTCACAAACTTCTCTGCCTCCGCCGGAAGCAAGGACATGTGCCTCAAGATATGTGTGACGCAAACATAGTCACGTTGTATAAGAACAGAGGGGATCGCAGTGACTGTAACAACTATTGTGGAATTTCATTATTCAGCATTGTTGGCAAAGTCTTCCCCCGTGTCACTCTGTCCCGCCTACAGAGTCTTGCTTTGCAAGTCTATCCTGGGTCACAAAGTGGCTTTAGAGCCAAAAGGTCCACAGTGGACATGATCGTCTCCCTCCGTCAGCTGCAGAAGTGTCAAAAGCAGCAGCAGCTACTATTCATCGCGTTTGTGGACCTGACAAAAGCCTTCGACTTAAGTTAGTCAAAGCGGACTCTTTCAGCTTTTGCAGAAAATAGGCTGTCCTCCAAAACTTCTGGGGATAATCACCTCATTTCACAAAGACATGCATAGCACTGTCCTCTTCGACGGTACAACTTCAGACACCTTCCCAGTCAGCAGTGGAATGAAACAGGGCTGCGTCCTGGCACCAACCCTGTTTGGAATCATCTTCTCAGTGCTCCTCCATTACGCTTTTGATGATTGTCCTGAAGGTGTCTACATTCGCACGAGATTGGACGGAAAACTTTTCAACATCGCGCAACTGCGTGCAAGAACCAGAGTGACAGGTCCTAATCAGAGAGTTACTCTTTGTGGATGACACAGCCCTTACATCACACAACGAAGACGGCCTCCAGCACATGATTAACCGGCTATCCCACGCATGCAGAGCTTGGGCTGACAATCAGTATAAAGAAAACCAACATCATGGCACAAGACGTTCATACTCCCCATCATCACCGTCAACAATACTCAGCTTGCTGTGGTCGACAGCTTCATCTACTTGGGGTCTACAGTTACCAACTCCCTCTCCCTAGACGCTAAAATTAATTCCAGAATAGCCAAAGCAGTTGCTGTGCTGGCAAAGCTCAACAAACAAGTGTCGAACAATGATCTGTTGAGTGAGAGGATCAAACTCTGCGTCTACCAAGCCTGTGTCCTGTCAACTCTGCTGTATGGCAGCGAGTCCTGGACAGCCTATGCCAAACAGGAGAAACGACTCAATGGATTCCATCTGCGCTGCCTCCTACACATCAAATGGCAAGATAGTCACCAACACAGGTACTTGAGCATGCTGGCCTACCCAGTATGCCCACACTTCTCAGCCTAAGGCGTCTTCGATAGCTTAGCCATGTGCACTACATGGAGCCAAACCGCCTGCCCAGAGAAATCATGTACGGTGAACTGCAGGAAGGCGTTCGTCCAGTAGGACGACCCCTGTTGAGGTACAAAGACGTCTGCAAACACGAACTCCGATATGCAGAAATAAACACCGACCATTGGGAGGAGGTGGCCAAGGAACATGATGTTTGGCACCACTGTGTAAGAGCAGGAATGAGCAGGGCTGAAGCAAGTTGGAGGGAAAAACAGGAGGAGGCATACTGCAAGACACAAGCATGCAGGGGCGGAACAACATCCATCAGCCTTCATCTCTGCCAACTACAACAAAGACTGCCACTGAAGGATTAGTCTACACAGCCACTTCAGGTGCTGCACCAATCCTTGACAAGACACGCTTTACCATTGCCTCTTCAAGACAAGGTTGCCAGAAATACAACGCATAATGTGTTTATAAGTGACCAATTCTGATTTTTGATGACTTAATTTGCTTTATAAGTGTACACTGGTCAAAAACAGGTTTTAAAGAAATAATTTAAAGGCCAAATGTCACGTAACAGGGTACTTTAAATATCTTTGAAACTAGATATAAAAGGGAACCGATCCGTTCGGGTCTTGGTGCATATGCTTCAGTAACAACGGAATATTCGTTAATTTAAAACTGCCGCGCTTGGCCTGACACGGCCCCTGGAATCGCCTGGGGAAGAAGGCGGAAGTGACGAAATAGATTGTACCCTAGTTTGATGCTTGGGGTATTTCAATTGATTGTTTATATGGAGACTGGAAGGTTGAAGTGAGCAACAAGAAAGGAAAAAATGGGATATTTCACCCATACCTTAAAACGGGACTATCAGGGACAGCTGGGTAATAAGGGACACTTCTCTGGGAAATGTTTTCATACCTGTCAATTGAGACGTTTTCGCCGTACTTCAACACCGTAAAAAGCGGCTATAAGGGACGGCGGAGCAACAAGGGACACCTCTCTGGGAAATGCCCCAAATGCAACTCGTGTTGTTATTGTCAAATATTTTAAGGACTCATGGATATTTGACAATAACAACACAACTCAGCGTCCGGCGCAAAATAAAAAAAAAAAAGCAGAATTCTGTATTTGTAAGGCGATCTCTCTCTGTTCCGCAACCGCTGCACAGCTGAAAGTGTTAAACCATTGTCCTAATGACTTCTCATTGTAGTGAGAATAGCTCCCGCTGAGCGATCTGCCCGCCCCGACAATCAGACTAATGATTGAGTCCACACTTCGAACAGTAGTGATAATAGCTCCCGCTGAGCGATCTGCCCGCCGCGGCCATCAGACTGATTGAGTCCACACTTCTCATTGTAGTGATAATAGCTCAGGCTGAGCCATCTGCCAGCACCAGCTGTGGGGGATCACACACAGGACGTGCTCCTCAACACACAATTTTTTTCCCGTTTATTTTTCTTTTGGGCGTACAGAAATGGCAATACGCCCGTTTTTGCTAAAATTGCATTTTCCCCGTATTTTCCTTAAAATATTTGACAATAACACGAACTACATTTAAAACATTTCCCAGAAAAGTGTCCCCCACCACTCCGCCGTCCCCCACAGCCGCGCTTGGCACCAAAATACGGCGAAAACGTCTCACTTGACAGGTATGCGCCTCCATTTTCATATTGATCTGGTCAATTTCTTGACAGCAGCGGCTCTCCTCCACTGTAATAATAATGGCTTCCGAAAAATCAATATTTATGGGGCGCCCTCGACAGACCCCCTTCGGCTTCGCAATTCTGGAGGCGATTAATGTCCAGTTCAATGACATTTTCCACTGGTTCTGCTCTCTGGTCATCGTTGGAACTGTTGTCATCAGACAAAGCATCTGATTCCGTCTCGGACGGCTAGAAACCTGTAAGGTTCTATGCCTCTGTCACTGTCTGAACCACTGACAAAAAAAAAAGACAAAACTAAACTAATTTGTTAACAATCGCTGTCACTTTCCATCATGATTGTCCAATGTTGATAAGTGTGAATGTGGATAGGCAGGGCAGCCAGGGTACAACTGGTGATGTCAAAAACATGGGCGTGGTCTGGACTGGCTGTCACAAGCCAGCAAGCAAGGTGGGGCCTTCACCTGGTGTATTTTGTGCAATTATGTAAATACAGGTGGGTGATATGGTCTCCGGTATGAATATTTGGTTTAAGCTATATGTATTTTATCTAAATTCGTTGTCATTTAGAAAAAAAAAATTACGTGACATTTGGCCTTTAAACTTACACTTGTTAGTTAAAATAATATTAACCCTCAGGTGCACATTTTATGCGCTTATTTTTCATCATTTTTGCTGTGTTCATGCATATGAACAAAATCTCAAACATTTTGACATTGTATCATATTTATTCAAAAATTGTATGCCATCAGTTATATGCAACACAAGAAGCAGCTCCATAATAATTCTCCCCAAATGTAACAAAATATTTTTGAAAAAAAAAAAAAAAAGTCCACCTTATTAAGTAGAAACACCTTGTTAAAGGAAAACTGTTGCAAATATGAAATGGGTGAAATTTAAATGAATTACATAACAAAGCTGGCAAAATCCTTAGAGATAAAAATATGAAATGTGGCATTTTGTCAACCATTATTCTCTTGCTGATAAATATCTAACTGAAATGAGGAAAAGCTGATTTCAACCTGGGAATAACGAATAAAAATAAAAGGGTTTGAGAGTCAGAGATGAACTGAGTCTTAATACTGCTGAGGTCTTTAATTAAAGCAGATTCATTGTGAGAGGCAACAAATCATTTGGCATGCAAGCATCTTAACTGAGCATTGTGTTTTATCACTGTCCAATAAGGCTTGATGAGAGTAAAACTTGTACAATTCACATGATCCTGATTAAAATGATGCAGGATAACGATAATATTCGTGGCTCCAAAAGATTATCTGTTACATAAAATATCACAAAAATCCTAGACATCGCTCTTCACTTCAAACTGAAGTGGACTTTTATCATTTTAAAATATCCTGTGTATCACATCTTGCAAAAGTATCTCAAAAGTATTCATGTCACCATCTGAGAAATATACTGTAAACAAATATACTTTTAAAGAATTACAGGTTGGGAGATGCTCTGGCACTTACTGTATTACAGGCCACATGGCATCAAACTGTAAAGGCTTGGAAGCTTTCTTTTAAAGAAATGTACTGTAAGGCAAACAAGGGCATGGGTCAGTTTGTTTTCGACTTTACTCTCAATTCAAACTAGTCATCTTCCTTCTCCTTACAAACAAAATAACTGTATAGAGGAGAAAGCGACTCCTGTCCCTGTAGCAGGTATAAATACGAGATTAAATATGAGATCACAGCTGGTGGCAGAGAGATGAAGATTGGGGGCTTGTTGGTCTTAGTTAAGCAGCTCCAGGTAGGTGATTGGCACTTTGCCCTTCTGGCTTCCTCGCTCACCCATCAGCCAGTCTGAATCCATGCCTGGGACGCTGCTAACTATGATCACCTGCAAAGACAGAGGACGGCTTCATTCTGTTAAATAATCAAGTCATTTCATATATTAAAAGCTGACCCCATTTAGCTGTCAAAAGAAAAAAAACCTGACATGACAAACATGAATCTGGCCTGTGTGTGTTTTGTCTCATGGCACAGCTTTGCAGTAGATTTAAATCATCTTCAAAGGCAACTCGGGCTACAAAATTAACTCTGTTAACCCTAATCCAGGATGACAAAATGGGCTAACACTTAGGGGTGGGGGAACTAATCATTTTTACGATGCAGACATGGATGATCCTGTATCAATGCACAAATGTCAAGAATTCAATTCTTAAATATTAATGAACATAATTAATTTTGATGGAACAAAAAAAAGCTAAACTTAGAAATGCAGAACTGTAACAGCCGGACAATTTATGGCATGGAAACAGATGGAAGATGGAGGCGCTGGATATTTAACCTGCGCCCTCTTTAACAAGAGCACTTTGAAACGAGTGCAATATCCCTCGACTCATTGTAATTTGGCTCTGCCTCAATAATTATATGAAAAAGTTGAAAACTGCTCTCCTTCAGTAACCTACTGGAATCTTCAAAGAAAACTAAGCCTATCATCCATGAATATCAAAGATAATTTTATAGAACCCAAAGTTGTAGGTCAGGATCCCTATGTAGCAAGTTTGGTGACCCTAAAGAGCTTCACTCATTCTACTATAAGAGGGCATAGAGAATACTAACCTTGACCTTTCAATTCTTGACCCCAAACCCATAGTCAGAGGTCATGGCCTCTGGGTGAAACTGTGTACCAAGTTTGGTGACTGTAGCTTTCTCTCTTGTTAAGATATAGTTTATTTGGCATTTTGACAGTGACTTTTGACCTTGCGATCCCCAAACCATAGTCACAGTTCAGGGTCACAGCATGAACCTGTGTACCAGGTTTGGTGACTCTAGCTTTACTTATTCTATAGTAATAGTGCAAATGGAATATTAACTCTGACCTTTTGACCCCAAACCCATAGCCAGGTCAGAGTGCAAGATGTCCAAGATTTGTCTTAGATGCAACTATGGTATGGATTTGAAAATCCTACATCATTTCTTTCAGTAGTTATTGTGTTTACAAGATTTGGGGACAACCGACCTCTTGACCTTGACCTCAAGGTCTATAATGGCACCACGAGACGGTTTCTGTTGTGATGTGGCGCAGTATAAATAAAGCTGAATTGAATTGAATTAATTCCTGCAAAAATCATCCAATCATAGTCAAATAGCAATATGCACATCATCAGTGTGTGAAACACTGGTATCACACTTCAAAACATTTGGAACAAAACTGTAGGAGGAGTTGATTTCACAAGACTTTTACTGTCTATTAACTGAGGTCCAATAGGACATCATAAGTCGAGCTATAACTCCTGCAAAAAATCATCCAGTTGGAGCCAAACTGCAACCCTGGATTTACACTGATTCCGGATGTAGTCCATTGCAGATGCAGTGCAGATGGAGCCTTGTGTCCGTTGCTACCAGCTCCGTTTGTGTTTTGAAGCAGCATGGATAAGAACAGAGTTCGAGATACAAGACGGCACGAGAATGATACAAAATAACGCGAGATCTCGAGGACGACCCAGGGCAATGATTGAGATCACGTGGTAACAACAAGGAAGCATGAAATAGCAGCACTCCACCTGGATTTTTGTGCTTTAATAATATGCAAGTAGCCCATTAATTTTAATTGTATGAAGTGTTTCCATGCTGTCAAAGTTTTTACCTTCTCTGACCCAGTGGTGGAGGAGTAGACCTCAGAAAATAACGGACAATCCTTACATCATTTTTAATGAACAAAGAGCTATTAAATACCGTGGCATTTCCCTGTGGACTGGATCCGGCATCCGTCAAAAACAGACATTAGCGATCCGAATCCGACAAGCCGGATTCATTCCACAGTGGTTTGGCCCAGGTGGGGATTAGAAAACTGACGAGAACACAAACTGTATGCTGCGGAGTCCAGATTGCAGCCATAATGGACTGCATCCGGTGTCAGTGTAAATCCAGGGTAATATGTGCATCATCATTGTATAGCAAACCCTGGTACCAAGTTTCAAAACAATTAGAACAAAACTGCAGGAGGAGTTGACTTCACATAACATAATGCCCCTTTGGTCTTTGACCATGTTAAAAACCTAGTCATACTTTTCAGATATTGGCCACCTTCACACACATGCATATTTAAATTCTCAAGAACAACCAAGTCCTCATTAATAGCTCTACTCTAACCACTTCTTGATGGTAGAAGTTTACCTCATCAGCCAGCAGAGAGAGCTCACTGCTGCTAGCAGCATCATAGTCATAGAGGACTCTGGCTTTTCTGCTACCATTGGAGCTCCTCAATTCACTGAAGCCACCTGACGCCGATGAGCTGCCGCGGCCCCCAGACACACTGGGCAGGGAGGCAGACACAGGTATGGTGGGTACAGAGATGCTGGCCCCGCCCGACACTGCTGACTGGTTGTTGTTGGAGAAGGAGGTGGGGAAACTGGAGGAGGGGGAGAAACGACGATGAACAGTGGCAGCTAAATACTGAACAGAAAATACATTTTACAGCCCTGAAGAAATTTGCCACATGTTTAGAATCACCACTGAAAGGACCTGAATGTAGTCTCTGAGCAGCTGTTTTATCAGAAATGCAATGTGGCATAAATGATAAAGCAGTGCTGTAATGTAGGATACTGTTCCTCACTGGCATGTCCATCACCACGGGCAGATAGACTGGATCTGCAGTTCACTTAGCAAACACACCCGTTGAGTACAAAGTTTGTTTTCAATATTTATCTCTCTAACTGCAAGAAAAAAAAAAGCAAATTTTCAGGAGAAGCAGGACAAATCTACACAAACATGTCAAATTTACAAGAGTACAGGGAAATTTAGAAAATACTGGTGAAATTTTTAAACAAAAAAGTGGAAAAATTACAAGAACAAAATCAGACAATAAAGTTCCAAATTTAAGGCTCAAACAGATGGTCAGTCAGACTGTGTGGGAGACAACATTTTTGCCAAAAACAGCTCTTTCTATAACAGGTTGGCAACTCCTACCCTACAGGGATAAGCACATAGTTTCACATAAACTTAAGCTGAAATTTGTTTAGCATGTTGGTGACTCTAATATAAAGAGACACAGCCAATAAATATATTATTTCCAATTAAATTTATGACTGACAATCTTCTTGCTTTTATTGTGAACGTTTAGCTTTTTTGGATCGTTTATGCCTCCTGCAGAAACTTCACTGCCATATATATATATATATATATACACACACAGATGCTGCCTTTAGCGACTGGATCATAAAACATGCACACAAATGACCACCAATGCATCAGCGTGTTTGGGATCTATGCTTCCTGCGGCCAGTTAGAGGAATGAATTAGTTTCATTTTAATGAGACGCTGAGGCAGCCGTCGGCAACATTAAAAAAATTCTACATCCAATTAATTTTCTGCTATCTGAGCATTAGCAAGTGTGTTTATAACAGGAGACTATCTGAGAATAAAAAATCAAAGGTGAACCAAGGTCCTGCAGCTGTGAGGTATTGCAAGTGTATTGTTATAAGATGTTGTAACTCACCTGCCAAGCTGCTTCTGAAGATCCACCATGTACTGGTAACACTGTGCGTAGTACGTAGTCTGGGCCTCCACAAAGTCATTCAGGCAGCGTAGGTGATGTGCCTACAAAACAGAAAAGGCATTAGGGGATCATTCAGATGGTGTAGCGCCCCCTCCACCACAACATCTTCATCCTGAAACGACAGTCAATGACATTCATTCAGTGAGTTTCTGCATAATCTGGCCAATAAATACTTGCGGCGAAAATGCCGTCAGCACTACTACAACGTCCATGCTGTTTGGGTTGGGCTACATACATGAGTACTGCTGACGCCTTCCAGCAGCAGTCGGGTGATCTCTGCCTGTCGGTCAAACTCGCTCTGGGTCATCCTCAGCTCCTGCTCAGCCTGAGCATGGAGGGGAAGAAAACCAGAACAAAACAGGATTTTAGAAAATGACTGCTCAACATCCCCATGCACGTGTTCCTAGGTAGAAATAACAGGATGTATGTTAAAAAAATGATTAGGCTGTAATCAAGAATTTAGCACAAGCACATGGATAAAAAAAATGGGGGATGAACAAAATAAATGACTGCAGACAGTTTATATTGCCGTCTGTAGCATGATGACAATCATTCAATGTTTAGCTTAAAGTTCTCAGACGGGGCCGAGTATATTCATATATAAAAATAATTACAGTGAGTTGGGTATTTTTAAAAAAAAAGGCATTTGATTTTTTTAACTGAATTTTGTCTCCACTTTTAATATGAAAAAGCTTTAAGAACAGTGAACTATAATCAAAATTATTAATGTGATTATTTAAATAGTGAGACACTGGAGGGGAAAAAGACAGGACACAACTGAACGCAGTTTTTTTTTTTCTTGAAGTCGTGGGTGAAATCTCTTCTCCTCACACAGGGCCAGAGAATTTAAACATTAGAAATACAGCAGTTGTAATAACAATAATAATAAAGTCTTGTTCTAAACCACCAGATAAACATGTGGACAATGGCCTTGGTGTCCTGCACACGCTACAGCTGATATCGGCGTTAGAAGTGGGTTGTGAAGCTTGTGCAGTATTTGACTGAGCGACTAAGAAGTTTTCCATGCGGTACAATGGTACGTGACACAGGGGAGATGGAGAAGAGAGATGGACAGCAGCTGCTGACCCTGCTACCAGGGGATTTGCTCTGTGTGTGTGTGTGTGTTTAATTTAAAAAAAAAAAATAATAAAATGGCTCCAACATTCCACTCACCTCTGTCACTTCCTCTGCTCACATCTGCTGCTTTGCGGTTTGAAAACAGTGACACAGTAGTTAGCTACAGCTGCTGCATAGACACAGCCAACACAAGACATCCCCACACTTTGAAACTGACCCACGCTGTCAGAGGGAAGCGTGACCGTGACGGTGCTGCACATCAATCGTTTCTCATCCCTGAAACCACCTCAGCCTCTCAGCAATCTTTGTATCGCCGGCTTTGTGTCAACAAAACCTGCTATCATTCAGACGGAGATTACAGTGGTTGAAACAACTGTTTACGCCTCGAGTGTTTAGTCAACAGCGTTTCACCTGTGAGTGAACACGTTTACGCAGGTGACAGAAAACTGTTTGAAGGTATTAAACACACAAGAAGACTGGCAAGAGCTATGAAACGCCTTTATAATTTGGAAAAATAAACACATGCAGATTGAAATTAACTCGAGACTCAGTGAGTCTCAGCAAGTTTCTACCTGCACCTGTGAAGTTATGCACAAAAATCAAAACGAATCTAAATGATGGGCAGACTACAGTGTCCTTCCCCAACCAACTCTCCTGGGTTATTGCTCAGTGACATGACACTGTGTGGTTTAGCACTTCAGCTTCAGTCTTAGCAGCTGTAGAAGCTAATCTGGTTCCTTACTGGCATGCCCACTGTGCCCTTTATGTAGCAGAGGTTGTTCTCATAAGATCCTATTATGACCAAGTCCTGTTCTGGCACAACTGAGGCCATTAGAGATTTTCTCTTAAGACACTGTTGACTAAAAGGCAGTCTAATCTGGGTAAGTCGTGTTGACTAAAGCAGACTGAAGACAATTCAGGTGTCAGTCAAAATGAGAAAACACTGCATCTGCACGCAGACGTACAATTAAACACTCAGGCTGGATTCATAGCATCCTTATAGACAAAACAGATGCTGACTTTCCACAGGCAAGTTTTCAGGAATTGGACCGGATGCTACACAGCAGCGTTGACTATAATCTACTGTTCATATACCCACAAAGAAGATGGCAGCAATGCACCAGCAAACTGATTTTAATACCCAGAATCAAACCAGACTGTCAGTAATGAAGCAGCTCATTCCAGCCTTATGAAATCATCCAAAGAGTGATCAGATCTCCTGACCGTTGAACTTGACTGATCTCAAGCACAGCCTACATGCAGACCCATCGAGGCTGTGCTTAAAGTCATGGTGAATGGCCTAGGAGGAGTAACGATTTTCGTGAAATCATAAATGCCCAGATCTCCTGACCTTTAGCTCAACCTGGATGCAAACCTACCTGAGGATCATTGCTTGTCAGTTTGTTGAGAATTAGGGCAATTGCCAAGAAGGAGTAACACGTTTCATAAAATCATAAGTGCTGAGATCTCCTGACCTTTGACAATGAGCACAACTTGGATGCAGACCCACCTGAGGATCATCGTGACCAAGTCTGGTGACCAACGGGGCAGCTGGTAAGGAGGACTAATGATTCCCACGAAATGTGGATGGCTACACAGACAGATGCCACATCATCACATTAGCTCCTTTCAGCTTTGCTGGAGTAAGCTAACAAAATGACATGAAGAACACAAAGCTGTTCATTTCATTCAACCATGGAGGAGGAACAAGAACTCAAGGAAGAGTAGCTTTTGTGTTTGTCGTTTGTAGCGGCTGAGGAAGAAAATAGCTGTGCCGTTAAAAGGTAAAAATAATAAATTGGCTCTCTGCATGACTGCATGAGTACCTGGTGCATATGCAGTTCAGAGAGGCCTTAGTTTTACCACGCGATTACAAAATTTGGGCTGCATGAGGTCATTTGCAGAGGGGCTCACGTGGGCCCTCTGGTGGATTTGAATAGGACTAAATTTACATCATGAGCACTGAGGTCACGTAGACACGCTACTGTGAATCCAGCTTTACTCGGGTGGTGGAAAAACACCTCCAAATCAGAAAAAAGTTGGGGTGGCATGGGAAAAGAGGGATTCTTAAATTTCCTTTGACTTGTGCGTAATTGCAGACAGAATGAACACCATGATATTTCGTGTTTTGTCTGGTCAGCTTCATTTGATTTGTTAAAATACTGTACATCCAATACAACAGTTTTGGTCTGCAACATTTTTAAAAAATCTGAATGGGACAACATTGGGGTAGTAATAAGGTTAAAAATAATGAGGCATTTTCAAAGAGCATGTAATTATGATTTGGTTGAATTTTTGAGGTTTTGACATTTACGGGGATTTTCTTGTATGTCATTAAATGGTAAATCCACCCCAGCACCGTTCTTGAGACTCACTCACTGCTCCATTATTGGCCAGCATAGCTGTCCGTCATGTACATGGATGGCAATCTAAAGGTATTAGCCCCTGAGCTAACAGTGGTATGAGCCTAGGAAGCTCGCACCAAGCACGGTTTATAGTGTTATTTTCTTCAGATTACCATCACCCTAACAGACATCCCTGTTTCACTAAGCCACAGTCAATAATATATCTCACAGCATTCTGGCTTATTTAGTTATATTTTTGCCTTAATGCTATATTGAACAGTTAGCATTAGTGTGCTAGGTGCTCGGAGGCAATCATTGTAACCGAACATAGCTCGCCTCGGCAGGGAGGTGACTGACATACCACCTGGCATTAGCTTAACTGTCGGTCGTTTATTGAACACTTCTTTCTATAAATTCTACTCACCCCCACTAGAACCCTTGTTTAAAGTTTTATTTTCTCAAACTGGGATGCGAGGCAGCAAGCGTAAGCTAGCAGTTTAGCCACTCATTCATGTATGTTTCTGTGCTTAATGAACTCCAGGGAATGGTCAGATCCTATCTACCACTAAAACCACACCGCTGTCAACCACTGACGCATTATTTCAGGCTTGGGGGTAACGGGTGGGGTTGGCCCCCCAGGTCGAATCTGAGATCTTTGGTGTCTCCAGCGAAGATTTTCTTACAATATTCCTTTGGTTCCTATTTGGTGACTGAGAAATGTTTTAGTTTTACAGAGATTCTCCACTCACTCCATTACCCCCATATCTGACGGAGCAGTGGGGGGGGCAGCGAATGCTGACGAGGGGTTCCTGTCCAGTCTGGTCGCAGACTGTCCATGACCGTAAAAACTGCTGGTGAATGCCAGCATTCGCTGCTCCTTGCCGCTCCATCAGATACTACCCTTAAACGTGCCAGGGCTGGCTTCAGGGGCCGCCACCTACTTGGCATGTGTTCAACTGCACATCCGAGCTACAGGCTAGGAGCTAGCCAGTCAATATTAGCAATATGACATGACAGGAAGGGCAAAGTTGAAGATTTAATAATAATACATTTTATTTCTAGGTGCCTTTTAACCCCCAAGGTCACCTTACAAAAGAGCACTAAAACATTAAAAACAGATTTAAAATGCAATAATGAAATTCAAAAGTATATACACTCAAAATCATCCATTTTCAGAAAGGCTGGAAAAACAAATTTGCAGCAATAATTAAAGAACATTTGAACAAAATATGTCAAACATTTCATTAAGACGTGCGAGCTGTTAAAATGTGGAAAAAGTGCAATCACTGGCCTCTAAGTGTTTGTAAATGCTATACCAGTCCGACTATTTAAAATGTGCTGCAGGCCTAAACTGCAGGAATGATGTAGTTAAAGATGAATGAATGAATAAATGACCCAGTTTACCAGCAGGCTCTGGTTTTTGACAGGTTTTAAACAAAATTAAATACATCCATATAGTTTTACTTTTGAAAATTTGTATGCCAATTAGTTCCTCTACATATTAATCCGGTGGGATTTCCATCCTTCAAGTTACTCTTTAACCAGCCACACCTGCAAGTTATGATAAGCAGCTCGTATCAGACCTGGCTTCTTTGCGTTGGCCTACATTTGCCCATTTTCTATTTACTGCTTTAGTTGAGTGAATTTTTGTGGCCATTTGCTATACTAGTTCTGCCTTTTCTTTTTTCTTTTTTTTTTTAAAGTATAATGGTGCTTTAATTTGAATGGTTAAAGTTGCCATTTATCACTGCCTTGAACCATCCCTAACACTCCACTTCAGTGAAAACTTTCATCTGAAAATTCCTTTAATCCATTCAGCAGGTCAACAGTTAAACGGCTCTTCTCTGGTCCCAACACCCCAAACAGTGTGCCAACGTAGATGTGGTTAGACTTATAGCCAGTTACAAAAATAGTCAATTTTCACACACCAAACAAGACAGGAAATGAAGGAAAATGGGACATAATAGTCTTGACTAGTCACAAAAAGGGAACTCTAAATTTCCAAAGGCTGCTCATGTGATCACATGCAAGTCACAAGAAATAAAACTGGCCCCCCTCATGTTGTGCAACACACAGTGACAGCATAGCACACCCCAGATGTGTAGCTGCTTCTTCTCCAATAAAAATAAGCTGACTAACTATCAAAAGCAGAACTCAGCAACACTGATCATTAAGCAGTATTGTGTAGGTCTATGTATGCAAACTCACCGCAGCTCTAGCATCTGCCATCCTGGCTTTTTTAAGTCGCGTTTTAGCCGCATCCAGGTCTAGACGTTTGACCTGCAGCAGCTTCCGCTCTTTCTAAGACACAAACCACAAAAGAATAACATTTTCAGCTCTATTGGAAAGAGAACCCTGAGCTTTAAGTATCATGTTACGTTAGCTTTCATGCAGATGAGATTTGTGGCTTGTATTTCCTTTCAACAATACTTCTACAAAGTGAAAATTACTGTCCACAAAGCATCAGTTCCTCTAATACCTGCTTCAGATTAAACAAAACCAAATACATTTTTTAAAAAATGTAAATGTTTAGTGAAAGTGAAGCTGATCTAAAACTTGCTCCCAGTAGTCCAACTCACCAGTATGGTTTTGAAGTCACCCTCAAGAAAGTTTCTGAAAGGTGTCAGGAAGTTGATTGCAGCACTTTGGATGAACTCCCGCTCTGCACCACCGATCTGCTTCTCCGTCTCCCCACATTTTATCAGAGCATTTCCTATAAGGATCAGTGGCAGACACAAAACTTCATTTGCAATACAACAACAGAAAGGACACCGAACAGCTTACTCAGTCCTTATAGGTTACATTAAACCCTTTGGGCTGATACACAAGCTGTTTTCTACTGAAAAGTACTAGAACCTTTTGAGTAAAACTATTGGCAGATGAACTTTTAGGAACCAAGTTCTTTGGAAGCCTTTTTTGTCTCATTCCCATCGATATGAACAGCTCTTTGACAATGTAAGAACAGGGGTGCAGTGGCTACCGCTTGTAAAACACAGGACACATGATTGCAGCTGAGGGTTTATATCAGTTTATCGGTAACTGAACTTTTTTCCCCCTAAAAGGAGCTTTATACAGCACATATCTATGTACTGTATATTATTTATAGACTCCTCTTGTAATAAATATTAATACTTTATTTAAATTGTTTAACCCATGATAGACCCGACGGGGTGGGGGGGACAAACAGAAAAAATAAACAGACAACTGAAACAAACCGAAGACAGTTTCCTCTTCTGAAAAGGTTCTCATCACCAGTCTGGTATCTGCACCTGCAAAAGAACATGTGTGTGTGCATGCACATGTGTGAAAGTGCACGCAAAGTGAGTGTGTGCGTGCGAGTGGTTTGCCAGGAAACATACAAAGAGGGCAGCAGATCACAGCAACACCCCCTCAGAAATGCCGAGCAAGCAAGACAACGCCACCAGCCCCCACAGAGCACAAATGCCCCAAAGCCAGCAAGCCCCAGGACAGCCATGTAACCGCTCCAGGAGGGACGGCCGAGGGAGGCCAGGCCACCGCTAACTATGGACTTATGTTTCACTTATCTACATTTCCTTTCATTTCCTTTTGACAAGGAAAACTACTTGAGCCAGATGACACAAACATCACCAGAAGGAACTAGTACTTTTCAAGAGTCCCACAAAATCTCAAAAATGAATTGGATGAAAACTTGAATTAAAATTGATGGAAATGTGCAAAAAAAACAAAAAAACCCACAAAACAATAACAAAAAACTACTGCCAGATATTCCCTGGTACTCAAAATGTTCCAGCGGCAAAAAAAAAGTCACTGTGATGTTGTCTCTGGCAGCTCTCCTGCTTGCAGAAATCCTGCTGTGCATCTGTCCATCTGTGTTGTCTTGCAGGTCTCTGGCAGGTGGAGTTAACAGTCCAACAGAGACCAGCTGGCCAGACTCCCTTGTAGCACATAAGGACTGGGTGTGTCAGACTGATCTGGTCTCTCTCCTCGTAACGCTAACACCATATACGTTGTTTGATCTTCACATTATACACTTTTCACTCATGACCAACACTCATCCATCTGCTGCCCCACTTACCAAAACACCTTGTAACATTTACTTATGACTGAGCAATCATGAAATAAATTGGTTTACTTTATTTGGACATGTGTCTCTGCATTTGTAAAAACTCACAGGCCAGACCATGACCGTCTCAATTTAATAAAAAATTTTAGGGACAGAAATTAACCCCTTGCACTCCGGGCAATTTTCCTAAAAATGCCAAAAAATAACGTGCCCAAAGTAAATCGAAAGCTGTTATTCAACCCTTTGCAGCATCTTCATGGGGTTGGTCTCATTGAGAAGAAAACACTTTGAATTTTTGGGCAAAAAAACATGATCTCTCTACGTGCTCCGGCCACTGAGTTACAGTCATCTAAACATACTGAACTTGAAGAAAATAAATTTGGACACGGTGTTTTTTTGGATACAAATGCTTGCAAATAACACACAGCTGTCCGATCCGGCTGGAAAATGCAACAGAAATGTAGAACCAAGTGTTATCAAGCTGAGATCCAAATTTGGTAACAATACCACAAAAAATGAATATTTTACACAGCTTTGTTCTCAGGTAGTTCCCAGGCGTTTTGGAACTGTGCCAAATTGTGCCAAATGGCACAGTCTGGAAAAACATCTGTAACTTTTGAATAATTCAATGTAGAATCTTCATTTTGGGTTCTAATGAAAGGTCACACTCAGGGCTGTGTCTGTGTGTGTGTGTGTGGGTGTGTGGGTGGGGGGGTTGTCCCCCCCCCCGCTACAAAAGACGGAGTTCGGCCCTCACTACATGATGGATTACACTCCTTGCATGTTTTCACAGCGGCTCCCCCCCCCACTCGCTACTGTGTGTGTGTGTGTGGGGGGGGGGGTTGTCCCCACCCCCTCGCTACAGAAGACGGCCATCGCTACATGAAGGAATAGACTCATATGCTTCCCCCCGCGGGCCGGGTGGCGTTCGGACCATGAACACCCCCCCCCCCAGCTCCTCTTCTGCAGCGCGCGGGGGGGGGGGGGGCGTTCACGGTCCAAACACGGCAAATGAACCGTTTATCGCGGCGCACGCACTTCGTACTTCGTGCGCAGTACAGTTGTAATTTACCGATCGGTCAAAAGTCATTTTTGGATTACAGTTTTCAGGGAGAAATAATAATTTAGCTTATAGCACCTTACCTCTTCACAGCAGCAGAGTCCTGGCGAACTTCTCTTCCCCATTGTCAGACAAACGCGACGCTGGTCCGCTCGTGGATCCCGATCAAAACATAATTCCAATATTGCGGTTTTGGTGAATGATTTACGACCTTTGTCGTCGGCCTCCGTCGGTCTATGATGACGGAAGAGAATCCTAAACGTCTATTCTGCTGGAGTGAGTGCAGGTCCCACTTGTGGGTGGTCTCCATGCTGCGGGGTCTGTAGCAGATTCGTCCAGCGTCCTTTGTTTTCATCTGCTGCAGCAGTAAATCTCTCTTCACCCACCCTGAATTTCTGTGCTTCAATTGGCTCCTGCATTCACAGTAGGCGGGTCCTCCTTCCTAGGTTTTCATTCATTGGCTCTTCAAGGTTTCAGAAACCCAATTCAAGGCTCTTATTAGTCGAATGAGAGGTCAATCAGATGAACTAATCTGTTCGCGGCTGTGTCTGCAGTTTTTTTTTTTAGTGGCGCTTGGACGCCACTACATCACCATCACCACCTACATCACCACAATCTGGACTATGCGTCCGAGTGCGCATGAGGGCGCAGGAGTGCGCCCTCGTGCGTCCTAGGACGCAGAGACTTGCCCGCCCGCGGAACAACGGAGCGCAAGTGGTTAATGACACAACCAAGAAGACAATAGCAATACTTAATTACTTAGTTTTAAAGACTTTATGGGAGAAAATATTGCATTGCAATTTTAAAAAAAAAAGCTTCAACTAATGTAGATATCTTGTGCTAAGTAATTTATTTTGTTATGATGCTTTCATGCACTCTTAATTAGTATAGTTTATGCAACTGGTATAAGAGTGTCTGTCTGCAACGTGTTGCATTGTATTGTCAATCTTGGCCAGCACGTGTTTGTAAAAGGGACTCTCAAAGAGATTATCCTGGTTACAAAAATAAAAAAAAAAAAAGACCAGGAACTATAGAGGAGTTTGTCTGACCTGCAGTGTCAGAGAGCTTAAAAAATAAGTTACCTTTGCTGACTGTAAAACATATTCTGTGAGCAAAATGGTCCTCACAAGGTAAAAGTGAAAGTATTAGTAGCCAAAGGAGAAGTAAGTATCAGTGAAAATATAGCTGCATTTTGTTTTAATTATGTATGTTTTCACATGTTAATACAGCTTCCAAAGGTCTTAATGAAATCTCTGACATGCTTTGGTCAAAATGCTTCAGGGTTTAATTATTGCAGCACCATTTTCCACCCAGCTTAGGCAGCCTTCCTCAGAATGGCTGATTTCATCAGTGAATGTTTTATTTTTTTAATGCTCATGAGGCCCCGTTCACCCCACCTTCCCTCTTTCATGACTGCTGAGATCTTTGGTGGATACCATATTGCTAATGTTAGCAGGCTAGCTACTATCTACGGTAGCAAATACAGCCTGAGCCAACTCGTGTAAAATTCAGTCCCTCCAGGATTTTGCGGGCTGTTTTTCAAAGATTCAAAGATATTTGTTTGTCAATACGTTTATGTATAGAGGACATACAGGATAACTGAAATGCTGTTTCTCTCTCAAAAAGCTTGCATTTGCAGGAGCTTTTAAAAAAATTGTGATATTTTGAGAGATTTTTTATTTATTTATTTTTTTTGCACTAAAAGTCAGGGTTGTCACCCCGAGCATGACTTGTGGCTCTTGGGTTTAATTATTGCTTATTAATTTCAGCTGGCAGATTGAGCCTCGCTTTCCGCCAGTCCCACAGCCACGTCTCCTCCTCACCAGACATCCACCAGCTGTATGGTTCACCACATACACACACTCACATTCACACTCATGCACACACACATAGTCCTATCAATCACGCACCTGTTGCCACACGGCTGGTCTACTTGCTGTCATTAGGGCTTTGCAGTACGACCAGCCGGCGTGGCAGCTTAGCTATGTCAACTTCAGACATCCAGGCTCGCTTCTGTGGGTACACCCTTGGGACTAATCGTGTTGTTTCTCCAGAGTCTTTCCGCTCCAACGCTATTGTAAGTCCTTGTACCTTTTTCTCCGCTCCTGCCTGTTTGGAGCGCGTTAGGCATCCTTTGAACTAACTGAGTTTATAGCCGGGTGGTTCACCTCCTTTTCAATGTGACTGTATTTGGACATTCTACACATTCACCCACTGTAAATAAACACGTTACTTACTCTGCGTTTTGGGCTCACTGCTAATTTTTATGTTCGCTGCAAAGTTACACAGTGAACATGACAGTAAGCTGCCACCAAGAAGAGCCCAAGCAGTAGGTAACGTGTTACTCATTTTTTGTGTTTTTTCACCCACCTGCTCGGAGCATCATGTCCTGGTCTAGCCGTTCCCACACTGGGTTTAGTGGATGGGCAGCAGGACAGCCCAGTACGGAGGTGCAGCGGGCGGCCTGGCGAATCTGGACGCTCCTGGAGGAAGCGCACGACTCCTTCGGACCCGGAGATTGCTTAGCCTGCCTCGACAGTTATCCGGATCCTGAGGGCTCACCGGAGCTCTGGAATTACCCTGAGTACTCCGTGCTGCTGTCCGGAGTCTTTGCACTCGAGCAGGCTTTCCCCGACCTGAAGAGAAGGGTTTTCCGGACGAAGCCCAAACAAAGACACCCTTCTCCGCCGGCGGCCATCTTCTCCTCTCCTCCGTCCACCGTCCAAGATGGTGGCCACCAGGTCGACAACATCAGCATCACCCACAATCCCGGAGGAACGATTCAGCCCTACTAACTGCCCCAGCTCCGACACCGAGCCCAGTCACTTTCGCAGCAGATTATCAGTCCCGTCTGCATGAGCTCCCTCCGCATCCGCTGTGAGGTCTTTCTCCTCGGTTTGTTCACTGGCAGCAGGGGGACGCCTGCTTTCTTCACCAGGGTCTCACGTTTCTGTGGCGAGGGGGGGGCGGCTCCCATATCTTCTATGAAAGCTAAGCACCGCCTTTCCCGGACGGACAGGGTGAAGACGTCCAAACAGCAGCAGCTGCAATTCACACCATGAACCGGGAGAACAGGCAAGTACATTTTCATTTGATTCATATTAATAATGTAATGTTTTGCCTGATTCCCGGTAGGGGACTGCTTTCCCTGAGCTCTCCCCGCCTGCTGCTGTTAAAAACTGTTCACCAGCCCTCTCTCCTCTCCCCTTTGTGTGTCTGCCGGAACCGGAGCCGAGCAGCCAGGATCAGCAGGAGGCAGAGGTCCGGGGGGAAGCTCCCGCAGCCTTGGTGAACCAGGTCCCAGCCGCCACGCTGGAGGAGTCACCAGCGTGGATCATGGCAGCTGGGAGAATCAAGACTGCAGTGACCATCACGCCTGCTGTGGAGGCCGCCAATAGCAGAGTCAGCACCCAAGTGGAACCTTCTGGAGGCCGAACCTGAGGAGACGTTTTCCGGCTCGCCAGAGTCCTGGACGGTGGTAGAGCTTGAGCTAAGGCAAGTGCTCACTTTTGTCTCCCTTTTCCATAATTGAGCATTTTTGCCTAGCTTTAGGTGAGGAGAGCCGGCTACAGCCAAACGCTGCACCCGAGCTCGTCTCGTCAGGCTCTGCCGCTGCCGGCGACTCTGACCCTTCCTCCTCTCCTTCTGAGTCCTTTTCCAGAGTCGCCGGAGAGAGTCCTCCATCACCGGATGAGTCCGTGGATCCAGGCTCGCAACCAGAGGTCACCAAGGTTCCGTCTGAGGTGGTCGTCGGGGGCACTCAGTACCAGTCCAGGGTGCCCGTGATTAATTGCCTCCTTGCTTGGGTGCTCATATGGGTCAGCTGGCCCATGGCCAAGATGGCGTTGGGGGTCAGCAGTGGCCCAGCCGGGTCCCACCGTGGGTGCAGCAGGGGTCCAGCTGGACTCCATCATGGGTGCAACTATGGCTTGGTCAGAGTCCATTGAGGGTGCAGCCGCGCTCCAGTCCCATGCCGGGACCATCGAGGATGCAGCCGCGCTCCAGTCCCATGCTGGGACCATCGAGGGTGCAGCCGCGCTCCAGTCCCATGCCAGGACCACCGGGGGTGCCACAGGACAGTTTGGGGATGCCGGGGCCCTTCCTTTTCCTTTTGGAGGCCCTGTGGGTGTTCCTCCTCCCTCTGCCGGGCACCGTCGGGGTCCTTTTCCTCTCGCCGCCAGCGACCGCAGGGGTTCCTCTTCCCCTGTCTGTCCACCCACCTTTGAGTCTTCCAGTGGGTAGGCCACCGCCTCATCTGCCCCTCCAGTCCTGGTGGCCTAATCGTGTGGGCAGGCCGCCAGAAGGATTAGATTCCTGGGTCAAGTGGCCCTTTTTCTCTGGCAGGCCACCTGATGCCGTTCAGCAGGCTGCCTGCTGGCCCTGGGACTTGGGTCAGCCCCCTGAACTTACAGCCACCCGCTGGGCCTTGGACTCCAGCCAGCCCTCTGAACTGTGGGACTCATGGGGGTGGGGTGGGTTAATTTAGTTTTTGGGGTTGGGGAGTGTTGTTATGCTGTATTGTGGTGATTATCCTCCCCTGATCCATCCCCCCTAACTTGTTTTCCCCCACCTCCCACCCCGGGCTGTTGTATGGGCTTTTTGAGTGTGTGTGTGTGTGGGGGGGGGGGGGTTCCCCCTGATGGTACGGTGGGCGTCTGGTCTGCACCCCTTGAGGAGGGGGCGGCACTGTCATGTTTGGGGTCATCACCCCGAGCATGACTCGTGGCTGTTGGGTTTAATTGCTTATTAATTTCAGCTGGCGGATTGAGCCTCGCTCTCCGCCAGTCCCACAGCCACGTCTCCTCCTCACCAGGCATCCACCAGCTGTATGGTTCACCACATATACACATACACACACACACATAGTCCTATCAGTCACGCACCTGTTGCCACACGGCTGGTCTACTTGCTGTCATTAGGGCTTTGTACAAATAGCAGGGCAGTACGACCAGCCGGCGTGGCAGCTTAGCTATTTCAACTTCAGACATCCAGGCTCGCTTCTGTGGGTTCACCCTTGGACTAATTGTGTTGTTTCTCCAGAGCCTTTCTGCTCCAACGCTATTGTAAGTCCTTGTGCCTTTTTCGCCGCTCCTGCATGTTTGGAGCGCGTTAGGCATCCTTTGAACTAACTGAGTTTGTAGTCGGGTGTCTTATTCCCTTTTCAGTGTGACTGTATTTGGACATTCTACACATTCACCCATTGTAAATAAACACGTTACTTACTCTGCGTTTTGGGCTCACTGCTAATTTCTATGTTTGCTGCGAAGTTATGCAGTGAACATGACACACTGAATGCATGTTAAGAGAATAGATTTGGAAATTATGTAAGGACCTTCACTTGAAAACACCCTTACAACAGTGGTAACCAATCACTCTGTAGGACTGCAGAGAAAAAAACTGTTTATTCTGTTCCTCTGTACTACCTATCCAAGTCTTTTTTTCTGAAAAATTATTTATTTTCTTTCTTTCCATGCGTGCCTGCCTACCTGTCAGTCTGTCTGCACATCTTAACACACACCTGTCTCATCAGATACTCATCTTTTCTTTCAATATGAGTCTTACTGGGAGGAGGGGCTCTAACAGGGGTTGCCAGGGGCACACGTTGCTCCATGTCCAGATCAGAGATTCACAGCTTTAAAACTCAGTGACAAGATGTTAATTGGCATCAAAACTGGGGATTCTAAATTGTCCTTAGGTATGACTGTGAGAGTGAATGGTTGTCTGTCTCTGTGTTGGCCCTGCGATGGACTGGCGATCTGTCCAGGGTGTACCCTGCCTCTCGCCCAAAGATGCTGGGATAGACTCCAGCCCCCCCGCGACCCGAAAAGGATTAAGCGGAAGAAGATGGATGGATGGAAGATGCAGTGGTGATTTTTACCTCTAAAAATGTATAAAAGGTTACAACACTGTC
Organism: Pholidichthys leucotaenia; assembly: GCA_020510985.1. Taxonomy (NCBI): domain Eukaryota; kingdom Metazoa; phylum Chordata; class Actinopteri; order Cichliformes; family Pholidichthyidae; genus Pholidichthys; species Pholidichthys leucotaenia. Next base: position 124,247,456 of record CM035844.1, on the reverse strand, counting down.
TGTAGATATTTGCTCGTTTGCTTGTGGTTTTATAATGTCTCTCCTCATGCACGGTCCCCCAAAAGGGGTGCTTTTCTCAATACAAACCCGGCATTTCATACACACAGTCAGCACTGAGACAAGGGGTGACATCCACTGGTGGGCTGGGGGAGACATAGAAAGAAATAGCATGGGAACACTCGCGGGTGAGTATTTTTTTTTGTTTTTTAAATCAGGCACTTTGGTTTTTGCTGAAGTATTCCATTCATACTCACTGTAAACAAGGAAGTGAGTGTGGTGCAGACACGCATTTGATGGGTTAAGCAGGATTTATGCACCCGCATCATGTCAACACCATTACGGTTATCGACGCAGTGTTCAGCTATTTTTTCTTGTGTGTTGAGTGGAATGTGTTGTTCCATTGCCAAAATGGGTTTCAGCCAATGTGTAGAGTGATTTGTGTTCGTCATGTGTTTTTGTTTATGAAATAGCGATGGGCAAGAGCAGATTGTGATGGAGTTGGAGCTAATAATGTTAAGAAAAAGCAACTTTTCATATGATCGTTGCACAGGAAAAAGAGAAGAAGTCGGAGACGGTGTGTGCAACCACCATCACTGCCATTATTACACCATCGCTGTGTAAGTAGTGGGGTTATGATGAGCCACTGAATATTCTGTATGTGCTCATTGCCTCAATATTCTTTTGAATCTAGACCGTTATTTAATCGACTCGCTTTGGAAGTTGTGCCTCCGTGAACAGACAGAGCGGAGCAGCGACGAGAACCAGGAAATGTTAAGGAGAAGGCAAAGCGACCTAATCACAGCTCTTATGGCCTATGTCACCCGAGCAACGCAGGCCATAAGAGCCGTCATAGCTGCGCCGCATTGATCCAAGTGCATAAATCCAGCTTTAGACTGATGACCGCTAGTCGGGGCCAAATTTGATTTGCAGAAATTGACGACAATTGGCCAAAATTGCAGCAAAGTTGCAGTGATTGGACAAAGTTGCAAGGTTGTGCAAAATTTGCGGGGTTTGGTTGAATTTGCATGGCAGTGGTGGCCTAATGGTTAGAGATGTGGACTGGTGACTGGAGGGTCGGCGATTCAATCACTGGACCGGCAGGATTGGATTGGACAGATAACATAGCTTAACCTCACTGTAGTGCCCTTGAGCAAGGCCCCTAACCCAGGGTTTCCTCTGGTAACATTTCTCGGTGGCGGGCCACCTCGCCAGAAATTTTACCGCCTCACCAAGGAGATATGAATTTATTAAGAAAAATATATGAAGCAATGACTTTCCGCAAGCGTGCACACGAACAACACACGTGGCCATCATCCATGCGGAGTTTAGAAGCGCCCCAGCCACGCGAGTTTTTCAGTCAGTCAGCAGGCAGTGTCTTGCTAAGCACGACTGTCCAACAGAGACATGAGTTTATTAAAGTACTTGAAATGCGGAAAAAAATCAGAAGAGGTATGCAAGCACTGGAGGCATTTATCATGGTTTTAACCCACTGGAAACAGGAGCAATAATGGAAGAGTCGCTTAGCTTAGAGATGTGGTTAGAATTCATATGCAGCCGGCGTCATATGAAGGGAAAGGCAAGGGGGACTGATGAATTGCTGAGGATATATTTCACCAGCCACTACAATATTAAGTTATGTTCTGCAGGAATTGCAGGAATGAAGAGACTGGCAATTTCTCTCTTTTCTTGCACGAGCAAGCGTGCCATTTTTATTCTCCAGCGGCAGCGACAAAAATCCATCCATCCATCTTCTACCGCTTTTCCGGAGGTCCGGGTCGCGGAGGCGGCAGTTCAAGCAGGGAAGCCCAGACTTCCCTCTCCCCAGCCACCTGCTCCAGCTCTTCAGAGAGGATACCAAGGCGTTCCCAGACCAGCTGGGAGACACAGTCTCTCCACCGAGTCCTGGGTCTGCCCCGGGGTCTCCTCCCAGTGGGACATGCCCAAAACACCTCAAGTGGGAGGCGTCCAGGAGGCATCCTAATCAGATGCCCATACCACCTCAACTGACTCCTTTCAATGTGGAGGAGCAGTGGTTCTACTCTGAGCCTCTCCCGGATGACTGAGGTCCTCACCCTGTCTCTGAGGGTAAGTCCAGCAATCCTACGGAGAAAGCTCATTTCAGCCGCTTGTATCGGCGATCTTGTTCTTTTGGTCATTACCCAAAGCTCGTGACCATAGGTGAGAGTAGGAACGTAGATTGACTGGTAAATCGACAGCTTTGCCTTAGCGCTCAGCTTCCTCTTCACCACAACAGACCGGTACAACGTCCACATCACTGCAGATGCTGCTCCGATCCGTCTGTCAATCTCTCGCTCCATTCTCCCCTCACTCGTGAATAAGACCCCAAGATATTTAAACTACTCCACTTGGGGCAGGAGCCTATCCCCAACCCAGAGAGGACAATCCACCTTTTTCTGGCTGAGGACCATGGACTCAAGACTTGGAGGTGCTGATTCTCATCCCAGCTGCTTCACACTCAGCGGCAAACTATCCCAGCAAGAGCTGTAGGTCATTGCTGGATGAAGCCAACAGGACAACATCATCTGCAAACAACAGAGATGAGATCCTGTGGTCACCAAGCATGACACCCTCCGTTCCCTGGCTGTGCCTAGAAATCCTGTCCATAAAAATTATGAACAGGATCGGTGACAAAGGGTAGCCCTGGCGGAGTCCAACTCTCACTGGGAATGAGTCCGACTGAGTGTTGGCAATACGAACCAAACTCTCACAACGGTCGTATAGAGACCAAATAGCTCGTAACAACAAGCCCGATACCCCATACTCCCGAAGCACCCCCCACAAAAAACCATGAGGGACACGGTCGAATGCCTTCCTTAACTAACTAACTAACTAACCTGCACTTATATAGCGCTTTTCTAGTCACAAAGACCACTCAAAGCGCTTTCATTAATACTAACCCTCTATTCTAAGGGCCTATAGGAAACAGATATCTAGGGACAATTTAGAACAGCCAATTAACCTAACATGCATGTTTTTGGCATGTGGGAGGAAACCGGAGAAATCCCGGAGTAAACCCACGCAACACGGGGAGAACATGCAAACTCCACACAGATCACTGTTGGTCGGGGGCTGGGATCGAACCCACGATCCCACGATCCCCACAATCTCCCGGCCAAGGGTAAACTGTGCTGCCGCAGTGCTAACCACTGCGCCACCGTGCAGCCCTTAAGTCCACAAAACACATGTAAACTGGTTGGGCAAACTCCCACGAACCCTTGAGAATTCTCGAGAGGGTAAAGAGCTGGTCTGATGTGCCACGGCCAGGACGAAAACCACATTGCTCCTCCTGAATCCGAGGTTCGACCAACGGCCGGACTCTCCTCTCCAGTACCTTGGCATAGACCTTCCCAGGGAGGCTGAGGAGTGTGATCCCTCTAAAGTTGGAGCACACCCTCCGGTCCCCTTTTTTGAGGAGAGGAACCACCACCCCGGTTTGCCATGCCAAAGGCACTGCCCCCGACCTCCACGCAATGTTGCAGAGGCGTGTCAACCATGACAGCCCTACAACATCCAGGGCCTTGAGGTACTCAGGGCGAATCTCATCCACCCCCGGGGCCCGGCCACCAAGGAGATTTTTAACCACCTTGGCGACCTCAGCCCCTGTGATAGGCAAGTCATCCCCCTCATCCACAAACCCTGCTTCCTCTGTGGAAGGCATATCAGTGGGATTGAGGAGATCCTCGAAGTATTTCTTCCACTGCCCGACGATATCCCCAGTCGAAGTCAACAGCACCCCATCCGCACCATACACAGTGTGGACAGGGAGCTGCTTTTCCCTCCTGAGCCGCCGGACAGTTTGCCAGAATCTCTTTGAGGCCGACCAAAAGTCTTGTTCCATGGCCTCACCGAACCCCACCCATACTCGGGTTTTTGCTTCAGCAACCACCTGAGCTGCACTCCGCTTGGCCTGCCGGTACACCTCAGCTGCTTTGGGAGTCCCACAAGCCAACCAAGCCTGATAGGACTCCTTCTTCAGCTTAATGGCCCCCCTCACCACTGGTGTCCACCACTTGGTTCGGGGGTTGCCACCACGAGATGCACCGGCCACCTTGCGGCCGCAGCTCTGGGCCGCCGCTTCAACAACAGAGGTAGAGAACATGGCCCATTCAGACTCCATGTCTCCAGACTCCCTCGGAATGTGGTTGAAGTTCTTCCGTAGGTGGGAGTTGAAGACCTCCCGGACAGGGGCCTCAGCCAGACATTCCCAGCACACCCTCACTATACGTTTGGGTCTACCAGGTCTGAATGGCATCCTCCCCTGCCATCGGATCCAACTCACCACCAGGTGGTGATCAGTTGACAGCTCTGCACCTCTCTTTACCCAAGTGTCCAAGACATACGGTCGCAGGTCTGATGACACAATAACAAAATCGATCATCGACCTGCGACCTAGGGTGTCCTGCTGCCAGGTGCACATATGGACACCCTTATGCTTGAACATGGTGTTCGTTATGGACAAACTGTGGTTAGCACAAACTGTCGTTAGCACAGAAGTTCAATAACTGAACACCACTCAGGATCAGATCGGGCAGGCTGTTCCGCCCAATCACCCCCCTCCAGGTTTCACTGTCGTTGCCCACATGCGCACTGAAGTCCCCCAGTAGGACAATTGAGTCTCCAAGAGGAGCACCCTCCAGCACCCCAGTCATAGACTTCAAAAAGGGTGGGTACTCTGAAACGTCATTTGGTGCATAGGCATAAATGATGGTCAGGACCCGTTTCCCAACCCGAAGGCACAGGGAAGCAACCCTTTCGTCCACAGGGGAAAACTCCAGTATAGAGGCAGCAAGGTGGGGGGGATACAAGAATACCTACCCCTGCTCGTCGCCTCTCGCCCGGGGCAACTCCAGAAAAGGCCAAGCTCCAGCCCCTCTCCAGGAGACTGGTTCCGGAACCTGAGCTGTGTGTTGAGGTGAGGCCGACTATATCTAGTCAGTATCTCTCAATCTCGTACACCAGCTCAGGCTCCTTCCCCACCAGAGAGGTGACATTCCACGTACCAAAAGCCAGTTTAGAAAGCTTGGGATCAGTCCCCCAAGGTCTCCGCCTTTTACTGCCATCTAATCCACTTAGCACTGGACCCCCATGATCCCTCCTGCAGGTGGTGAGCCCACTGGAGGGCGGACCCATGTAACGCCTTCGGGCTGAGCCCAGTCAGGTCCCATGGGTGGAAACCCGGCCACCAGACGCTAGCCATCGAGCCCCTCCCCCAGGCCTGGCTCTAGGGTGGGGCCCCAGTAACCCCATACCGGGCAGGGTACTCTGAATCCTTGATCTAGAATTTATCATGAGAGTGTTGGATCATTCTTAGTCTGGCCCTTCACCCAGGACCAGTTTGTCTTGGGTGACCCTATCAGAGGCAAATTGCCCCGGACAACATAGCTCCTGGGTCCCCCCCACCACGATAAGGTGACGATCCATGAGGGGGCAGTGACAAAAAGCAACAGCTAAAAACACTAGCTCTCTTTTCATGCTAAACTGAGGTCCTTCAGCGGCTGCCTCGAGAGGTGCCTGATGAGAAAGCCTGAGAGCACAACTATAACTGCCTAAACAGATCATTCTGTACAGGAACACATATTGTGGTGAATTATGTCTTTAGAGTCCGCTACAATTCCATATTATGTACCTGGCAGGTTAAGATGACCGAAATTCACGAAGTCAGTGACTTTAATCCGTCAACAGCCTTCAGACAAATTAAATGTGCCAACATCTGATTTCAAAATAAGGGAGGTTTTTCCTGCTGTTTGAGTGGTGAGGAGATTTCTAAAAAAAATATATATAAATATAAAGAAATATTATTACAGAAATAACGGCATCCTTGGTCATTTAAGTTAATTTATTTCCTTAAATACAATTTTAATAATATTTTTCTTTGTAATCAGAGTTAAATTATTGTTCTGTTCTGACTGCAAAATTATGGTCAAAAATGCAAATTGTTATAAGGAAAAAGTAAAAAAAAAAAATTACCACAGTCTGTTTCAAATTTATCTGAAAAAAAAGAAAAAAAAACAGTAATTTTATTTTAAAAAAAAACAGGCAAAAATTAGTCATAAAATAATCCACAAATTTATAATAAAGTTTCAAATGTACAAGAAAAGTCAATTTTACAATAGGAAATTACAAATTTGAGGAACATGGTTTCAACTTTAGATATACTTTCCTACCTTTCTCTATAAATCTAAGAAAATTGTTACGAAATTTTTGAGAAAAACCTCAAACCTTCAAGACTGAAGTCATTGCTTAAGTTTTTAAGTGGGTGCTCTTTGTACCCTTAACTCAAGTAGAAATTTTTGGTTGTATACTTTTATTAATTTCAAAGCACTGCTTTTACATGAGTAGAATTTCTGGTTATTATACCCACCTGATCATATAATTTAAGTATGCATGAGTACACTACTATTATGAATATTTCTTTCCCTTCCCTACTCTCTCATTGGAAAAAAACAAACACTAGAATAAAAATACAAAAAAAAACCCAAAAAACATATTTTTGTCATTTACGTAAGCCATGACAAAAAAAAAAAAAAATCGTGCAGGACAAAACATGACACTTGATATTTTCTAACCTGTTTGCATACCACCATAGACAGAGCGAGAACCTGAATTAGACAGAGCTCAGAGAGGGCAAGATGAGACAGAAGAGAGGCGCCAAGGAGAGGAAAGTGTTCAGGCAGAGGAAGGAGAGAAGGATAACACCACTAAAAAGTCTAAACACAAGATGTCTGGGTGGGACCCCAACTGGCCCAGTATTCAAGCCTCGGTTGTACAATACTTCAAATGGTAAGTTCCATATGTAATGTTACTGTGTAAAATTTTAAAAAGAAATAAAAAGTATAAAATTAACACATTCCGGTATGTTTACTGCCCCCTGGGGGAAAATATGTTGCCACCGCGCCAAGGTCTTTAAGCCAGAGGAAACACTGCTCGACCCCAACTGCTCCAGTGGCCACAGGTCAGTCTGTGGTTGTACTGGGCAGCTTCCAGGTGTGAATGTATATCTGCATGGATGTGAAAAGGGTGTCCTTGAAAAAAAGGTTGACTCTCAATGGACCTTTCCCTGTATACGCCGCGTTCCAAATAATTATGCAAATGACATTTGTCTCTGATTTTCCAAAACAGTTGATGCAAATGACAGTCAGTATAATTTTCAAGTCATCAACCTCCCAATGATAACTATTTTTTTCAAAAACAAAAAACACAAAATGCACCGTTCCAAATCATTATGCACAACAGAGTTTTAAAATATTTTATTGGTTGTAAAGAACTGAAAATGGTCATTTGTTGAATCTGCAGCATTAGGAGGTCATATTTACTGAAATCAAAAGCTATTTCAATCAAAAACATCTTAACAGGCCAAGTTACATGTTAACATAGGACCCCTTCTTTGATATAACCTTCACAATTCTTGCATCCATTAAACTTCTGAGTTTTTAGAGAGTTTCTGCTTGAATTTCTTTGCAAGATGTCAGAATAGCCTCCCACAGCTGCTGTTTTGATGTGAACTGCCTCCCACCCTCATAGATCTTTTGCTTGAGGATGCTCCAAAAGTTCTCAATAGGGTTTAGGTCAGGGGAGGATGGGGGCCACACCATGAGTTTCCCTCCTTTTATGCCCATAGCAGCCAATGACACAGAGATACTCTTTGCTGCATGAGATGGTGCACTGTCATGCATGAAGATAATTTTGCTACAGAAGGCACGGTTCTTCTCTTTGTACCATGGAAGAAAGTGGTCAGTCAGAAACTCTATATACTTTACTGAGGTCATTTTCACACCTTCAGGGACCCTAAAGGAGCCTACCAAGTCTCTCTCCATGATTCCGGCCCAAAACATGACTCTGCCACCTCTTTGCTGACACTGCAGCCTTGTTGAGACATGGTGGCCATCCACCAACCATACACTACTCCAGGGGTGTCCAACCATGTGCCATGGAGAGCCAAGACCCTGCAGGTTTTCTCTTCTACCCAGTCTCTTCAGCAGGTGTTTTCACTTATCAGCAATCAGTGGGAAGAAGTTCACTGAAATCTGCTGTTGAAGACACTGGATGGAGGTAAAACCTGCAGGGTCTTGGCTCTCCATGGCACATGGTTGGACACCCCTGCACTACTCCATTCAACTGGACCATCCAGGGTTGCACGGCACTCATCAGTAAGCAAGACTGTTTGAAAATTAGTCTTCATGTATTTCTGGGCCCACTGCAACCATTTTTGCTTGTGAGCATTGGTTAGGGGTTGCCGAATAGTAGGTTTATGCACAACTACAAGCCTCTGGAGGATCCTACACCATGAGGTTCATGGGACCAGCACCAGCAGCTTCAAATACCTGTTTGCTGCTTTGTAATGGCATTTTAGCAGCTGCTCTGTTAATCCAATGAATTTGTCTGGCATAAACCTTCCTCATTATGCCTTCATCTGCACGAACCCATTTGTGCTCTGAATCAGCCACAGATTTCTTCACAGTATGATGATCACACTTAAGTTTTCGTGAAATATCCAATGTTTTCAAACCATGTCCAAGGCACTGCACTATTTGACACCTTTTGTCAGCAGAGAGATCCTTTTTCTTTCCCATGTTGCTTGAAACCTGTGGCATGCTTAATAATGTGGAACATCCTTCTAAAGTAGTTTTCCTTTAATTGGGATCACCTGGCAAACTAATTATGACAGGTGTCTGAGATTGATATCAGTGATCCAAAGAGCCCTGAGACACAATACCATCCAGGAGTTTAATTGAAAAACAAAAAAAAATGAATATTTATGACACTAAAATCCTATTTGCATAATAATTTGGAACGTGGTGTAAATAAAAGTTAAAATAAAATTGCCGCAATTGTAACATCGCAAAATCCTGGAGGGGCTGAAAATTGGGTCAATGTGAGGATGTCAAAGCACAAACAAAGCATGATCAGAGGCAGGGGTGTCTGGTGTGAGAACAATATACAGTATACAGACGTGGACAAAATTCTCGGTACCCCTCGGTTAATGAAAGAAAAACCCACAATGGTCACAGAAATAACTTGAATCTGACAAAAGTGGTAATAAATAAAAATTCTATGAAAATTAACCAATGAAAATCAGACAATGCTTTTGAATTGTGGTTCAACAGAATTATTTTAAAAAACAAACTCATGAAACAGGCCTGGACAAAAATGATGGTACCCCTAGAAAAGACTGAAAATAATGTGACCATAGGGACATGTTCAACCAAGATGTGTCCTCTAATTAACATCACAGGTGTCTACAAACTTGTAATCAGTCAGTCGGCCTATTTAAAGGGTGACAAGTAGTCACTGTGCTGTTTGGTGACATGGTGTGTACCACACTAAACATGGACCAGAGGAAGCAAAGGAGAGAGTTGTCTCAGGAGATTAGAAAGAAAATTATAGACAAGCATGTTAAAGGTAAAGGCTATAAGACCATCTCCAAGCAGTTTGATGTTCCTGTGACTACAGCTGCACATATTATTCAGAAATTTAAGATCCACGGGACTGTAGCCAACCTCCCTGGACGTGGCCGCAGGAGGAGACGGATAATACGAATAGTAACAAAAGAGCCCAGAACAACCTCTAAACACATTCATGGTGAACTCCAAGGTCAAGGTACATCAGTGTCAGATCGCACCATCCGTCATTGTTTGAGCCAAAGTGGACTTCATGGGAGACGACCAAGGAGGACACCACTGTTGAAAACACGTCATAAAAAAAGCCAGACTGGAAATTGCCAAACTGCATGTTGATAAGCCACAAAGCCTCTGGGAGAATGTTCTATGGACAGACAAGACAAAACTGGAACTTTTTGGCAAGGCACATCAGCTCTATGTTCACAGATGCAAAAATGAAGCATACCAAGAAAAGAACACTGTCCCTACTGTGAAACATGGAGGAGGTTCTGTTATGTTCTGGGGCTGCTTTGCTGCATCTGGCACAGGGTGTCTTGAATCTGTGCAGGGTACAATGAAATCTCAGGACTATCAAGGTATTCTAGAGAGAAATGTGCTGCCCACTGTCAGACAGCTTGGTCTCAGTCGCAGGTCATGGGTCTTGCAACAGGATAATGACCCAAAACACACAGCTAAAAACACCCAAGAATGGCTAAGAGCCAAACATTGGACTATTCTGAAGTGGTCTTCTATGAGCCCCGATCTAAATCCTACTGAAAATCTGTGGAAGGAGCTGAAACATGCCGTCTGGAGAAGGCACCCTTCAAACCTGAGACAACTGGAGCAGTTTGCTCATGAGGAGTGGGCCAAAATACCTACTGAGAGGTGCAGAAGTCTCACTGACAGTTACAGAAATCGTTTGATTGCAGTGATTGCCTCAAAAGGTTGTGCAACAAAATATTAAGTTAAGGGTACCATCATTTTTGTCCAGGCCTGTTTCATGAGCTTGTTTTTTAAAGTAATTCTGTTGAACCACAATTCAAAAGCATTGTCTGATTTTCATTGGTTAATTTTCATAGAATTTTTATTTATTACCACTTTTGTCAGATTCAAGTTATTTCTGTGACTACTGTGGGTTTTTCCTTTCATTAACAGAGAGGTACCAACAATTTTGTCCACATCTGTATATTCAAGTGTTGGTAAATAAACAAGGATGTCTGGTGAGGGTACAGACAACATATATAAAAAAAAATGATGAGACCCAATGGTGATGCAACAGCTAATTTAGTACTAGGCAGCTGATCTATCAGCCTTTCAGCTACGTTAATGTCTAAAGCTGTACAAAGACCAAGTCTAGCTACCTAGTCAAGCTGATGGTAACAGCTACTGGCTATTATCAGCAAAATACAACAAAATTGAGCCAGAATGATGCAAGATATATTATTTCCTTTGGATCAATGAGCCAGATGGAAATGGCAATGTCGAGTGAGATGACTACAATTCACAGAAAGTAATACAAAGTACAATAATAAAAACTGCGCTCTCTAAGCTAACTCCATAGTAGCTCTGTCAGTGTGGATCTCCAGCATCATTAAAATGAATGAAGATGAAGCTGAGAAGGCAGTATCATTCCAGTGAGCTCCAGTTCTCATGTCATAACCAGAGCCAAATCAAAAAAGGCTCATTTAATGAGAGGTGCTAAGACCGATGCATATCCTAAGAGTGACAGGGTTGTGTTTTTCCCCCAGACTTCTTCCACTGGTAACCACTCCAGATATCAAACAGATGTACAAAAGTACAGAAAAAAATAAAATTTTCATTATCTGCCCCTTTAAATAGGGCCAAAAAGTGGAGAGCAAAATTTGCAAACAGCAGTTGCTACAGTACAGCAAAACAATGGCAATCTTTTTTCTCTAAAAACATAGCACTACGTTGTCTACATCAGGATCTACCACTAACCTTTGCTAATAGTGAGGCTTTGAGTGTGACTGCTACAGAACAGTGACATTTTATTACGTTAGCCTTAATTATTTATAGCCAAAGGCCCATCAAGTAGCAGAGCTCATGTGGGGAGAGTTTATCACTAGCAGCGCTTACTTTTCCTCTTTAAAAATGAAAAACTGCAGCTTGAATTGTCAACTTTACTGCTGCTGTTATCTTTATTCCTCAGTAATTACTAAGCTCGCAGTGCAGCACTCACCGTAAGCAGTCCCAGGGCCAAATTCATTTCCAGAGTCAATCATGGACTGGCCCAACAACTCGTGGTTGTTCATTCGAGTGGGGGCTTTTTTCTCCAGTTTCTCATACACAAATTCTTCAAGTCGGACATCTGTGGACCGCAACAAGAAAACTCAATTAAAAAGTCATAAGACCACAGTGAAAGAGCCTGGAGTCTGACTTACATTCATAAAGTCGAATGAAATCTTTCTCAGTGGCAACCAATACACACCACTGTTGAAAGTGATTTAACTTGTTTCATGTTACTACACCACGTGACAAGACTGCTGACAATCCCAGTCAGTTTATCTGTGCTGTGTTTTGTACAAACACAAAACAAGAGAACAAATCTGGTTAAAAAAGTCTGAGGGCATTACACAAGCCTGCAACCACCAGATGCTCGCGTTTGTGTGTTTGCGCTGCACTGATATGGCATCATGGTGTGAAGTTAGGAGGATGAGCAGCTGAGCTTACAGACTTCACAGGCACCACAGCAGAGATGCTGACCCTGTTAACGCCTCTAATCCTGGCATTACTTTGATTTGCAGAGGATTAAAAAAAAAAAAAACCTTCAATTTTCAGGAGTAGAAATACAAATTTGTCAGTTAAAAACCAGTGGCCCAAATCTGAGAAGTAAAGTTGGAGATATTTAAGGTTGGCAACTCCTGTGCTGCTGTGAGGATCTGATCTTCAGCTATGTAATCACAAGTGTAGTCTTACTTGGATTGGGCTGTAGTAGGACTTCTGTCTGCTTCATAATCCTCTCTGTCCATTGCTTGGTGCCCTCAGCTCTGACCAACAGATTCTCCAAATGAGCATCCAACTCTGTTTTCTCTGCCTGGCCAAACTTTTCTTCTGTGAACTGGCAAATAAATAATGTTAACATTTTTCATTAGTTTGGAAGCGGCGCACAGGATAACAGACGGGGAAGACAAGGTGGAAGGAGATGGAATTGGACATTAAAACATTGTGACAACAAAAACATGCTCTGCCCTGTTTGTGGTAGCTGATGGTTTCAGAGGCCTGCAGTGATGGTTTCTGTTGAACAGCTATAATATCGTTTAGCAAAAGAACTGGGACACCTCAGTGTAACAGCCCAGACACACTGTAATGTGACATCAGCTGGGTCAATGATTTTGACTCGGGTGTAACACTTAAGCTCTGCTTAACGTTCGTTATTCAGCAGGCGACTTAACACTACCAGGTTAAGCTAGCAGCTAGCAACCATTAGCAACACTTTCCACCAGCTAACCGGTTAAACTTACCTGTACCGCGCGAGTCAAAAAAGTACCGGCGTCCGCGGCTAACCGCTTAACGTTGAAATCCATGGCACGTCGAAGATTTTAAATACTAAATACAGCGACTATTCAGTCCCTGTCTCACACTGCCATCCCCACAGAATATGTCATTGAGGCAACTTTCTTTTTTCCAGAGTTCCACCCAGCTGTTGAGCCAATCAAAGAGGAAATACGGACAAGATAATTCCTGTTTTTTAATCTGCGCATGCGCATAACACAATGTAACGCCAACAATAACTGGGCTACAATGTAAGGAATGTTTTTTTTTGTTTTTTTTTTTGTTTTTTTAAAAGGCTTTTATCGCCACATAAGCTTTTACAGAATTTTAAATTACATAAGGGTGTGAAAGCTAATAAAGTAATAATAATTACTGATTGTCATATTTGTTGCCAATGCAGCACTTTCAGGTAAATCCTAAGTGATTTCTATCTTGGTTTGAATGTTTCACTCCACTTTCTTCTTCTTCTTCTTTTAGATTTGATTGGCGGTTGGCAACCAGCTTACAGGTCTATCTATCTATCTATCTATCTATCTATCTATCTATCTACAGTGGTGTGAAAAAGTGTTTGCCCCCTTCCTGATTTCTCATTTTTTGTACTAGTGCATACCCGTGCATGCCCGTAGAAACCCATTCATGCCCGTAGAGGGGATGCATTGAAACAGAATTCTTGCAGTTACAGGACAGTTGGTATGGCAACACAGCATTAAGTGGCAATCACATGTGACGGCTTTTGTATGCAGCAAAACATAAAAATCACACAAAATATGCCCTGCCATCTGGGGCTGTTTGCCCCTGCTTGTTACTTCTTCTCCTGCCTGTCACTGTTCTGTGTTATGGTCTTCTTCTTCTTCTTTTAGATTTGATTGGCGGTTGGCAACCAGCTTACAGGTGCATTACCGCCACATACTTCACTCTAAATCATCACTCTATCTGGCCAGGAGCTGTAGTCCTTCTATCATCATTGCTGTGTCCAGTCGAACCTCAGCTCTATCTTCAGACATCCTTCTTCATCTCTTCTTCTTTTTCTTTTAGATTTGATTGGTGGTTGGCAACCAGCCTATAGCTACTAACTACTAACTAACCTGCACTTATATAGCGCTTTTCTAGTCACAAAGACCACTCAAAGCGCTTTCATTAATACTGACCCTCTATTCTAAGGGCCTATAGGAAACAAATATCTAGGGACAATTTAGAACAGCCAATTAACCTAACATGCATGTTTTTGGCATGTGGGAGGAAACCGGAGAAATCCCGGAGTAAACCCACGCAACACGGGGAGAACATGCAAACTCCACACAGATCACTGTTGGTCGGGGGCTGGGATCGAACCCACGATCCCCACAATCCCCCGGCCAAGGGTAAACTGTGCTGCCGCAGTGCTAACCACTGCGCCACCGTGCAGCCCAATAGGTGCATTACCGCCACTGACTTGACTATCATCACTCTATATCTTTGTATAAGGAGTTCTTATAAGGAGATCTGAACAACTCCTTATGTGCGAAAAGTTGCTTACCTGTGTCTATGTCTTGTAGGGAGTCATGTGCTCTGTTTATGTGCCATCATATAGACATCATCTGGTGGGCCTTCTTCTTTGTTCAAACCACTGAAGGGTCTCCTCCTGTCTCAGACGGCTGTGTTGTTCACAGTCATGCCTGCGGCGTACTAGTGGAACCTGAGGTGTTTCGTGTTCATGGCATCTTTTCTGACATGCAGCAGTTCTCCTTATTCTATTGCTCTCCATCTGGTGGGTCTTTGTGGAGGGTTGGTGTAACCCCCACAACAGACTGGACAGACACAGCGCTCGGCTAGAGCAATTAACAGAACAGTGAAATGTGTGTATTAATGTCTACAGGCAGCCCCGCTTCTTCTGGCTCACTACTGGGATGTTAATGTGCCTTTCATGCATTGTGTTCATGTGTCCTGTCCTTACTGTGACCTAGAGACTGAGATCAATATGTAAATGTGCCTTGTAACCTCTTTGTCCTGCAGCTGGAGCAGAGGCCAGCAATCTGCCTATTGTGATGTATGTCTCTCAAATGCAAATGTCTCATGCCTGTTCTGCAATCTCTTTGATCATACCAACTGCTGGGAATGCTCTTTTATGTATTGTTGTAGTTGGGTATATACAGTATACTGCACTGTAATCCATGCTCATGCTCTCATTCTCTCTCTTCAACTGCTGCTGCTGGACACACACTCTGTGTCCCCTCCTCTGAGATCCTGAGGATCCCGCTCCGGTCTGCTCACACTTGCACCGGAGCGGGGAACCTGTGAAGGCAGTATGATTTAATAAACCTGCTTAAAACCTACACCAACGCCGTTTTATTTCATGCCACTTCACTGGTGACCCCGAGAATGCACACGCTTTGTGCAACGCAACCTTCTGGTCTGGACGGCCACGCTGGCGACCCGACGCTGAAAAAAACACGCTGCCAGCGAACACAGCAGCCTGACGCAAACGATCTGCCCTCCCTTCTGCTTCAGAGAGACCTCGACGTGGAGCCAACACAGGCGAGCTACTCTCCGGACATCACCCACGACCGGGAAAACTGCAGAAAACATCATGGCGCGACCCTCGCCTGAGATCGGGACGTCCACGCTGGACCGGCCGAGGGACACAGAACGTTTTCTCCCTCTCACCGCTACTCCTCCCTCTCAGCGATCCTACTCATCTACCCAAGCCTGAGGAACAAAGATCGTCTATCTCCCCTCAACGCTCCAACGCACCATGACTAATCTGCAGCCACAGCTCATTATAGATGTTTATCGGCGCCAACTGCGCCGATCTCCACCAAGATTCCAGACCCTGGTTCTCCTCTCCAGCTGGCCCACCCATCACGGAACCCCGGCGCACGCACCTGGGAGTTACGAGGACGGCGTACCACGCACGGGACAATAACGGCTCCAGAGACCGCCATCGTCCTCCGCCGCTGCACATGCCCGAGAAAAATGGCCGATCGCCACCCTCGGAACCTTCAGGGCTGCCCGCACACCTGAAGCATGCTCGCAGCTCACCCACAGGATTCACTAATGGTCTCAGCCACAGCGCACAAGGGATTCAGCCGTCAGCTTTTCCCACATGCCAAGTCCCTCTGCTTTTGCTTCCTTTTTTTCTTACAGCCGCTCCTGCTTTTCTTCATGGCCACGAGATGAGTCAGAGACTAATTTTTCTTCTTATGGACCTCCGCACGTTCAACGGGACAGCCCCTCGACGTCGCGGACCAGCAAGCAATTTTTGCGCGGCTCGGACGATTTCACCGTTCCCGGCCAGCACTTACCACCCCGCCCCCTCCGCCTGCACAGAGCTTCTCCTGCTCGCTGCCCAAGCTGCATGATCGAGACCTCGGCCGCCTGCCGAGCCCTCTGGGAGGGAGCGTGTGGCGGGTTGGTGTAACCCCCACAACAGACTGGACAGACACAGCGCTCGGCTAGAGCAATTAACAGAACAGTGAAATGTGTGTATTAATGTCTACAGGCAGCCCCGCTTCTTCTGGCTCACTACTGGGATGTTAATGTGCCTTTCATGCATTGTGTTCATGTGTCCTGTCCTTACTGTGACCTAGAGACTGAGATCAATATGTAGATGTGCCTTGTAACCTCTTTGTCCTGCAGCTGGAGCAGAGGCCAGCAATCTGCCTATTGTGATGTATGTCTCTCAAATGCAAATGTCTCATACCTGTTCTGCAATCTCTTTGATCATACCAACTGCTGGGAATGCTCTTTTGTGTATTGTTGTAGTTGGGTATATATACTGCATTGTAATCCATGCTCATGCTCTCATTCTCTCTCTTCAACTGCTGCTGCTGGACACACACTCTGTGTCCCCTCCTCTGAGAGCCTGAGGATCCCGCTCCGGTCTGCTCACACTTGCACCGGAGCGGGGATCCTGTGAAGGCAGTATGATTTAATAAACCTGCTTAAAACCTACACCAACGCCGCTTCATTTCATGCCGCTTCAGTCTTCTTCTTTGTTCAGACCACTGGTTGAGGGATTGGTGTGTTGTAATTCCAGTTCATGGGCACGATCCTGAAAAAGTGGCTTTCAACCCTGTTCAGGAAGGCCCGTGCATGCCTGTAGAAACCAAGAAATTGGAGCACCCGGAGAAAATCAGTGCTTGGCTTGGCATTTTACACATTTGTAGTGTAGACTGGCATTCGTCAAGGTTACATGTTTGCCGTCATATAGGCATGGCGAGTTGTCCTATGATGTTACACATTTGCCGTCATGTAGGCATGGCGAGTCGCCCTATGATGCCTGAGTTCATAGGATGCGCTATGATGATGAGCCAGAGATCATAGGCCATCCTATGATGTCCTAGAAACGTGCTTTAAAGTCTGTTGTACCCTATGCTGGTGAAGGGTGTCCTCCTGTCTCAGGCGGGTACGATGTACTGCTGGAACCTCAGGTGTTTCATCTTCATGGCATCTTTTCTGATGTGCAGCAGTTGCCATCATTCTATTGTTCTCCATCTGGTGGTGGTTCTTCTTCTTCTTCTTCTTCTTCTTCTTCTTCTTCTTCTTCTTCTTCTTCTTCTTCTTCTTCTTCTTCTTCTTCTTCTTCTTCTTCTTCTTCTTCTTCTTCTTCTTCTTCTTCTTCTTCTTCTTCTTCTTCTTCTTCTTCTTCTTCTTCTTCTTCTTCTTCTTCTTCTTCTTCTTCTTCTTCTTCTTCTTCTTCTTCTTCTTCTTCTTCTTCTTCTTCTTCTTCTTCTTCTTCTTCTTCTTCTTCTTCTTCTTCTTCTTCTTCTTCTTCTTCTTCTTCTTCTTCTTCTTCTTCTTCTTCTTCTTCTTCTTCTTCTTCTTCTTCTTCTTCTTCTTCTTCTTCTTCTTCTTCTTCTTCTTCTTCTTCTTCTTCTTCTTCTTCTTCTTCTTCTTCTTCTTCTTCTTCTTCTTCTTCTTCTTCTTCTTCTTCTTCTTCTTCTTCTTCTTCTTCTTCTTCTTCTTCTTCTTCTTCTTCTTCTTCTTCTTCTTCTTCTTCTTCTTCTTCTTCTTCTTCTTCTTCTTCTTCTTCTTCTTCTTCTTCTTCTTCTTCTTCTTCTTCTTCTTCTTCTTCTTCTTCTTCTTCTTCTTCTTCTTCTTCTTCTTCTTCTTCTTCTTCTTCTTCTTCTTCTTCTTCTTCTTCTTCTTCTTCTTCTTCTTCTTCTTCTTCTTCTTCTTCTTCTTCTTCTTCTTCTTCTTCTTCTTCTTCTTCTTCTTCTTCTTCTTCTTCTTCTTCTTCTTCTTCTTCTTCTTCTTCTTCTTCTTCTTCTTCTTCTTCTTCTTCTTCTTCTTCTTCTTCTTCTTCTTCTTCTTCTTCTTCGTTGAGACCAGTGGTTGAGGGATAGGTGCGTCGTAATTCCAGTTCATGGACAGGATCATGAAAATCATACAGACACATGGTATAGGACATCCTATGGTGTTCAGGCAGTGATCATATGACATCATAAAGACATCTTTTCTGACGTGCAGCAGTTGTCGTCGTTCTATAGATGATTTGCTGTGACGTCACATCCTACACGCGGTTTTATTTACGCCGCCATATTGGACGTCAAAAGCGAGTGGACGGCACATTCAGCAGCTGTTCAGCGGTGTACCAGATCTTTTGATGATATATTTACCTGATTTCAACCTACATCTTTGTTTTATTTTATGTTGGCATTGAATTAGACTATGATGTTTCACTGCTGTGCCTTTGGGTGTACAAATCGCCAGAAAAAGGGATCCAACTTGAAGTTTTACCGGTTCCCAGCTGACGAAGACAGGCACAGGAGGTGGGTGGCAGCGCTGAAGAGGAAAGATTGGTCCCCATCGCCTTACTCGCGGCTATGCAATCAACATTTTATATTGTGTATGTCTGATGTATCAGTGTCTATAGATGTAATGTTATATCATTGTAAACCCTGGTAAATGGTAAAGCATGAGTCTGAATGACTCCATGTTTTAATCCTGTACTCTTGGTTATAAATCAGGTTATCGGGTATGTCCCTCCCTGTGTGCACCACCAAGGCCTACCATCTGTGACCTAGCACTAGACAACTGCTAGATGACAAGATATACAGTGGGGCAAAAAAGTATTTAGTCAGCCACCAATTGTGCAAGTTCTCCCACTTAAAAGATGAGAGAGGTCTCCAATTTTCATCATAGGTATACCTCAACTATGTGAGACAAAATGAGAAAAAAAAAAATCCAGAAAATCACATTGAAGGATTTTTGATGAGTTAATTGGTAAATTCCTCAGTAAAATAAGTATTTGGTCACCTACAAACAAGCAAGATTTCTGGCTCTCACAGACCTGGAACTTCTTCTGTAAGAGGCTCCTCTGTCCTCCACTCGTTACCTGTATTAATGGCACCTGTTTGAACTCGTTATCAGTATAAAAGACATCTGTCCACAACCTCAAACAGTCAGACTCCAAACTCCACTATGGCCAAGTCCAAAGAGCTGTGAAAGGACACCAGAAACAAAATTGTAGACCTGCACCAGGCTGGGAAGACTGAATCTGCAATAGGTAAGCAGCTTGGTGTGAAGAAATCAACTGTGGGAGCAATTATTAGAAAATGGAAGACATACAAGACCACTGATAATCTCCCTCGATCTGGGGCTCCACTCAAGATCTCACCCCATGGGGTCAAAATTATCACAAGAACGGTGAGCAAAAATCCCAGAACCACATGGGGGGACCTAGTGAATGATCTGCAGAGAGCTGGGACCAAAGTAACAAAGGCTACATCAGAAACACACTACGCTGCCAGGGACTCAAATCCTGCAGTGCCAGACGTGTCTCCCTGCTTAAGCCAGTACATGTTCAGGCCAGTCTGAAGTTTGCTAGAGAGCATTTGGATGATCTAGAAGAGGATTGGGAGAATGTCATATGGTCAGATGAAACCAAAATAGAACTTTTTGGTAAAAACTAAGCTTGTCGTGTTTGGAGGAGAAAGAACACCATACCTGCTGTGAAGCATGGGAGTGGAAACATCATACTTTGGGGCTGTTTTTCTGCAAAGGGAACAGGACGACTGATCCGTGTAAAGGAAAGAATGAATGGGGCCATGTATCGTGAGATTTTGAGTGAAACCTTCCACCAGCAAGGGCAGTGAAGATGAAACGTGGCTGGGTCTTTCAGCATGACAATGATCCCAAACACACCGCCCGGGCAACGAAGGAGTGGCTTCATAAGAAGCATTTCAAGGTCCTGGAGTGGCCTAGCCAGTCTCCAGATCTCAACCCCATAGAAAATCTTTGGAGGGAGTTGAAAGTCTGTGTTGCCCAGCGACAGCCCCAAAACATCACTGCTCTAGAGGAGATCTGCATGGAGGAATGGGCCAAAATACCAGCAACAGTGTGTGAAAACCTTGTGAAAACTTACAGAAAACGTTTGACCTCTGTCACTGCCAACAAAGGGTATATAACAAAGTATTGAGATGAACTTTTGTTACTGACCAAATACTTATTTTACCGAGGAATTTACCAATTAATTCATTAAAAATCCTTCAATATGATTTTCTGGATTTTTTTTTTCTTATTTTGTCTCTCATAGTTGAAGTATACCTATGATGAAAATTGGAGACCTCTCTCATCTTTTAAGTGGGAGATCTTACACAATTGGTGGCTGACTAAATACTTTTTTACCCCACTGTACATGTACCCATAGACTGGTTCATTGTAATGATCATGAATGCATGCTCCTGTTTGAAATTTAATGTGTTGATCAATATGGCTGAGTTTATTTGCAATGAATAAAAAATTTATTAAATTTACCAAAAAGAGTATTTTTACAATAATTCACATTCACCGATTCAGTTAAACCTCCCACCATTATTACTTTGTACTTCAATGTACCACATAAATAGGTCTACATGGACTAAAAGAATGATATAAACATGATAAATCGTTATATTGCTTCTCAAACTGTATAAACTATATATTCTACCTACTCCATATTCCAGGTGAGAAGAGCAGTGACCCTCTTTCCCCAGATTACATACCATCAGTCTTCACCTTCACGTCTACTCCAACGAAAGACAGAAACAACGCCAGCTTCCATCGGTACATTAAAACACAAGCAAGGAAAAAAAGACAGAGAGAGAACTTGGATCGCTCACTTGCTGCCAGTGTACTCGTAGAAATGTCTTCTGGAGGTACTGTGTGCAGCCTGGTATGTCTGTCAAGGCGGATATTGCATCAGAGCCAGCCGAGGTCACCGAGAGTTTGGTATCATCTGCAGGGACTTCTTGTTCATGTAAAGCTGAGTGTGATGCATTAAAGAAAGTACGTCAGGTTTGGGGCAAAAATCTATGAAACTGGTGAATTTTTCAAGCGACAAGTTGTAAGGGTCCACGCTGATAACACTGATCTTTTCCGTGTACCTGTCACAATGTTTTTTATCTAGTAGTTGCGCAACATCGGACAAAGCCGGCACATCTGACTGAGCGGACGCCATGCTGAAACGCACTCACACAGCGCCCGAGTTGCCGTCCAATATGGCGGTATCAACAAAAATCACGTGACGCGTGACGTCACTTGCAAAACATCAATTGCTCTCCATCTGGTGGTTCTGGTTCTTCTTCTTCTTCTTCTTCTTCTTCTTCGTTGAAACCACTGGTTGAGGAATCGGTGCGTCGTAATTCCAGTTCATGGACAGGATCATGAAAATCATAGACATATGGTATAGGACGTCCTATGATGTTCAGGCAGTGATCATATGACATCATAAAGACACATGTCCTATGCACATAGACACATAGACAAATCTATGTGTGACATCATAAAGACAAATCATCCTATGATCTCTGTGGTCTAAGTGACATTATAAAGACACATTTGTCGTCCTATGATGCCTGAGTTCATAGGCCGTCCTATGATGTTCAGGCAGAGATCATAGGCCGTCCTATGATGCCCTATGAAGCGTGACACACACACAGACAGACACACAGAGATTTCTTTCTTTTAGAGTGACTAGTGCATACCCGTGCATGCCCGTAGAAACCCGTGAATGCCCGTAGAGGGGATGCATTGGAACAGAATTCTTGCCAGTTACAGGACAGTTGGTATAGCAATACAGCACTAAGTGGCAATCACATGTGACGTTGTATGCAGCAAAACATAAAAATCACACAAAATATGCCCCTGCTTGTTACTTCTTCTCCTGCCTGTCACTGTTCTGTGTTATGTTGCTTACTTGTTGTCTATATGTATGTCTTGTAGGGGGAGTCATGTGCTCTGTTTATGTGCCATCATATAGACATCATCTGGTGGGTCTTCTTCTTCGTTCAGACCACTGAAGGGTCTCCTGTCTCAGACGGCTGGGTTGTTCACAGTCATGCCTGCAATGTACTGGTGGAATGCGAGGTGTTTCATGTTCACGGTATCTTTTCTGACGTGCAGCAGTTCTCCTCGTTCTATTGCTCTCCATCTGGTGGGTCTTCTTCTTTGTTCAGACTACTGGTTGAGAGATAGGTGCATCGTAATTCCGGTTCATGGGCACGATCCTGAAAAAGTGGCTTTCGACCCTGTTTACGAAGGCCCGTGCATGCCCGTAGAAACCAAGAAACCAGAGCACCAGGAGAAAATCAGAGGTTTGCTTGGCATTTTACACATTTGTAGTGTAGACTGGCATTCGTCAAGGTTACACATTTGCCGTCATGTAGGCATGGCGAGTTGTCGTATGATGTTACACATTTGCCGTCATGTAGGCATGGCAAGTCGTCCTATGATGCCGGAGTTCATAGGACGCGCTATGTAAATTATAAAGACACATGGTATAGGACGTCCTATGATGTTCAGGCAGTGATCATATGGCATCATAAAGACACATGTCCTATGCACATAGACACACAGACAAATCTATGTGTGACATCATAAAGACAAATCGTCCTATGATCTCTGTGGTCTATGTGACATCATAAAGACACATTTGTTGACACAGACAAATCTAAGTGTGACATCATAAAGCCAAATCGTCCTATGATCTCTGGTCTGTGACATCATAAAGACACATTTGTGTCCTATGATGCCTGAGATCAGGCAGAGATCATAGGCCGTCCTATGATGTCCTATGAAGCGTGACACACACGCAGAGAGACACATACAGATTTCTTGGTTTTATAGAGTGAAACGATGTGATGTTTGTCACAAATGTTTCAGATCATCACTCTATGTATAATTCAAGAAATCTCTTGTCAGTGTGTCTGTCAGTGTGTCACATAGGACTCGCTGAAAGATCAAAGGACAGCCTATGATGTTCCGATGATGTCTGCATGATGTCCTATGATGTTCCTATGTATCAAGACTCCTTATGTGTAAAAAAATTATCCGTCCTTGGACTGCATCACTCACGATCATAGGACTTGCTATGACATCATCAAAGATCAAAGGCAGGCATCACTCACGATCATAGGACATCAAAGGTCAAAGGCAGGCATCACTCATGCTTACTCACAATCATAGGACATCAAAGATCAAAGGCAGGTATCACTCACGATCATAGGACTCGCTATGCCATCATCAAAGATCAAACACAGATATCGCTCACGATCATAGGACTCACTATGACATCAGCAAATATCATAGGACTTGCAATGACATCAGCAAAGATCAAATGCAGGCATCATAGGAGTCGCGATGACATCATCAAAGATCATAGGACTCACTGTGACATCATCAAAGATCAAAGACATTCATCACTCATGGTCATAGGACTCGCTATGACATAATCAAAGATCATAGGACTTGCTATGACACAATCAAAGATCAAAGGCAGGCATCACTGAACGACTGCTGACGTGCTTGCTTACACCTGCTTTCTACAGGCATGCGGAAATACTTGCTTGTACTTGGTTTCTATGGGCATGCACAGGTATGCACGAGCATGCACGGGTATGTACTAGTCAAACAAATTTAAATATTAGACAAAGATAACACAAGTAAACACAAAATGCAGTTTTTAAATGAAGGTGTTTATTATAAAGGGTAAAAAAAATCCAAACCTACATGGCCCTGTGTGAAAAAGTCATTGCCCCCCCCCTCAAAAAAAAAAAAAAAACAACCCATAAATTAACTGTGGTTTATCACATCTTTGGAAAACTGAGTTAAGTTTCTCTAGCCACACCCTGGCTTGATTACTGCCACACCTATTCTCAATCAAGAAATCACTTAATTAGGACCTGCCTGACAAAGTGAAGCAAACCAAACGATCCTCAAAAGCTCAACATCATGCTCCGATCCAAAGAAATTCAGGAACAAATGAGAAACAAAGTAATTGAGATCTATCAGTCTGGAAAAGGTTATAAAGCCATTTCTAAAACTTTGGGACTCCAGCGAACCACAGTGAGAGCCATTATCCACAAATGGCAAAAACATAGAACAGTGGTGAACTTTCCCAGGAGTGGCTGGCTGACCAAAATTACCCCAAGAGCACAGCGACGACTCATCCAAGAGGTCACAAAACACCCCACAACATCCAAAGAACTGCAGGCCTCACTTTCCTCAGTTAAGGTCAGTGTCCATGACTCCACCATAAGAAAAAGACTGGGCAAAAATGGCCTGCATTGCACAGTTCCAAGATGAAAACTACTGTTGAGCAAAAAGAACATAAGGCTTATCTCAGTTTTGGCAGAAAACATCCTGATGATCCCCAAGACTTCTGGGAAAATACTTTGTAGACTGACAAGACAAAAGTTGAACTTTTTGGAAGGTGTGTGTCCCATTACATCTGGCGTAGAAGTAATTACTAACACAGCATTTCAGAAAAGGAACATCATATCAGCAGTAAAATATGGTGGTGGTAGTGTGATGGTCTGGGGCTGTTTTGCTGCTTCAGGACCTGGAAGACTTGCTGTGGTAAACTGCAACCATGAATTCTGCTGTCTACCAAAAAATCCTGAAGGAGAACGTCCAGCCATCTGTTTGTGACCTCAAGCTGAAGCGCACTTGGGTTCTATAGCAGGACAATGATCCAAAACACACCAGCAAGTTCACCTCTGAATGGCTTAAGAAAAACAAAATGAAGACTTTGGAGTGGCCTAGTCTAAGTCCTGACCTGAATCCCACTGAGATGCTGTGGCATGACCTTAAAAAGGCGGTTCATGCTCGAAAACCCTCCAATGTGGCTGAATTACAGCAATTCTGCAAAGATGAGAGAGCCAAAATTCCTCCACAGCACTGTAAAAGACTCATTGCCAGTTACTGCAAACAACTGATTGCCATTGTTGCTGCTGTGGGTGGCCCAACCAGTTATTAGGTTTAGGGGCAATCACTTTTTCACACAGGGTAGTAGTAGTAGATTAGTTTATTTCATGTAGGTTTGGATTTTTGTTTCCCTTAATAATAAACATCTTCATTTAAAAACTGCATTTTGTGTTTACTTGTGTTATCTTTGTCTAATATTTAAATTTGTTTGATGATCTGAAACATTTAAGTGTAACAAACATACAAAAAAATGAGAAATCAGGAAGGGGGCAAACACTTTTTCACACCACTATATCTATCTATCTATCTCTATCTATCTATTTATCTATCTATCTCAACATAGATGCTACTCTCAGGCATATTTTATGTACTATACTGCACTGTATAACCTATATACATCTTTTCAGAGTATCAAATGTTTATTGATCAACAATATTCAGTATTGGAATAGAAATGCGTAAAAAATATTTGCTGTTCGTACTCATTCTCACATGATGAAGACCCTGGAGAGACTGCTCCTTGCTCACCTCCGCCCCCTGGTGGGACCAGCGATGGATCCACTCCAGTTCGCCTATCAGCATGGCATTGGGGTGGAGGATGCAGTGATCTTCCTCCTTCACCGTTCCCTGTCCCACCTGGAGAAGCCCAGGAATGCGGAGCCCAGTTCATGTTCTTTGACTTCTCCAGTGCTTTCAACACCATCCAACCGATGATCCTGAAGGACAAGCTGCTGTGGCAGGGGTGGACCAGCACCTGTCATCATGGATCCTGGACTACCTCACTAACCGGCCACAGTTTGTGAGAACCCGGAATTGTGTGTCCGACACGATCATCGGTAGCATAGGGGCCCCCCAGGGAACGGTTTTGGCTCCCTTCCTGTTCACTCTTTATACTGCGGACTTCTCACACAACACAACACACTGCCATCTACAGAAGTTCTCTGATGACTCTGCGATCGTCGGCCTCATCTCCAACGGAGATGAAGCTGAGTACAGAGGACTTATCTAGGACTTCATGGACTGGTGCCATCGGAACTACCTCCAGATCAACGCAAGGAAAACTAAGGAGCTGGTGGTGGACTGCTGCAGGCAAGGACAACCCCTCACAGCACCAGTAAACATCCAGGGAACAGACACTGAGATGGTGACATCCTACAAGTACCTGGGTGTTCATCTGAACAATAAACTAGACTGGTCACACAATACTGACGCACTCTACAAGAAGGGACAGCGCAGGCTGTTCCTACTGAGGAGGTTCAGGTCTTTTGGTGTACAAGGGGCGCTGCTGAAGACATTCTACGACACGGTGGTGGCATCAGCCATCACTTTTGGAGTGGTCTGCTGGGGCAGTGGTATCACAGCAGCCAATAAGAAGAGACTGAACAAACTGATCAAGAAAGCTAGCTCTGTCCTGGGGCAATGCCTTGACCCAGTGGAGGAGATAGGAGAGAGAAGGATGGTGGCTAAACTGTCATCTCTGCTGGAGTCCGAGTTCCACCCTATGCAGGACATACTGAACGCACTGAGGAGCTCATTTAGCAGTAGACTACGTCATCCTAGGTGCGCAACAGAGAGGTTTCGCAGGTCCTTCCTACCTACGGCTGTCAGACTGTGTAACCTAAGCAGGGCTGCTCACAGAGATAGCAAAAAAACGTGACGACCGAATAGTACTGAATGCAAAAGATGCAACAGACTTACACAATGGTCCCCTCCAGTATACAACTAGGACAATATCAGTCGCTACGGAGGGTAACAATATGTATGGATACATATTCATACCATGTAGGGTAACTTTATAGACGGTTATGCTGTTTATTCCATCTAGCTACAATGTTCCGCTCTCCTGCCACCTCACCACTTCCACGGCAACAAATCTTCACCCGGTCAGGCACTACTAGCTCATTCCCCCTACCCTACTGGTTCGTCTATTCCCCACTGGTGTCCTGCCCGTCCATCCTGTCCCGAGTAAATGGCAATTTGGCTCACCCATATTCCCTACTCTGTTCCTTCACTGACAGCTCTAGCTTTCTCTTTACAGGTGGATTGTTTCCTCTGGAGAGGGGCTGTTTAATTAACTGTGCGCTGTTTTCACATTAAATAAACTGTTGAACATTCCCCCTTTGTGTGGTTCCGTCCTGTGCTAGCATCGTGCACGTGAGCTGTCATCTTAACCATGACACAGCCTGCTCCAAATGCAACTTG
This sequence comes from Pholidichthys leucotaenia, assembly GCA_020510985.1. Lineage (NCBI taxonomy): Eukaryota > Metazoa > Chordata > Actinopteri > Cichliformes > Pholidichthyidae > Pholidichthys > Pholidichthys leucotaenia. Next base: position 124,220,179 of record CM035844.1, on the reverse strand, counting down.
GAACCTGCTGATTTGAGCCATATGTTCTGGGAATGCCAAAGTTTGACTACATTTTGATCAAAAATCTTTGGAGACTTTGCAGTTATAATTAATAGAGAATAGAGAGGGTGGGAAGGGGATGTAGGAGTCCCGAGGGTGGAGAGGAGTCAGATTTTCCCCTGACGCAGGTCTGGCAGGCCCTGACGTAGTCCCGTGCGTCCCGCCGCACCGTGGGTCACCAGAATGCCCGCCGGATGAAGTCCACTGTGTGGGCGATGCCAGGATGACAAGCGAAGCAGCTGGTATAGGCCCACTGGAGAATGTTACTGCGGAAAGCGGCCAGGACGTAGAGGTGATTCCGGGGGCACCCTACTGGCACAGGCTCCCGGGACTGGGCCTGACGGACCCTCCGCACTATATCCCAAGTAAGGGCACCAAGGACGCATGAAGACGGAATGATGGGTTTTTTTTGGGGGGGGGGGGGGTCTACGTCCCCGGAGTCAAACTGGTGTGATAGCGCATCCGGTTTGACATTCCAGGCGCCAGGCGAGTAGGTGATGGTAAAATTAAACTGCTGGAAAAATAAAGCCCAGCGAGCCTGCCTGGCATTCAATCAGCGGGCTGACCGCAAGTATTCAAGATTCTTGTGGTCTGTCCACACGATGATGGGGTGAATGGCACCCTCCAACCAATGTCTCCACTCCTCCAGTGCCAACTTAATGGCCAGCAGCTCTCTGTCCCCCACGTCATAATTCCTCTCGGCCGGTGTAAGCCAATGAGAGAAATATGCGCATGGGTGGAGCTTCTGATCCGAAGATGTGCGCTGCGACAGCACAGCGCCAACCCCCATGTGAGATGCGTCCACCTCGAGGATGAACTGGAGCTGCGTGTTGACCTGTGCCAAGATGGGTGTGTCTGTGAACAGGCATTTTAATTTGTTAAATGCCTGCTCCGCTGCCTTGGTCCAGTGGAAGGGGACCTTAATGGAAGTCAGCTGAGTTAAAGGCAGTGCCACATCACTATAGTTCCTTATGAACCGGCGATAAAAATTTGCAAACCCGAGGAAGCGTTGGAGCTCCCTACAGGAGTGAGGAGTTGGCCAATCCAGCACTGTCTTCACCTTGGCCGGGTCTGCAATCAGTCTCCCCTCAGCTACTATGAAGCCCAAGAAGGTGGTTGATGTAGTGGAGAACTCACACTTCTCGGCTTTGACGTAGAACCGGTTCTCCAAGAGCCGTTGTAGAACGGCCCTTATGTGGGCTTCATGCTCTTCTGGCAAGTGGGAGAAGATTAAAATGTCATCAAGATATACAAACACGAACTGATACAGCATATCGTGGAGGACGTTGTTAATTAACCGCTGGAAGACGGCGGGGGCATTAGTGAGCCCAAAGGGCATCACAAGATATTCAAACTGCCCCTGGTGTGTCTTAAATGCCGTCTTCCACTCATCGCCCTCGCGAATACGGACCAAATGATACACGTTCCTGAGGTCCAATTTAGTAAACACCCGTGAACGCTGAAGGAGCTCAAACGCTGAATTGATTAAGGGTAGAAGGGTACTTGTCCTTAATGGTAATTGCGTTAAGCTCTCAGTAGTCGATGCACGGGCGCAGCGAGCCATCCTTCTTTCCGACGAAGAAGAACCTGGCTCCGAGAGGAGCCAAACATGGCTGAATAAGGCTGGCGTTCAGGGACTCCTTTATATACCTCTCCATCGCCTCCCTCTCCGGTCCAGAAATGCTGTATAGCCGGCTGGACGGCAGCCTCGCCCCCGGGATGAGGTCTATAGCACAATCATAAGAGTGGTGAGGTGGCAGTGACAATGCTCTAGACTTGCTAAAGACCTCTCCAAGATCGTGATAAGCCCAGGGAACAAGGCTGAGGTCCGGCGGTTCGACCGGGGAGAGGGAGATGGATAAAGAGGAGGAGTGCTCCACTGAGCGCATACAATGGGCCATGCAAAATGGGCTCCAGAAGGAGATGGTGTTTTGGACCCGGTTGATCAATGGGTTATGCCTCCAGAGCCATGGATACCCGAGGACCACCGGGGAAGATGAAATAGGGAGAACTAAGAAAGTTAATTCCTCCCGGTGGTCCCCGGAAAGGAGGATGGAGATCGGCACGTGCTACGAGTGACTACCACGACCTACCGGCCAGATATGGTTGTGATCATCTAATCACGGGGCAATTTATGTGTTGGACCTTCTTAACAAACTCAGCAGATACAAAATTACCCTCCAACCCCGAGTCAACCAGCACCTTAACCCTCCTCTCGAGCCCCGGCAGCTGTACGAAGGCCGAAATAGACAAATTACCGGGGGGAGTGATTCTAGTCCCACCCACCAGACCCCCCCGTGTTTACTGATGGGTCACGTCTCTTTGGCCGCTGGCGGCATTCGTCCCATCTGTGGTTCAGCGAGCCACAGTGCGGGCACGAGCTGGCCCTTCGCCTTCGCCGGCACTCAGAGTTCCATCGGCTTGGGCGAAGAGGCAGCGCCACCAGTGTCAGTTCCCATGGCGGATCCGGGCGCGGCGCGTGGGCAAGAGGAGGACTTGAGCTCCTTCGCACGCTCACGGTGCCAGTTATCCAAATCGACAGCTTGGGCTTTTAGATCGTCGAGGGTCTTAGGGACAGGGTGAACCACCAGTTCATCCCGTAGCTGTTTGTTCAACCTGTGGAGGAATGCACTGCACAAGGCAATTTCAATCCACCCCGAGCCTGCAGCAACAACCCGGAACTCCACCGAGTACTCGACCACTGACCAGGTGCCCTGGAGGATCGTCATTAGGCGGCTTATCACATTGCCCTCACTCTCGGACTGATCGAACGCGCAGGTGAAGGCATCAACAAATTGATCGAACGTATAGCGCCACCCCTCAGGGTTGTCTAACATGGAGCGTGCCCAATCAAGGGCTCCGTCCTTTAATAACAGCACAAAAAGCTGTATCTTGGCCGTGTCCGATGGGTACTCCTCCCCAACCTGCTCCAAATCCATATGTAACTGAATTAGAAATCCTTTACATTTCCCCACCTCCCCCGCATACGGGGTAGGCGAGGGAATGGTGGTGGTATGCCGCACCAAAGTGCAGGGAGCAGGCTGAGGAGGCGGAGCCAGGGGAGACGAATGAGACCAAAGCTGGATAAGGTTCGTTACCTGCTGCGTCAACACAGCAAGCTGATGCTCGGTCGCTGACAGGCGATCCAGAGCTGACAGCTCCTGTGGCGAAGCACCGGCTGAGCTATCATCCAGGCTGGCTCGTTCTGTCATGGTTAAGCTGACAGCTCACGTGCACGATGCTAGCATAGGATGGAACCACACAAGGGGGGGACGTTCAACAGTTTATTAAATGTGAAAACAGCACACAGTTAATTAAACAGCCCCTCACCAGAGGAAACAATCCACCTGTAAAGAGAAAGTGAGCGCTGTCAGTGGAGGAACAGAGTAGAGAATATAGGCGAGCCAAACTGCCACTTACTCAGGACTCCGAGGATGGACCGACAGGACTCCAGGGGGGGATAGACGAACCAGGGATGGGAGAATGAGCTAGTAGTGCCTGACCGCGTGAAGATTTGTTGCTGCGGAAGTGGTGAGGTGGCAGGAGAGCGCACGCAGACCTGAGACACACCCGCACGATGGCAGCAACCTGTTGAGAGAGAAAAGAGTGAAGTTTAGACAACATGTCTAATCTCAGCAAAACGACCTGCTTGCCTGAACTTAGGGCAGTATACCCAGATGAGCCAGCATTGACTGTGCGGAGGAGGCCTCCTTAAATACGCTGGCTGATGAGCGGGCGCAGGTGTGTCCTCTGCCTCAGGTGCAGTGATGAGTTTGTGGACGTGTGGCATGAGGGGAGGGGCGCGCTCTCACTGCCCATGACAGGTTGAATCTGTACCTTAGTATTAGCTAATCTGTTCCTGGACAAATGGAGTCTATGAAGCGCCTTCAGTTGGATCAACCCTTGTCGAATGCACACTGATGATGAATGCATCAGGTGTTTTTGCCCACTGCCACTCAGAATCTGATAATACTATCCTTAATTCCTCCTTCCATAGACTTATGCATCCAAGAGATGGACAAGCTGATTTTTGAATGTTTTCATATAAAAGAGAAATAATGCCTTTACGAGCTAGGTCCATATTCAAAACTTCATCAATCTGACCACAATCTGCTAAGGTTAGTGATGAAAAATGATTTTTGACAAAACTGTACTCTAAATTTTTACATCAATCCATATTTTGATTTGTTATTTTACTGTAGTTTTTATTTATGTCATTTTATAAAAGAATTAAGAGAACAATTACATGCACAAATATAATGACTTAAAATCTGTATTGGCTGATATTCATCTTGTTGACTGGTATAATCAATAATCAGCAGTGGCCGATATCTTTCGGGTGTGTGGTATTGGTTTAGTCCTGAAATATAACAGCAGACTACTGCTGCCAATTCAGAAAACATCCACAATTAAACAATTTTGAAGTATTTCACCTCATTTTTTCTTTTATTTCTTTACCTCCCTGACATTGAAGATGGAAGAGCTAAAAACAAAAGAAATAACCAGTATCAGCCATTGGCCAGCGTAATATTTCAAACATCAGTATAGTATCGGTCCAAAAATTTCACAATTGGTGGATCACTAAAAAGCATCCAAAAAATCTGCTCTTTGACTTTTTGTCTCCATTGCTTTATATTTGTGGTGTGAATATGCAAGAGTCAAGAAGACAGTCTTTGATTTATGCTCCTTTCGTCACCAAAAAGTCTTCTCTACTGTATATCCAAAGTAAATACAGTATATTTTAATTAAAATCTATCTGTAAAACTTACACCAAAATGCAAGTCTAGTCTAAAAGTAGTTTAAAATATCCGTTATTAACCTTAATGTTAGATTATTTCCATAGAGGACCATTTGTTAATTGTGTTGTTGTTTTGTCGTTCTCTACATCTTTTCATTCTTCCAAAGATTTTTTTGCTCAAAAATGTTAAGCACCTTAAATGGCATTGCTTGCAAGCTCCAGCAGGGGGAGAAGAAGGCTGAGGAAGACTCACCTGACTGTTCAGTTCCATGTGCAGCAGAGATAGTAATTGTAACGGTGTAGTGAACCTTAAAGAGTTCTCAGGGATGCTGAGATTTTTACACATTACTTTAAAATATATACCGTGTAGTCGGTCCGCAAAACAAAAATAAGTTTGAGAAGCCTCTGCTCTGACAGGGGAAAGTCTTCACGTCTGGATGTGATTATGCCAGAGTGGGCTACCTGCTGTGTGGGAGGAAGTCAGGCAGAGACAAATCAGATGACTTCCTCTGTGTTCTACCAGTGCTGTCACCCACAACCTTTCCATTCACCATCTCTGGGATTTCTTGCTGGTTGCAGCACAACTCAAACTGTGGGATTTTCTTTCTGTCACATGTGTTTTTTCCCTCTCTTCTCGCTGCCAAAAAGAACAAGAAACACTGATTTTCTTTAACTTATTGACGTTGTTAATCATGACTTTTCCCAGAGTGTGAATATTAAACTGCAGCTTGTTTCAACAAGTAAATAAAATAACTTGAACGAAATTCCATCAGCAGCCTATACACTGCATTAAATAAAATCACAGCCACACAACGTCAAAGATATTAAGGCTCTGGCTGTACTTGGTGCTCTGTGGTTGGCTGACTTTCAGAAGTGCTGGGGCGGGTGCTTTAAACATTCGGATATGACAGTCAGCACTTTTAGGAGGACAGGAAAGTTACAGTGAGGGAGAAATCGTTCACTGCCTCTGCATGTTCCAGTAATAAATCTGTGTGTATCTGCTCTTTCACTTCATAATAAGAGAAAGTTCTCAAAAGGAACAAGAGAACAGAAACCTGCTGAACGCTGAAATCAGAAAAGAAATGAAGAAATACCCACAGATAAAGCAGCAAGACACATTGGAAACATCAGATTTATTTAAAGAATAATTCCCATTTTCTGACATATTGTAGTTTTGACAAAACAAATGAGCTCAAGTTTCATTCAGCACAGCTTTAGAATGCAACTGTCATAGACTGTTGTGTCAAAAGACATCTGTAATTTTGACAATTTGGTAAATGTAATTAATCATACGTTATAAATATCTGATGAAACTTAACTGAAAATATGTCCTACTGAATATTTTTGACCACTTTTTGGGCAAGCTCCAACAACAGAGGGTATCTGAGCGTCTTCTTCATCCAAGACTCTGGGATTCCCTGGAGGCCCGTCTGAAAACACATCAGCATGGAAGCTTAAAGCACCAATGAATCACAAATATGCCCACATATACAAACTTGCAATTAAACTTGTTTAAAAAGCTTAATTAATCAAGGCAAGATGCAAAATGACTTTTTTTAAATTCTGGCTGATAGACACATTTTATGACTACAACTGAGATGATGAGCTGAATTATTCATTAACTCCTGGTTTTCCACAAAAAATAACAATTAATGTATCTCATATGTTATAGTTGCACATGGCAATACTGACATGGCTCATATTCTACATACAGCTGTGCTAAATTAGTAGTATGCAGCCCAGTAAAAGATAGTCTTTATTAACTTAAGTAGTGCCACAGAAGAAGCTTTAGAAATGCTTAAGTCCTTTCCTATTTTTGACTGATTTTGTCTTTGGTCAGTTTGTGTTTTGTTCTTCAAGCACAGTAACCAAAGAGCAAGACTTGAGCACATCAGCTAAATTATAGTGGAAATCAACAGCAGTCTGCCCTAACTCTTATAGAAACTTTGGCAGCTGTCATAGTCTCTTCTATAGTCTTCACAAAGCCAACTAAAGTTATAAACCCAATGCATTTATGTATATAAAAAGATATCAAACCCTGTTAAAATGTCAGGTTTTTGTGATGAGACCAAGCTAAATCATTCTGAAACTCTTCCCACCTTTAATGTGACCTATAACCTGTACAACTCAAAAAAAAAAATATTTTAAAACATACAATAAACTGGTTGCATAAGTCGACACACCTTTAAGCTAATATTTTGTTGAAGCACCTTCTGCTTTGGGACATTTGGTCTTTTGCTTTTTTAAATATATTTTTTTTTCTGCCTGAAGATTTGTTTTAATTAAATTGTATAGTTTGTAGGCCACATTAAAGGTGGGGAAACTTTCAAAATTGTTTATTGTCTCATTTTATATAAACAGAACCTGACATTTTAACAGGGGTGTGTACACTTTAAATTTGTGATAAAGTCACAAATTTATTAGAAAAAATGTCACAAATTTACTGTAAGCAAGCCACAAATGTGGGGGAAATGCAAATTTGTAGGATGGAACACCTCAGAAATTATTGAGCAAAGTGGGATATTTAGTGACAAAAGTTGGAAATACACAAAAAGTCACACATTTACTATAAAAAAGCTGCAAATTGATAAGAAAAAAAAATGCAAATTTTCAAAAAAGTTCCAGATTTATGAGGAAAAAATGCAGTCATTTTAAAGGTAAAACTTCCAAATTTACATGTTAAAAAGATACAAGTACAGTAAAAGAAATATTTTATGTAGGGGGGCTGAAAAGTTCGTAGGCTGACCATGATGCAGTGGTCAAATTTGACCAAATGTGGTTTATTTTTCAACATAGTCTCCCCTTCAGTCCAAACACTTCTTCCATCGGTGTTACAGCGCTCGGATCCCTGTGGTATAGAAGCTCTCCTCTTGATCCTCAAAGGCATACTGTAACTCCTTCTTAGTCAGCCTATGAACTTTTCAGCCCCTCCTCGTACAACCAGACTGTCAATGACAGAATAGTTTGCTCCAGCCTGACAAAATCACCCCGGGAATGCTCACATCTCCTGACTGTTGACCTTGACAGCCTAGTCTTCGCTCCTTTCGGTTTTGCCGGAAAGCTACAAATTTAAGACTAACTTGCTTATTACCAGTTGTTATTCATAAGTGCTGTTACTCAGTGTGCTACGGTATCAACTGTATTGTTGTTCCTACTGGGGGCTTTACAGCCCTTCGAAATGTGATGTCATCATATATTGTGTAGTTTCCTGTTCCCTGTCTGAGTAGCAGCTTGTCTGAGCAGAGAGTAGCAACAGGAGTGATATCTGTATATGCTACTGACACGGTGGAGAAATGTTCTGCTCTTTGTTGCAATGTTAATAAATATGCCTAAAGGTTAAAGACAGAGAACCAAGTCAAGCTTTGATTATCCTTTTCACGGAAGAAGAAGACAACGCAACTCAGCTTTACATCAATGTTGATCCACTGGCTAATGAAACGGCTGAGTAGTTAATAACTTTGGAAAATTGCTATAGTAGATGGTCAGAAGAAAATGACAATGCAAAGAATCTCTTTTTTATCCATCAATAACCAACAACAGTCAGTGACACCTGGAATTCCAACTTTTTCGGACTGATTTGGATCAGTGACTAACGGCTGGTTTGTTTGCCTAACTGCTGCATTCCTGCATTACCTGGGCCCCAAAACAGGCTCCTATGAAGGAGGCTCGGCTGGCGGTGCATCCCCCGCAGCGCATGGTGTCCCTGACCGCTTCATCCAGCTGGCTCAGGGTCAGGACTCCATGAAGCGCTCCCTGGAATGCACCGGGCAAAGCTGGACACAAAGATGAGGTTAAACAGACTGAGGGTCTAAATGATAGCATCACTGAAATCCAACCTCTTACTGCCAAAAGATGCTTTACTTTTTACACTTCAGCAGGTCTGGCAAGCAGAACTCTGCATGTGTAGATTAATATCTCAACCTCTTAAAACCCGAGACACTCAACTCAGCAAGGAAGGGAAAATCAAAAGGAAGTAGGAGGGAGGCCATTAGTCAGAAGATCAAAGGCTGGAGGAGGAATACTGACAGGAAGAGTTTGCAGGCAATGCCAAGTCAACAGACCTGAGTCCTGCTGCTGCCTACTGACTCACCTCATGTGTTTGTGAACACAGCAGGGATGAGCTGTTGGGACGTCTTGGTTAGGCTGTCCTTCACCTGTTGGACTTGAACTGTGGCAGAGACAGAAGGAAGGACACTCCAGATGTAGTTCAATCACTGAAACTATCCTTTAAAGAAACATACTGTATTTTTGATTGCATACAAGATAATTATGTTATTTTTTACAATTTAGACCCAGTAGTTTCTGATTGGCCTTTCAGTTTGCTGTCAGGAAACAAAAGCACAGCTTCTGTTTCATAGTGGAAATTGAACCGTAAAGACGTAAAACTTTGATTGCTGCTGGTATGAAGAGCAAAGTGCAGTTTACAGGCTGCTATAGCCTCCCATAAAATGTCTTGTTTGCTCACAGACATTAAATTTTCAGTAACCTGAACCTGAACAGATGTTAAATTTTGGGGCGGTCCAAGCTGGTTAATGGTTGTGACTCAGACCACATGCCTGTTTCCTGTTTAAGTACAATGGTGTGAAAAAGTGTTTGCCTCCTTCCTGATTTCTCATTTTTTTGTATGTTTGTCACACTTAAATGTTTCAGCTCATCAAACAAATTTAATTATTAGACAAAGATAATACAAGTAAACACAAAATGCAGTTTTTAAATAAAGGTGTTTATTATTAAGGGTAAAAAAAAATCCAAACCTACATGCCCTGTGTGAAAAAGTGATCACCCCTCTCCCCATTAAAACATAAATTAACTGTGGTTTATCACATCTTTGAAAAGCTGAGTTCACACCCAGCCACACCAAGGCCTGGTTACTGCCCCACCTGTTTTCAGTCAAGAAATAACTTAAATAGGGGATGCCTGACAAAGTGAAGTTGACCAAAAGATCCTCAAAAGCTAGACATCATTCAGCAATCCAAAGAAATTCAGGAACAAATGAGAAACAAAGTAACTGAGATCTAAATTTGTTTGATGATCTGAAACATTTAAGTGTGACATACATACAAAAAAATGAGAAATCAGGAAGGGGGCAAACACTTTTTCACTTTTTCACACACACACACACACACACACACACACACACACACACACACACACACACACACACACACACACACATATATATACTGTATATATCAGTACATCTGTGATGGACTGCCGATCTGTCCAGGGTGTACCCTGTCTCTCGCCCAAAGATGCTGGGATACGCTCCAGTCCCCCCGCAACCCAAAAGGGGTTAAGCGGTAGAAGATGGATGGATGGATGGATATCAGTACATGAATACATGATTATGATGGGACAGTTGTTGCTCATTTTGTTGATTATACTAGGTTATATATTGAATTATTTTTACAGCCACTGCCTACCATGTAGTGCCACTCTGTCATTGCTGATGTTTCCTTTCCAGGTCAACAACATACAGCAGTTCTCAGGACTATTAACTGCTATCTTCATAGAGGTCTCCTGCCCTGGACTGAAGCTCATCACAATGGTTCTTGTTCTGCTCTTCAGCCCTAATGATGAGGTACTGCACGTTCTGAAGTGGCTCCAATCCCATTTTTTTAAAACCACAAATCAGATCCAAGTCCCTATCTTCTATCCAATATGTGACTTCATTGGGCGTGAGTGACAGATCACAACATATGTGACTTTTTACCCCTGGTCATCCAAAGGGTGCTTATGTCAGCCCCACTGTTTGATTTGATTTTTATTTATTTGTCAGGCACCACATACATGAAACATTAATCTTTTAGGAAAAGAGATGTATTGTACCGGATTTCGCCACGGGCAAACTAATGTTAGCATCCGTGCTAGCAGTTGCTGCTGAAACAGCTCTCTGTGCCGTCTGTCTTCCTTCCTTCTGGACCTCATTACACAGGTAACTAACTGCTGTTCTACAGGGCAAAATCATAGAAGCACTTTTGCTAAAAGTGCATCTATTTTCTCTGAGAAAGTGAAAGATTAATGCACAAATATTATGTCTTCTGTAGCTGGTGATGACATGTACATGTGTGTCATTTCGAAGGTCAGACAGTTCATACTGAATCCAGTAGAGGTCACTTGTATGTGAGTGATGAATGTGAACTGTTCATGATAAGCAAATCTGACCTGGCCAAAAATCAGAAGTGAACAATTTGGCTATAATAATGTGAGCTGCTCAGCCTCATTCTCTTTGTTAATTTCTGAGGACTGTGGGTCTGATTCCCACCAAAGCAGCAGAGGCTGAGACGTGTAGGAATTTAGTGAATGGGACCGCAGTCCACCAACCACAAGGTGTCACTAAAACTAGAATTTATGAATGTTTCTTCCACCACCACATCTTAAGCTGGATTCATTCCGTTCTGGTGCACTGAGATGCGTGTCCACTTTGGACGAGGCCAGCGCGCATGTGGTTATGTATATACTTCACTTTTTTCATCTACTAGACCAAGCGGTTGACGCATGCGAGCAACTGTTATTTGCAGTTTCACCCCAGCCCTATGGGTAGCACAAATGCGTTAACTCACCAGTTTGTTCACCAACTATATAAAAGTGAAGAAATGCAAGAACAACACATATTTTTTTTGTAGCAACAACAACGGTGTCATTTCGGGGATGAGTAGGAATTACCATTTTTCAATGCTCTACTCCGCTCAAGCTGTTGCTACTGCAAAATGATTCATGTATGTTTATTCTCATCTTCCTCTTCCTCTTCGTCTTCTTTGTCTACTTTGACTTTGTGTGCTGTGTCCGTAGCGCCACCTCATAAATGGGAGGTTCAGTCTTGCGCATGCACAGTCAACAAGCCCAGGCAACGTGGTCACAAAATTTGGGCTGCACATGAACATCCACGGAAGGGGTCTACAGAGCTTAGCGGACTGATACGATGTAATTTTTGTCACACAAGCCTCGTGGTCGAGCAGACACAGACAGCGGAGGTGCAGCATGAATCCAGCTTTAATGTTAAAGGTACTATGGGGAAAAATTTGGAACTGTTGCTTTTAGTGACAGCTTTGTCCACAAAGTGAACTACAGCTCCATTCAGTCCATTCAAGGTGAGAATGCCCATTCATGAGATCAACTGAAGTTACACAAAGATTGAAAGTGAAGTAGCGTTTTCCAGTATTCCCGTAAATTTAGAAGGATGAACCTCCTCAGCCTTACCAACGACTGCTCTGTCCAGCTCCTGGGGGTTCCGCCTGTTGGGGTCATTCAGCTGAGCCAGAACTGATTCCAGAGCATTGGGATCTGGACCATTCACAATGAAATGCTCCAAAAACCTAATGTTGCATACAAACAGACCGTCAGACAGAAAGATGGGTAGAGGCTCAGAACTTTCTCAGTTCTCTCTTGCTCAGTCGTCCTCTCACACCTTGCTGCAGCCAGTGTCACAGCCACACACATGCCATTATTCTGGGTCACTCGTATGGCTTTCTCCACTTTCTCAAGCATTCTGGGGTGCCCTGCAAACATAGCAACCACTGGAGCGAGCTTGGTGACGCCGTCCATCTGACAGTCTGTATCAGAGCCTGAAAAAAAGCACAACTATAAGCCAAAATAAATGCCCCCCTCATCCTGAGGGACTTCTTCTGCAAATGGGATCTTTACCAGTTTCTTTTCTGCCTGCATCCACATTTCTCATGAAAGCTTTCAGGCTACCATTCCGCCAAGGGCCATCAATGGGGAGAGTGGCTTTAGGACCTATGAAATGTAATAAAAGAGCCTGTATTACAGAAGGAAAGTGCTTGAGCTTTCTTTGTGTTGTAGCAGTTTAGGTTTCTGTAGGTGGAGCTGTTTTCTCAAGTCAGCACAGCCTATCTCTGCCCAGTGATGACACAGCTCTTCCTATTCCAAGACACAAAACCTTCTGCAGTTTACTGTACCCAAAGGTGCCCTGTGGTGTTATGGTGATTTAGTGCACCGCTGTATTTATATGACATTCCCACAGCAGGATAGGCATCAAGTATTCAAAGTGCTGGACACTAACCAAGAAGAGGGAAGTCTGGCTGAACGGAACATTTTCAGTGAGGGGGGAATGCCCCATCAGCAGGGAGGATAAAAGAGCTACACAGCAGTAACAGAAGCACTCACATCCTTTTGGGCCTGTTAAGCTGATAAATAACATCTATGGAAATCAAGATAATGGCATGTCTATAAAGGGACAGTATTATAACCCATACTGGACCTCCTTTCTTCCTGTATGGATCGTTGAGAGGAAGATCATACACTGTTCCCGGCCCAAAGAACTTGTAGAAGCGGTTGGTCAAGTCTCCCACATCAACATCTGCCAAAACCCACAACATCGTTAAAAAACAATTTCTTCTTTAACACGTTTGCAGTCCCTAAAATTGTTGCGTTGGCTTGTGACACACAGTTGCTGCCTAGCCGTGTGGATTTCATTACCTCCACACAGACTCAGGGACTCCAGCAGGACGTATGCCTGGTCTCCGTAGCAGGTCTGCTCTCCTGTCGTCCTGCGGTAGAAAGGATTCGCTGACTGAGGCCGAAACTCTGGACAGGGCTCCAGATCAGAGAGCACTTCTTTCAGCTTGTCAGGGCTGTAGATCCAGTGCATGGGCTGGGCTGTGTGAGTGTCGGAACACAAAGAAGCAAAATTGTTTTTCTTGTTCGTCCCATGTTTGGCCAGTGCCAAGTCTTCTGAGACCTGCCTAAACCTTTGATCACACAAAATGAAGTATACATTTCTGTCTTTTTACACATTCATTTTCATCTTCAGGTTACAGTCTCCACTTACAGTTATCCTTTAGACTCTTTTTTACATTCTTTTTGACCTGGTGACAAGATTAGTTCTATCCATTTATTTTTTTAATTAACCAAAGGGTGTACAATTTATGCTTCCAGTCATGTGCAGCTCTTTTGCATAATCTTCATAACCAATTCCTCCTTGTGCCTTTTATAAATAATCCCTCCACCACCACTACCACCATAAACCCCTTGAATTTATATAAAAGAGTTGCACATTTATATGAAAGAAGATGCAAATCTCCAAGAAAAAAAAGTCTTAATTTAACAAGAAAAGCTATAAATGTAAGAGAATAACCTCACAATTTTAAAGGAAAAAAAATAGGAGACATTTTACAAGTAACAAGTCAAAGTATGACAAAGCTGCAAATTTACAAGCAAAAGACACAGGTTTGCAAGAAAAAAAATTGCAAATTTACAAGAAACATTGTAATATATAAGAATAAAAACGACATTTAAGCAGCGATGAGCAGTCATGCTAATGTTTTTACCTTGATTTTTTTAAGGCAATTATTTTATGATTTCATGTACAATTTGTTTTGCCAAAAATTGCTCAAATTGGCTCTTTTCCTATTCCATGTTTTCTTTCCAACACTGACTAATTTGAGCAATTTTTGGCCAAATAAATTGTACATGAAATCATAAAAATAATTGCCTTAAAAAAAGATGGCAGGAGATGGCAGGATGGGCAGGAGGTAATCCCAGTTGTTCCAGATGTGGGGTGCCCAAGAGACAACCAGTCTCAATGACATACAGTTACAAAAACAGAAGGGCCCTAGATGACCAGAACAAAGTGAGACAACCATTCTGACCCCTGCGCCAATGACATCCACAAAATAAGATTGAGATCTAAACTAGGTCTGACAAATTGAAAACAGAGTAACTTCAGTCTCCTGTTCTTCATTGTGGCTCATTAATGGTGCTTTGCTATTATAACAAAAACACAGAACTATTTTGAAAGTCTACCTGATAAAAAAAAAGGAACAGGCTAAATTTATTTGAATAAAATAATCCCCATTTGTTTTTGGTTTTTTGTTTGTTTCTTCCTCTAATTTCTATGCATCAATATATAAGTTTTAATACTGGCATGGTGTCGATGTGAGGAGACTGGATGATTTTTCCAGTAACTGCTTTAATTCCCCATTCATCCTACGTCCTCTCTCGATCGAAGTGAAAAGAGACAGGACGCAGTCACACACATACATTTATACATTCATCTTCTAATAATACATCACACACAAAAGTCACAATACTCAGCTACATCCTTTCATCTCTAATAGAACACCCAGAGTCCTTCTGTTCTCCTTTCCGACCCCCAAAGGTCAGGCCGGGTAATCTTCTCATCTCTCCTGAGTCCCCAGGGGGTGCAGACATGTCTTCCTCTTGAGGTGTGAAGTCAATACACATAGCTAGCTCAAAGTCTCTCTTGGTTGAATTCAGCCAGCCACATGTGAGTTACATAGGTTATAACTATGGGCTCCACATCACTCCCCCCTTCCACGCGAAAGTCTGGGCACCCACATACAGTCATACAACAGTCATACAGCACGTCACCCCCCCAACAGAATCTCACAGCAACCCAAACAACCTGACCCAAAAAAAAAAAAAAACCCAAACAAAAAAACCCCCAAAACACATCATTCTGCATGCAGCTTAGGTTTCAATCTTCTCCCGAATCTGCTGTATGCAGGTCTCCTGCTCTGTGTTGGGCCGTCCTGCTGTGCATCTGTGGAGTGAGGGGGAGAAGGGTCATTTGCCCCCCGTGCGGGGTCCCGGGGCCGCCCCTTTGGACGCCTGCCGCGTCGAGGCACGCCCGCCAGCCGTACAGACTCGTTATGCAACACAAAAGCAGGCTTTAATCTATCAATACTGATCTTCTCCCTCCTGCCCCCCAAATCTAGCACAAAATATTTCTCCCCGGTTTCCAGCACTCGAAATGGACCGTCGTAAGGTGGGCGGAGACTATGCCGCTGAGCATTGTGCCTGACAAAAACAAACTCTGCGTCTCGTAAAGCCTGGGGCACGAACACACGCGGGAAAGAGTGATGAGCGGGGCCCGGGAGCATTTCTGCTCCCGTGTTACTCAGAGACCCCCGGATCGGGGGGGGCCCTGGTGCCGTGTGGTCGGGTAAAAACTCGCCTGGCAGCCTGAGCGGTTGTGCGAAGACCAATTCTGCTGGTGAGGCATCTAGATCCTCTTTGGGTGCCGAACGCAACCCCAATAAAACCCATGGTAGTTTGTTTACCCAATCTGTGTCCGTCAGTGACGCTCTGAGGGCTGCCTTCAAAGACCTGTGAAAACGCTCGCATAAACCGTTGGCCTGGGGATGGTAAGCGGTCGTGCGATGTACCGCCGCTCCTAAGCCGCTGGCCACTGCTGACCACAGTTCCAACGCAAATTGAGGTCCCCTATCAGACGTAATATCTGACGGGACCCCGAACCGCGCTACCCAGGCTGTTAAAAAAGCGCGGGCCACCTCTGCCGCTGTGGTCGATGTTAACGGGACCACTTCCGGCCAACGAGTGGTTCAGTCTACCATTGTCAAGAGATGCGTGAACCCTTGTGAAGTGGGCAGGGGGCCCACGAGGTCCACGTGCACATGATCGAACCTTTTAGCCGGAATGTGGAACGGTTCTAAGGGCGCCTTAGTGTGCCTGTGAATCTTAGCACGCTGGCAAGCCATGCAGGTTTTAGTCCACTCCTTCACGTGCTTGCGCAGGCTCGGCCAAACAAACTTCTCCGCCACCATTTTCACCGAAGCGCGCACCCCTGGGTGCGCTAGGGAGTGCACGGCGTCAAAAACGCGGCAGCGCCACGCGGCTGGCACCATCGGGCGCGGTCGCCCCGTGGATACATCGCAAATAAGCGGGGGGAAACCGGTTTGTAGATTTCTGCGTTCCAGCCTTACCCCGGTTGGTCCAGACAGGAGCGCGCGCACATCCGCGTCCTCGCTCTGCTCCGCCGCCATGGCTGCATAATCTATTCCCACGTGGACCGGAGCCGCGCACGTGTCCGCGCTGTTACCGCGCTCTGGGTAAGCGGCCGTGCAATCCGTTTCAGCGCGGACGGGTGCTGTTACTACGCGTGACAGACAGTCTGCAACCACATTGATTTTACCGGCTACGTGCTGAATATTGGTGGTAAATTCAGAAATTGCGGCCAGCTGTCTCTGTTGCCGCCTCAACCACGGTTCTGAAGTTTTGGACATCGCAAAAGTGAGCGGTTTGTGGTCGACAAACGCGGTGAAACGCCGCCCTTCCAACCAGAACTGGAAATGGCGAATAGCCAAGTGGAGCGCCAGCAGCTCCCTGTCAAACGCGCTGTATTTTCGCTCAGCCTCGCGTAGGGACTTGCTGAAGAATGCGAGTGGTTGCCAAACCCCAGCAACCTGCTGCTCCACTACGGCCCCTATGGCCACATCTGACGCGTCTGTGGTTAGCGCTATGCAGGCTGACGGGTCTGGGTGGGCCAACAGTGCCGCGTTTGCCAGTGCCCGTTTAACCTCTGTGAATGCGCGCTCCCACTCCGGGGACCATTCAATCACATGGGAGGGCTTCTGCTTTTTGAGCACGGTGTACAAGGGCTGCATAAGCTGCGCTGCGTGGGGTATGAAACGGTTATAAAAATTCACCATCCCCAAAAATTCTTGCAACGCTTTTACCGTTCGAGGCTGGGGAAAATATGCCACCGCGCGTACTTTGGCCGGCAGAGGAACTGCTCCCTCCGAGGAAACGCGGTGCCCTAAAAAGTCGATTTGTGCCACGCCAAAATGGCACTTGGCCGGGTTGATTATCAACCCATGCTCTCCTAACCTCTGAAAAACTGTCGTGAGGTGTTTTGTGTGCTCCTCCTCGGAGGTGCTGGCTACCAAAATGTCGTCTAAATAGACAAAAACGAAAGAAAGGTCGCGCAACACTGCATCCATCATCCGTTGGAAGGTTTGTGCGGCGCCTTTAAGGCCAAAAGGCATTCGTAAAAACTCAAAAAGCCCGAACAGGGTTATTACGGCTGTTTTGGGGATGTCCTCTGTTCGGACCGGGACTTGGTGATAACCGCGGACCAGGTCTATTTTAGAAAAAATTCGCACCTTTGCCAAATGCACTGAAAAGTCCTGGATATGCGGAATCGGGTACCGGTCCTGCGCTGTGGCATTGTTCAACCTGCGGTAATCGCCACAAGGTCTCCACGAGCCGTCAGCTTTAGGTACCATGTGGAGGGGGGAAGCCCAAGCGAACTTCGAGCGGCGAATTATGCCCAACCTTTCCAGGTTGGCGAACTCCTCGCGCGCGATGGAGAGTTTAGCTGCATCCAAGCGCCGAGCCTTCGCAAAAACAGGTGGGCCACTCGTGGTAATAAAGTGCTCCACCCCATGCTTCGCCACCTTAGCTGAAAAAGTAGGAACTGTGAGTGCTGGGAACTGGTGTAGAAGGCTGTGAAACTTACCACCTGCTGTGGCGACGCTGGTCTGAACTGGCGGCGGGCACACCCGAGCTGCACAAGGGATAGAACAGAAAGAGAGTGCATTTACTAGTCGTTTGTTGGCCAGATCAACTAACAAACCATGTGAACACAGAAAATCAGCACCTAACATATTGAAGCTCACTGCCGCCATGATGAAATTCCACTCATAGGCGTGGCCGTGGAAGGACAGAGACAAGGTCCTCTCTTCGTACGTCTTGATGCTGGAGCCGTTGGCCGCTGTCGCTCCGTCTCCGCGGAGTCCAGCGACCCGATCAGCATAGGTGGCAGTGATGAAGCTCCTCTGGGCTCCGGTGTCCACTAGGAATTGCCGCCCGGAGCCCGCGTCTGTCAGATAAAGCAGCTTGTTCCGTTTGCCGAGAGTGGAAGCTGCTAACGACTCCCAGCCCGGTCGTTTCCCTGCTTTTTGAACTTGCAGGGCGGGATGCATTTGTGCGCCTTCCCAGCGAAACGTCGATGGTAAAAACAGAGGCCGTCATCTCCTCTGCCACGGAATCTCGCCGCTGCTGTCGCCGCTGGGGTGGTCACTGCCGTCTCTGGCTCCACACTGCCCCCGGCCGCCGCGCCGAGGTCTGCCGCTGCCACGGAAGCCTCTGGTTCCTCGCAGGCGTTGAGGAGCCGCTCCGCCTCTTGGGCCAGGTCGTGGAAGTCCTGCTGGGTCAAACATCTCCTGCTGGACAGGGAACCTCTCGTGTGCGCTGGGAGGGTTCTCAGGAAAATATGTTTGAAAAGGAACGCGTCGTTGTCCGTCCCGATCATTTGCAGCATGTCCTCCATGAGGACAGTCGGCCTGCGTCCACCTCTGTCGTGCAGGTCCAGAAGCTGCCTGGCTCTTGCCTCAGACGACGGCACGAAGCTCCTGATGAGGGTGGCTTTCAGCGCGTCGTATTTGCCGACGGCGGGTGGTTGCTGCACCAGGCTCCGCACACACCGAGCTGTGCGGCTGTCGAGCGTCGCGATGATATTATGGAATTTAATGTCATCCGCTGAAACTCCCCCGAGCAGGAACCGCGACTCCACATGCTGGAACCACGAGTGCGGGTCGCTTTGCCAGAACTCGGGGAGCTTAATCAGTCTTGTGCCCCTGCTGGCATTCCCCGGTGAATCTGGGTCTGAGCGGCTGTCTCCCAGCTCTTCCATATCGATCACGAGGCTGTCCTCCAGCCTCGGCGTGCTCAGATTCATGCGTAGGTCACCAATTGTAGGAGTCAAGAATTGAGGAGACTGGATGATTTTTCCAGTAACTGCTTTAATTCCCCATTCATCCTACGTCCTCTCTCGATCGGAGTGAAAAGAGACAGGACGCAGTCACACACATACATTTATACATTCATCTTCTAACAATACATCACACACAAAAGTCACAATACTCAGCTACATCCTTTCATCTCTAATAGAACACCCAGAGTCCTTCTGTTCTCCTTTCCGACCCCCACAGGTCAGGCCGGGTAATCTTCTCATCTCTCCTGAGTCCCCAGGGGGTGCAGACATGTCTTCCTCTTGAGGTGTGAAGTCAATACACATGGCTAGCTCAAAGTGTCTCTTGGTTGAATTCAGCCAGCCACATGTGAGTTACATAGGTTATAACTATGGGCTCCACACTTTGCTATTATAACAAAAACACAGAACTATTTTGAAAGTCTACCTGATAAAAAAAAGGAACAGGCTTGTGGGCTATATTAATCATATATTCCATAACCTACATATGTTGAAGCATGTGGGAATGTTTGGTGATTACATATGTAAGGCGACTTCACACCTCAGAAAGGACAAAGACTCTCAACCGCCAGTGAAGAACAAAGACGTTCCCAGACACTGCGGTGGAGACCGGAGGAGCTGCCCTCACCCCCCAGGGCCATAAGGAGGAGTACGGAGACAAAAGAGGGGATTAAGATAATGAGGGATGTCAGCCTTTGATATGCATGTCTTTTGTTATGTGCAAGTATAAGTTCACAGAGCCGGAGGTATTCGGTCTCTTTTCTTGCTTCTGCTTCTGCACTTAGATGAGACTTGTTAGAGGAGCTGATAATAAACTTTGGTTTATATATCACACCGCCTCATTCTTCCAAGCTCTTCTACACTGGTGACCCCTGACGCGAGTATGGACCTGAGGCGTTCCCCCGCAATCGACTCATCTGTGGCGACCCAGGCAGACGCCGGTGCCCACGCACACAGGGGAACAGATGGACGACGTTCCCCCCCGGCAGAAGTGATAGAGAGGGCTCAACCGAGCACCAGCGCCGCTGAGAAAGCCGAGGCAAGGCATTCTCACCCTGTGGACACAGCAGTGATGGTCTACACAAATGCCGTCGCTGTCAAGCTGCCGGACTTCTGGCAGGAAGACCCCGCCTCGTGGTTTCAACAAGCTGAAGCCCAGTTTACACTGGCGGGCATCACGGCCGACGATACGAAGTTCTATCACATCGTCGCCAAACTCGACGCCGCCACTTCGAGGTGTGTGCGGAGCATAATCCGGCGGCCGCCGGCCCAAGACAAATATGAAATACTGAAAGCAACCATCGTGGCAAATTACGTCCCCTCAGCCGAAGAGAGAGCCGAGAGGATCCTGGCAGTCTACGGCCACAGAGGATGCAGACCTAAAGCCCTCATGGAGGACTTGCTGCAGCTTAAAGAGGAGGACAATGACAACTTCCTCTTCCAATTCGTATTCCTCAGCACGCTGCCGCCACACATGAGAGGGACGCTCGCCAACATGCGATGCAACACCCAGCAAGACTTCCGCGTGCTGGCCAACGAAGCTCAACGACTCGTCAACGCCTGCAGGGAACAGACACCCACAGCAGCATCCACAGACCTCAACGCTGATGCCCAGAGCCACGGCGAGCCTCAACCCACGGAGCAGATCCAGCCCGCGGTGACAGCGACGCGGCCAAAACGTAACAGACGGAGCGATGTTTGTTATTACCACCACCGCTTCGCCGAGAAGGCTCACAAATGTGTTCCCCCCTGCAAATTTAAACGCCAAAGCCGAGAGCCGTTAACGACAGCGGTTCTCGGCGAGAAAAGTAAGCTGTTATACGTGACGGACGGACACACCGGCAAGCAGTTCCTTATTGACACAGGAGCTCAACTAAGTTTTGTCATGCCCTCCCAAGCGGATCGAGCCATGGGCACCCGGGGCAACGGAGCGGTGGCAGCCAACGGCTCCAACATTGACACTTTTGGCGAAAAAAGCCTGCACCTCACATCCACGGCCGCAACTACAGATGGACATTTGTTGTAGCGGCGGTGAGTTTTAACTTGTTAGGCGCAGACTTTTTGTGTGCACATGGGTTATTAGTCGATCTAGCGAACAGACGCTTGGTTAATGCACTGTCCTTTGCTTCTATTCCCTGCTCAGCCCGAGTTTCTCCACCACCCGTGCAGGCTAGCGTCACCACAGCAGGAGGTAAGTTTGATCAACTCCTCACCCAATTTCCAGCACTCACAGTTCCCAAATTCTCAGCCACAGTGGCTAAGCACGGGGTTGAACATTTTATTCCGACAACGGGCCCACCCGTATTTGCCAAAGCTCGGCGCTTAGACGCGGCCAAGCTCGCCATAGCTCGGGACGAGTTTACTACCCTTGAAAAATTAGGCATTATTAAACGTTCGAAAAGCCCCTGGGCCTCGCCACTTCACATGGTTCCGAAATCCGACAGTTCTTGGAGATCGTGCGGCGATTACCGCAGATTAAACAATGCGACAGCGCATGACCGCTACCCAATTCCTCACATTCAGGATTTTTCACTGCATCTGGCGGGTGCGCGCATTTTTTCAAAAATAGACCTGGTCCGCGGTTATCATCAAGTCCCAGTTCGAGCGGAGGACATCCCTAAAACAGCTGTAATAACCCCTTTCGGCCTTTTTGAATTTTTGCGGATGCCTTTCGGCCTCAAAGGCGCCGCCCAAACTTTTCAGCGGATGATGGACGCAGTATTACGCGACCTTCCTTTTGTTTTCGTCTACCTCGACGATATGCTGGTAGCCAGCTCGTCTGAGGAAGAACACGAGCAGCACCTCACTATGGTTTTTCAGAGGCTAGAAGAGCACGGGTTAATAATCAATCCAGCCAAATGCAAATTCGGCGTGTCACAAATTGATTTTTTAGGACACAGAGTTTCTCCGAAGGGGGCAGTCCCACTTCCAGACAAAGTCCACGCGATAAAAAGTTTCCCACGGCCACAAACGGTCAAATCACTGCAAGAATTTTTAGGAATGGTTAATTTTTACAACCGTTTCCTCCCCCACGCAGCTCAGCTCATGCAGCCCCTATATGACGCGCTCAAAAAACAAAAAGCTTCCAACGCGGTCAAATGGACCCCGGAGCGCGAACGCACCTTCGCGGAAGTAAAGAGCGCTCCAGCTAATGCCACATTGTTGGTTCACCCCGACCCCTCGGCCCGCATTGCACTAACCACAGACGCTTCGGACCTAGCTATAGGGGCAGTTGTAGAACAACATGTCAGCGGGATCTGGCAACCTTTAGCATTCTTCAGCAAATCGCTAAACCAAACTGAGCGTAAATACAGCACTTTTGACAGAGAGCTACTCGCGCTCCATTTATCCATCCGCCACTTCCAGTTCTGGTTAGAAGGGCGGAGTTTCACAGCTTTTGTAGACCACAAACCGCTCACCTTTGCCATGGCTAAAATCTCAGAACCATGGTCAGGCAGGCAACAAAGACAGCTGGCTGCAATTTCAGAGTTCACCACAGACATTCGACATGTGGCAGGCAAACTTAACGTGGTAGCAGACTGCCTCTCCCGCACTGTGACATCGCCAGAGCGCGAGGAGACAGATTATACTACCTCAGCCGCAGAACTCTTCACTAACGCGGACACATACGCAGCACCAATCCATGCAGGGATAGATTATGCAGCCATGGCAGAGGAACAAAGCAGTGACGCGGACGTGCGCGCACTCCTGTCTGGACCAACAGGGTTAAGGCTGGAGGAAAGGGGTTTACGCGACGGCGTGCCTCCCCTAATATGCGATATTTCAACCGGCCGACCTCGCCCGTTAGTCCCAGCCACATGGCGCCGCCGTATTTTCGACTCAATTCACTCCCTCGCGCATCCAGGTGTGTGCGCCTCGGTTAAAATGGTCGCCGAAAAGTTTGTGTGGCCGGGCCTGCGCAAAAACATAAAAGAATGGGCAAAAACTTGCATTTCTTGTCAGCGCGCCAAAATACACAAACACACAAAAGCCCCCCTGGGGCCTTTTCCAATCCCTGCTAGAATGTTCGACCACGTTCATGTCGACCTCGTGGGGCCACTACCTTCCTCCCAAGGTTTCACACACCTGTTAACAATGATAGACCGCACCACGCGCTGGCCAGAGGCAGTCCCTCTGGCGTCAACTACAGCGGAGGAAGTCGCTCGCGTTTTTTTGACAAACTGGGTGGCACGTTTCGGCGTCCCATCGGACATCACGTCCGATAGGGGGCCTCAATTTGTCTCAGAGCTTTGGTCAGCCATGGCCAGCAGCTTAGGGGCGACAATTCACCGCACCACCGCTTATCACCCTCAGGCTAATGGGTTATGCGAGCGTTTTCACAGGTCTTTAAAGGCCGCCCTCAGAGCCTCACTAACGGATACAAATTGGGTAAATAAACTTCCCTGGGTTTTATTGGGGTTGCGTGCTGCGCCTAAAGAGGATCTAGACGCCTCTCCAGCAGAATTAGTTTTTGCACAACCTCTCAGGCTCCCGGGTGAATTTTTACCAGAGAACCCAGAGCCACGGCATCTTCCAGCCTCGAGGTTTTTAGGCAGCAACGGACCGGACTCTCTCCCCGGACCGGCACATCACTCTTTTCCACGGGTTTTTGTCCCCCAAGCTCTAAAAAACGCTGAATTCGTTTTTGTTAGGCATGAAGCTTTAAAACCAACTTTCCGCCCAGCATACGATGGGCCATTCAGAGTGCTGGAACCTGGTGATAAACACTTTGTGCTTGATTTTGGGGATAGAAAAGAAACAGTCAGCATTGACAGACTTAAACCTGCCTTCTTGTTGAGAGACGAGCCTGCACAGTTGGCGAGAGCACCTCGGCGGGGTAGACCCCCCAAGAGAAAAGACTCAGCCCCCCTGCAGGGAACAAATAACCACTCTCCTCCCCAAGCTGCAGATTCCTTACAGGAAGGTCCCAGCAGGACGCCTAAGCAGACCCACAGCAGATTCGGGAGAAGATTAAAACCCAGACAGCACAGGGACTGATGCAAACTACTCAACAGTTGTTCACTAATTGTGCTGTAACAGTTTAAGACTGACTTGTGATTTTACTATGCTGTTATGATTACCACTGAACTCTCTTAGGAGCATGGCTGCTGGAAAGTTTCTTCTGTGGCAAGAGGTATAGTAGTTAGTATGTCATAGTAATTATCTTAAACTGTGAATTTCTCTATTGTCCTTTTCTTAGTCGTTTGGGGGGGGGCTGTGGGCTATATTAATCATATATTCCATAACCTACATATGTTGAAGCATGTGGGAATGTTTGGTGATTACATATGTAAGGCGACTTCACACCTCAGAAAGGACAAAGACTCTCAACCGCCAGTGAAGAACAAAGACGTTCCCAGACACTGCGGTGGAGACCGGAGGAGCTGCCCTCACCCCCCAGGGCCATGAGGAGGAGTACGGAGACAATGGGGGGATTAAGATAATGAGGGATGTCAGCCTTTGATATGCATGTCTTTTGTTATGTGCAAGTATAAGTTCACAGAGCCGGAGGTATTCGGTCTCTTTTCTTGCTTCTGCTTCTGCACTTAGATGAGACTTGTTATAGGAGCTGATAATAAACTTTGGTTTATATATCACACCGCCTCATTCTTCCAAGCTCTTCTACAAGGCTAAATTTATTTGAATAAAATAATCCCCATTTGTTTTTGGTTTTTTGTTTGTTTCTTCCTCTAATTTCTATGCATCAATATAAAAGTTTTAATACTGGCATGGTGTCGATGTGCTTCTTGTTTATTGTTTATCAGCTCAGCTGTTTCTCAAACGTAGCTTTCATAACATTTGCATGAAGGCACTGTAGCAGAAACCAGACACCACCCCTGTGTTTTATCAGCCCATACAGATGCTGCTGAAGGATCATTGTATTGATAACGCTATACGCAGCAATGCTCTTATAATCTATTATAAAACAAGTACAAGCAAGCTTGTACAAGCTGGGAAAAATATTGGGGAATAATGACAACTTATGCATAACATTTACAGAACATGTGCAGCAGATGAACAGAAACAAAAGAGGGCCTGTAAAAGTATTACAGGATCTTAAGTAAGTAGATTTGATTTGCAATTTGGAAAACTCTGCTGCTGCTAATTAACTCTCTTCCAGTATTTGTGTAATATTCAGTTTATCTTACCTGCTGCATCTGCCACTGCCGCCCCTATAATGGCCCCAACGGCTCTGTCTGCCACACTCAAGGCCATCTGCTTTCATTACAGAGAGTTGGTGGAATAAACAAGAAACACTGAGAAGTTTATGATTTTATAAACAAATTTTCTTTGATCGCTTTTTGTCTTTATGCTTTTCATCCAGAAATAGAAACGTAGCTGGATATGCTGTGCAGTCAGTGCACACAGTACTGTTACATACTGTTATTGAATGTTTTAATGATAAAAGAATTATGAGGACAATCCAAATGGACACCCGATTTGATCTGACTTTGACAGCATAACATCTGGTGAGAAAATAATACTTTTAAAAAAGTTAACTTTACGGTACTTAATGTAAAAACCATAGTGTTTCTTGCATTATTTCCAACATATGAACAATAATACTAAGCACAAATATTAAACACTTATCCTTAAAAATTTTGAAACTTTTGTGATGCATTCATGAGTCTTCTGTTATATTTAAGATGGTGACAAATCCAGCCTTACCTTTTTGAACTCTGCAGCCTTTAGAATACCACTTGCAATGTTGTTGTGACAGTTTTCTGATAAGGGGAGGGTACCACAACCGGAACAGAAGAAGGGAGAAGGAAAGAGCTGTATTTATGTAGTGGTTTTTCTAATCTCAAAGACCACTCGAAGACCTCAACTGGATGATGATAAGCACACACAACTCACATGATCTGAACAAAATAGAAGTAGGCATCAGTATTGGAGAGCACAGCTAATGAGGATATCTCTATTTTCAGTTATTTTAAATACTGGACAAACCCAACATCATCATGGCAGAATAAAATGAAAGGATTGTCAGTGAAGCTCACAACAACAGAAATGTGAAAATCAGCACGAAGCATGGCTAGACTTGTACTCAACAGAGGTGCAGACTGACACCCCTCCTCTGCCTTCTCAAACAACAGCTGATTAGCCTCCTCATCTCTTTATGGTCTTTGAACAGACATAGAGTAAGTAATGCAAGCATATGGAGCTGCTCATTAATGATTTCTCTGACTCATTTGCCATAAGCTGAGAGGAACCAAACTTGGCACATACAGTGGTGTGAAAAAGTGTTTGCCCCCTTCCTGAGTTCTCATTTTTTTGTATGTTTGTCAGATGCTTCAGATAATCAAACAAATTTAAGATAAGATAAGATAAGATAAGCCTTTATTAGTCCCACAATGGGGAAATTCCAGGATTGCAACAGCACAGGGACAACAACACTCAGAGCAATAATTTAGAAGATAAGAAAATAAGACCAGTGAATATACATATGTAAACATAAATATATAAACACAGTGCGGAGCATTGTAGCTAGATGCAATAAACAGCATAACCGTCTACTTAGTTATCCTACATAGTATGAATATGTACCCATACATATTGTCACCCTCCGTAGCGACTGATATTGTCCTAGTTGTATACTGGAGGGGACCATTTGTATAAGTCTGTTGCATCTTTTGCATTCAATACTATTAGGTTGTCACGTTTTTGATTTTTTTTTTTTTTTGCTATCTCTACGAGCAGCCCTGCTTAGGTTATAAAGTCTGACAACTGTAGGCAGGAAGGACCTGTGAAACCTCTCGGTCGCGCACCTAGGATGATGTAGCCTACTGCTAAATGAGCTCCTCAGTGCGTTCAGTATGTCCTGCATAGGGTGGGACTTGACTCCAGCAGAGGTGACAGCTTAGCCACCATCCTTCTCTCTCCTATCTCCTCCACTGGGTCAAGGCGTTGCCCCAGGACAGAGCTAGCTTTCTTGATCAGTTTGCTCAGTCTCTTCCTATCAGCTGCTGTAATGCCACTGCCCCAGCAGACCACTCCAAAAGTGATGGCTGATGCCACCACCATGTCGTAGAATGTCTTCAAGAGCACCCCTTGTACACCAAAAGATCTGAGCCTCCTCAGCAGGAACAGCCTGCGCTGTCGCTTCTTGTAGAGTGCATCGGTATTGTGTGACCAGTCTAGTTTATTGTTCAGATGAACACCCAGGTACTTGTAGGATGTCACCATTTCAATGTCTGTTCCCTGTATGTTTACTGGTGCTGTGAGGTGTTGTCCTTGCCTGCGGCAGTCCACCACCAGCTCCTTAGTTTTCCTCGCGTTGATCTGGAGGCAGTTCTGATGACACCAGTCCACGAAGTCCCAGATAAGTCCTCTGTTGGAGATGAAGCCGACGATCGTAGAGTCGTCAGAGAACTTCTGTAGATGGCAGCGTGTTGTGTTGTGTGAGAAGTCCACAGTATAAAGGATGAACAGGAAGGGAGCCAAAACCGTTCCCTGGGGGGCCCCCGTGCTACCGATGATCGTGTCCGACACACAATCGCAGGTTCTCACAAACTGTGGCCAGTTTGTGAGGTAGTCCAGGATCCATGATGACAGGTGCTGGTCCACCCCTGCGCACAGCAGCTTGTCCCTCAGGATCATCGGTTGGATGGTGTTGAAAGCACTGGAGAAGTCAAAGAACATGATCCTCACCGCGTTCCCAGCCTTCTCCAGGTGGTACAGGGAATGGTGAAAGATGAAGATCACTGCATCCTCCACCCTGATGCCATGCTGGTAGGCGAACTGGAGTGGATCCATCGCTGGTCCCACCAGGGGGCGGAGGTGAGCAAGGAGCAGTCTCTCCAAGGTCTTCATCATGTGAGACATCAGGGCCACTGGTCTGTAGCTGTTCAGGTTTCTGGGGTGGGAAGTCTTTGGTACCGGTACCACACAAGATGTTTTCCACAACTGTGGTACCCTCCCCAGCTTCAGGCTCAAGTTGAAGATGTGCTCCACAATCCCACACAGCTGGTCTGCGCAGGACTTGAGGAGCTTCGCGCTGATGCCGTCCGGTCCCGAGGCCTTCCTCGCCTTGATCTTCCTCACCTCCGTCCTCATCTGGGTCTTAGTGAGGGTCAGGTTGGGGGGGCTGTGTGCTGGGAGTGGGGGGAGTGGGGTGTGGACAGCAGGTCTCAATGATTTTAGAAGCGGCAGTGGTTGGTGTGCAGGCGGGGGGGAGGGTGGTTGGTCACACCTATTAAAAAACAGGTTCAGATTGTTTGCCCACTCTCTGCCCCCTGTGGCCTGGGAGTAGGTATTCTGGAGCCCAGAAATGGTTTTGAGGTTTCTCCAGACTCCGCCGATGTCACTCCGTTGCAGCTTGTCCTCCATCTTCTTCTTGAAGCTGTCCTTGCCTTCTCTGATCTTCCTCCTCAGCGCCCTCTGTACGGACTTCAGCATCTCCTTGTTCCCCAACCTGAAGATCCTCTTCTTCTCTCTCAGAAGTGTTTTTATCTCAGGGTTGATCCAGGGTTTGGTTGTTCAAGCAACACCGTATGGTCTTGGTGGGTACGGTGTTGTCCACACAGAAGTTGATGTAGTCCGTGATGGTGTGAGTGAGGCCATCGATGTCCTCAATTTCCTCATTTAAATATTAGACAAAGATAACACAAATAAATACAAAATGCAGTTTTTAGATGAAGGTGCTTATTATTAAGGGAAAAAAAATCCAAACCTATATGGCCCTGTATGGAAAAAGTGACCCCCCCGTTAAAACATAAATTAACTGTGGTTTATCACATCTTTGGAAAACTGAGTTCAATTTCTCTAGCCACACCCAGGCTTGATTACTGCCACACCCGTTCTCAATTAAGAAATTACTTAAATAGGACCTGCCTGACAAAATGAAGTAGACCAAAAGATCCTCAAAAACTTGACATACTGTGATCCAAAGAAATTCAGGAACAAATGAGAAACAAAGTAATTGAGCTCTATCAGTCTGGGAAAGGTTATAAAGGCATTTCTAAAGCTTTGGGACTCCAGCAAACCACAGTGAGAGCCATTATCCACAAATGGCAAAAACATGGAACAGTGGTGAACCTTCCTAGGAGTGGCTGGCTGACCAAAATTACTCCAAGAGCACAGCGACGACTCATCCAAGTGTAACCCAGCTGAGAAAATGACCCTTTTTCTCAGATTTCATTTGTATTAATGAAAGTGTGTGATTTTATTTTGAAAACCGACTATCTTGGGGAAGAGGAAGTGCGATCCTCGTCATCCAACTTTTGAATTTCCGGTTCATGGTCACGTTGGGTGATCTGGGTGTTTCTATTCGTTAAGAGCAAGATTAGCCCCGCCTTCCGAGCAAAGTGCTGAGGCGCTATGCTGGAAATCGGTCTATTAACGATACGAGCGCGGGCGAGGGAGGTTGTGAAGTGATTCACACAGATACCTCTTTCTTGGTGAGTTTCAATCAGAAAGATGCTATAAATGAATGTAAACACTCTCCAAACGCTAATTTGCAACCTTTATTATCCTAAGTTGACAGGAGCACGAGCGTGAGGGGCATTGTGGCTGTGTCCCTTGCTGTATTCACACTGAAATCTCATCTTGGTGAGTCAGATACATGCTAATGTTAGCACTATGCTAATGCTAGTCGCAAGTGGATTGTTCCTGTTTAAAAGCAATGGAAAAGGCTGTCTTTGTGTCTGTATGGTTTTCCTAAATGTGATTTCAGTTCCCAACAGTATGCTGAAGTACTTTTAGTTCATATGCACTATTTCTGTCGAATGCAATGTGTAGTTTGATGCTAAAAGCACATGGTGTTAGTCTACTATGTAAATCCATAGGTTATGCTAAACCCAGTAGCTCAGACAAGGTTGAAAGGGATTAATCATAATTTCATGGTTAAATGATATAGAGATGAACAGAGGAATTCATTTAATTGGTTAAGTGAAAAAAAGGGTATTTCATGTGCTACCAGAGAGATTGTGAGAAAAAAGAACACATGCATGTAAGATGTAAGATGTGAAATGTAAGATAGTACTATATTGCTGGACTGTGATAATAGTAATATGAGAGAAGAATTTAAACACAAACCTATGGTGTTATATAAGAAGGGATTGGAAGACGAATTACTCTAGCTGTAAACAATAATACCATTATTGTCGTGCAGGCTAGGTTTTTTTTGGTTGCTGACCAAAAACCTTCTGGATCCTGGATTTTCTCCGAATGGAGATGGCGAGCCTGACCCGAGATTGAACAGAGATCTGACCAAGGTCTCAATTGAAGGACATCCCTCCTCTTTCCAGTGCCCAGGATTTAAAGTGGTAACAACCCAAGTCGCTGCTTTAAAAGAGGAAAACAAACCTGAGTCTGGAGTTACAAGACATCTTGACTGGTCAAACGACTAACCCGAAAGGACAAACAAACACTGAGCTCAGTAGTACACTTTTGGGGTTTTATTTCATGCCGGCCGTTGTTATATTTGTATATTTGTACATTGTTTGTATATTTTGCTCCCCTTATCTTTATTAATAACAGATATGAATTGTTCTTTTCTTGCCTCCAGCTATTTCATTCCACACTCACTCTAATTCCCTATTGTAACCCTTACGAACCTAGCAACTGGTCTACACTTAATTATTTCCCTTACCTAATTAACATAAGGCAAGGGTTACAATAAGAAGTGGCGAGCCCAGCCAGGAGCCTTTTTTTTTTCTCTTCCTTACGTTATTTCAAGCCTATAATGTACCCAAAATGGATATTGTTGAGCGTGAATCTGTGAAAATTCCAAATGCAGTGATAGTGAGTGAAATCGCTGGAGATGAGCAACTTGATGAGCTGATCAAGTTACATATCACTGATATTAAAAACCTAGCGAAGATGAGTGGCAGAGATTTTGCAGATGTCCTGAAAGACAGGATGTCACAGATTTCTGAGTCAAATCACACTGCGAGCACCCCAGCTCGAAGTATGCCCACCACTCCTGCACATGATTAAAATCCCCCAGAAGTGCAATGTGTGGTAGTCGAGCACATTGTAAAAAGGGAGGATTTTTCCGTGCAGCCGTTTTCACAAAAGCTCGGAGCTTTTTCTGGCAAAGACCTCCGACCAATTTAAGAGCTAGATTATGATACTTGGCGCTCCAGTGTAGAATTAATCTTGACTGATCCTGCTCTGTCCAAATTACACCAATCGAATGATTTGCCTGATGAAATGGACAAAAATGATCACATTGCAATTCAACCAATACGACGATCTGAAAGAATCAGACAACTCCCAAAAAGACTAGAGTATCCTGAATTAGGAAATCCTCTAGTGACTGTTGTTAAGTCCCTTTTCCAAGATTTGAATACAGCTTTCTCAGAGTTTCTAAATACTGACGATGGACAGTCTTGGTTACACATGCAACGGGACATGCATGATATTTAGCGGGGGAGTGTGTAACCCAGCTGAGAAAATGACCCTTTTTCTCAGATTTCATTTGTATTAATGAAAGTGTGTGATTTTATTTTGAAAACCGACTATCTTGGGGAAGAGGAAGTGCGATCCTCGTCATCCAACTTTTGAATTTCCGGTTCATGGTCACATTGGGTGATCTGGGTCTTTCTATTCGTTAAGAGCAAGATTAGCCCCGCCTTCCGAGCAAAGTGCTTAGGCGCTATGCTGGAAATCAGTCTTTTAACGATACGAGTGCAAGCGAGGGAGGTTGTGAAGCGATTCACACAGATACCTCTTGACCAAGGTCTCAATTGAAGGACATCCCTCCTCTCTTCAGTGCCCAGGATTTAAAGTGGTAACAACCCAAGTCGCTGCTTTAAAAGAGGAAAACAAACCTGAGTCTGGAGTTACAAGACATCTTGACTGGTCAAATGACTAACCCGAAAGGACAAACAAACACTGAGCTCAGTAGTACACTTTTGGGGTTTTATTTCATGCCGGCTGTTGTTATATTTGTATATTTGTACATTGGTTTTTTGGGGGGGTTTTTTGTACTTATTTTGTACCCGTAGGTAGATTTGTTTTGCAGTCTGGTGACAAGCCACCAGCTGCCGGTCGCTGCGTGCGCAAGTGCCCCGTATCCTTAACCTGCATGTTTTTAGCATGTGGGAGGAAACCGGAGAAATCCCGGAGTAAACCCACGCAACACGGGGAGAACATGCAAACTCCACACAGATCACTGTTGGCCGGGGGCTGGGATCGAACCCACGATCTCATGATCCCCGCGATCCCCCGGCCGAGGTTAAAACTGTGTTGTTTGTATATTTTGCTCCCCTTATCTTTATTAATAACAGATATGAATTGCTCATTTCTTGCCTCCAGCTATTTCATTCCACACTCACTCTAATTCCCTATTGTAACCCTTACGAACCTAGCAACTGGTCTACACTTAATTATTTCCCTTACCTAATTAACATAAGGCAAGGGTTACACAAGAGGTCACAAAACACCCCACAACAGCATCCAAAGAACTGCAGGCCTCACTTTCCTCAGTGAAGGTCAGTGTACATGACTCCACCATAAGAAAGAGACTGGGCAAAAATGGCCTACATGGCAGAGTTCCAAGACAAAAAACTGCTGACCAAAAAGAACATAAAGGCTTGTCTCCATTTTGCCAGAAAACATCCTGATGATCTTCAAGACTTTTGGGAAAATACTCTGTGGACTGACAAAAGTTGAACTTTTTGGAAGGTGTGTGTCCCATTACATCCGGCACAAAATTAACACAGCATTTCAGGAAAGGAACATCATACCAACAGTAAAATATGGTGGTGGTAGTGTGATGATCTGGGGTTGTTTTGCTGCTTCAGGACCTGGAAGACTTGCTGTGGTAAATGCAACCATGAATTCTGCTGTCTACCAAAAAATCCTGAAGGAGAATGTCCAGCCATCTGTTTGTGACCTCAAGCTGAAGCGCACTTGGGTTCTGCAGCAGGACAATGATCCAAAACACACCAGCAAGTCCACATCTGAATGGCTTAAGAAAAACAAAATGAAGACTTTGGAGTGGCCTAGTCAAAGTCCTGACCTGAATCTGATTGAGATGCTGTGGCATGACCTTAAAAAGGTTGTTCATGCTCGAAAACCCTCCAATGTGGCTGAATTACAACAATTCTGCAAAGATGAGTGGGCCAAAATTCCTCCACAGCGCTGTAAAAGACTTATTGCCAGTTATGGCAATGCTTGATTACAGTTGTTGCTGCTAAAGGTGGCCCAACCAGTTATTAGGTTTAGGGATCAATCACTTTTCACACAGGGCCATGTAGGTTTTGATTTTTTTTCCCCTTAATAAAAACACCTTCAATTAAAAACTGCATTTTGTGTTTTACTTGTGTTATCTTTGTCTAATATTTAAATTTGTTTGATCTGAAACATTTAAGTGTGACAAACATACAAAAAAAGAGAAATCATTAAGGGGGCAAACACTTTTTCACACCACTGTAGGTACCACCAAGGGTCACACACTTCTTCCATCACTTTATGCAGCTGTGGAGACCTCATCTGTCGAAGTCTGCAGGTTCCGTTAGAAGCCACTTCTTCACCTCAGAAATCAGTTTCATCATCTTCACAGTGCTTACTCTTAAAAAATGACAATGACTTGGGGTGGCTGTGGCGCAGCTGTAGTGTGGCCGACTACTGATTGGAGGGTCAGGGGTTTGATTCCTGCTCTGTCTGCAGTCTGCATGTCGACGTGTCCTTGAGCAAGACACTGAATGCCCAGTTGCTCCTGGTGAGTCAGGTCAGCACCGGTGTATGACGGCTACGCCGCCATCAGTGTGTGAATGTGTGTGTGAATGGGTGGATAGCAGGATCTGTAAAGCGCTTTGGTCATCTAGAGATGAGAAAAAAGTGCTACATAAGTGAATGCCATTTACCATTTAATGGCTGGAAAGAGGTGGAAGTCAAAAGGTGTGAGAACAGGAGAGTAAGGGGGAAGGATTTCATAGCCACAGGACTGTGCTTTCATCTGGGCAACATGGGAGTTGTAAACCGGTGTTGTATTGCAGGAGGCAGACACCTTTGGTCAGCATGCCATGCCTCTCAATTTGGATGGCCTTCCGCAATTTCTGCAGCAGTAAAGTGTAGTAAGTCCCTGTAGTTTTGAGACCCTTTGCCAGAAAATCCATCATCAATACTCCATGATGTGTCACCATGGGATGAGACGCCGGGTTCCGGCGCTCAGACCATGCCCCTTCTCATCCCTGCCTCTCATTGGGCAGCGTCTCAGCAGGCTCCCAGCTGTCAGTGTTACGGGATGGCTGGGGCCAATTAATCCTCATCAGCTGGGGCACTGCTAATGAGGATAAAAAGGAGCAGCTTCGATTATTCGGGGCTGCTACTTAAGCACTGCTAGGCTGAAGCCCCTATGTCTGGTGTCAGCCCTCTACTCCTCTTGCAGCATTCTTATGAGTATTACCCGCTGTGAGTATCCATGCCTTGTACCCCTATGCCCGGTGCTGGCTCTCTACTCCTGTGTTGTACAACTCGTGAGTGTTCCTCTGTATGAGTATCTGTGCTTTCCTTATCCCTCACCCCTTGCCTTCAATAAACATCACAACTCACTGGCTTGCCCTTGGCTCTCACTGTGTGGCTCCCCAGAGCCACACGTAACAGTAAGTCGCAGCCAGACGAGTTGCCGGTGGCCGTGGGTTGTTGTGGACCTGTACCTTCCTGTCCGGG
The DNA here is from genome assembly GCA_020510985.1 of Pholidichthys leucotaenia. Taxonomy (NCBI): domain Eukaryota; kingdom Metazoa; phylum Chordata; class Actinopteri; order Cichliformes; family Pholidichthyidae; genus Pholidichthys; species Pholidichthys leucotaenia. The sequence continues at coordinate 124,185,284 of CM035844.1, read as the reverse complement.
TGTCAGCGCTGTTAGCATGCCGTCTCCCAGGAGTCATGTCCGACGCCAGGGCGACAAGCTGAGGTCCATCTCGGGGGTTGTCGATGGAACGCTCTTCACCGCCATCCCGCACGACGCCTCCAACTCGAGACGCTGGCATCTGGGCCATGCTGAGAATCTCCTGGACAGTCACCTTCGCTCTTCATACCATCTCGAGGCCTGTGCCAGGAGGGACGCCATGGCTGCTCAGCGAGAGAAGCTCCGCGGGTTGGATGGAAATCCCGGCAGGAAGCCAAAGCGGATGAGATGTTGCCCCCCGCTTCAGGATCCCGTTCCTGTCTCCATTCCAGCCGGGGAGTTTGCGCCGCCCGGAGGGCTTCCCCCGTTCTGCACAACGTCACTCGGGATCCCCCCGAAGGAGCCACAGCTGACTGCAGTTAACGTCCGGGACCAAGTGGCTGTTGCGAGCTCCGCTGTGCACCCATTTACCACCATCAGGCATGTGGTGGCGGCGGTGAGATTGGTGGAGAGGAGCCCAGGGCTACGAAGCTTTCCCAAGTTCAACACCTTCCTCGCCTCGGTCTCTGCTCAGGAGCGGCGATTCCTGGGTCCCCCCCTCGCTTCATCCCCTGGGATTAGCCGTCATCACATCGCCAAGTCGCCTCAGCACGAACCCCGTCCGGACCCAGTTCTGGGCTGCCGCCAGGACCTTTCCTCCCACGCAGCTGTCACCTCTTCACCTCGTCAGCGTGGAGATTTCACAGCCTCGTTCCCTGAGCCTCTTTCCCCCGCTGTCACTCCAGGGCATTCGGGCTGGCTCACCCCGGCTGTCACCCCCTCCTCCTCGACGCGCTTCCCGACTGCTGTGTGTGCCTGGAATCCCGGCCTGGCGAGCCCTCTTCTGGAGACAACACGAGTGGTCCCCAGACGACTTCCCAGGGGGTCCTCCATTATTGCCCGGCGGGAAGAGGGAGAAACAATGTCCATTGCAGCAGGCACCATCCAGCCTCCAGGAGACAGGCAAGTTCCAGTTTGTTCACTTTAACTTAGTGATTTGCTCTGTTATACTCCTGGAGGTGGAGTTCGGGGTCTGCGGCTCCCTGAACTCCCACCACCTGCTGTATCCTGTGTTCTTAATCCTGCATCCTCTGTGTCTCTCTCCGCCGAGCGGTCCCCGGCTTCGGGTCAACGTCGTGGGACGAGGAGAGGGCCTGCGGTTCTGGTTCCGCAGCTACGTTGTGGACCGAGGAGGAGGACTGACTGCTACGTGGAGTCTGCGCCGACGACCAAGCGTCCCCGGGTCTCCACGGAGGAGCGAATCGGTCCAGCGGGACGAGGTTCTCCTGCCATCACGCCGTGTGGACCGTCGGCGTGGTTACCAGTGCTGGAGGTATCTCAAGCTGCGCTGACCATCGTGCCAGCTGTGGGGCCCGACGCAGCTGAGTGGGAGCCTGACAACGACCTCCTGATGACGGATCCTGGATCTTCGCAGTCCTGGACGGCGTCAGAACCCGAGATCAGGCGAGTGCTCTCCTTTCTTTTCTCCCTTCATATCTTTGAGTACTTTAGCCTGTCTCTAGGGGAGATGAGCCGGGTGCAGCCGCCCGCTGCGTCCGAGCTCGTCTCGCCGGGTTCTGGCGCTGCCGGTGATCCTGATCCCGGTTCTGTTTTCTCTCCTGAGCCTTCTTCCAGGGTCGCCGGCGAGGAGTGGCCGTCTCTCGTGGTGCTGGAGGGTCCAGGTTCAACGTTGGAGGTCAGTTCTGGTGCGGTGCCGACCTAGTTGGGGTCCGTCGTGGGTGCTGCTCCAGCGGTGTCCGACGTGGGTTCGCCCGAGACCCAATCGGGGTCCGACGTGGGTGCTGCACCAGTGTTGTCCAGGTCCGGTGAGGAGGTGGCTGTTTCCCTGCGGCCTGACGCTCGTCTACCTCGGCTCTCCCCTGAGCCTCTTCCACCAGGGTCCGCTTTGACCCTTCGCCCGTCTCTACGATCCTGGTTGTTGAGTGATGCGGGTCGGCGGCCCGACCCGCAAGACTTTCAGTTCGGCGATCTGGTCCAACCCCCCGACGAACTGTGTTTGCTTCTGGGTGGCCTGGCACGGCCACCGGTGGACTTGTTTCTTGGGACCTGGGTCTGGAGTGGGCCGTCCGAACTTTTCCTTTTCCCCGGTTCACCAACTGGACAATGGGCGGGAAGACCACCGGAACGGTCACGGCCTTTGTGGACTCTGCCTGCCGTCTTCCTCGGGTGTCGCTTACCTTCAGTAAATATTAAGGTCACTCGGGTGTAGTTTATTGTCCTCTATGTGATTCTATATTTATAGTGCTGTGTATTGTGTTTTTTCTTATTAACCGTACTCAGCATTTTTTTTTTTTTGTCCTGTTCTTAACCCTGTTGGTGCGTTATGGGGTAATGTGTTTTGTTTTCCTCTTAACCGTACTCTGTAATTGCCCATTTGTCCCTGTCACCTTCATTCCTCTAGGTGATCCTATATACATATAGCGCTGTGTATTGTGTTTTCTTTATTATCCATACTCAGCGTTTTTCATCATTCTTGTCCTGGTCTTAGTCTTGTTTGTGCATTATGGAGTAATGTGTTTTGTTTCCCTCTCAACCGTACTCTGTGATTGCCTTATTTTGTCTCATATAGCGCTGTGTATTGCTTTTTTTTTTTTACCCGTACTCAGCGTTTTCATCATTTTTTTTGTCCTGTTCCTGGTCTTGTTTGTGCGTTATGGAGTAGTGTGTTTTGTTTCCCTCTTAACCGTACTCTGTAATGGCCTTATTTGTTCCTGTCACCTTTTTGGTGGGTTTTGTTTTCCTTCCTAGCCCCGATTTAAACAGTATTTGGGTGTTATTAAGTAGCGTTGCATTATGGAGTAGTGTGTTTTGTTCCCTCTTAACCAAACTCTGTAATTGCTTTATTTGTTCCTGTCACCTTTTTGGTGGGTTTTGTTTCTCTTCCTTTGCCCTGATCTACACATCATTTGTGTGTTTTTGAGTAGTGGGTTTTTATCTGTAACCGTGCTTGGCATTTTCCCCATCTGTGCCCTGTTTTTTTTTTTCCTTGTGCAATATAGAGTATTGTATTTGGGGTTTTTTTTTCTCTCTCTGCCCTTTTACTCTATATTGGTTCATTGGTTTATTTGTCTTTGCCTCTGCTTCTCTCCCCCCGGTCCTGCCTCCCTTCCGCCCACCCTAGGTGGGGGCGGGGGGGCCGGATGTCTCGGGTCGTTCGGAGCCCGACCGTGAGGGGGAGGCTCTGTCACCATGGGATGAGACGCCGGGTTCCGGCGCTCAGACCATGCCCCTTCTCATCCCTGCCTCTCATTGGGCAGCGTCTCAGCAGGCTCCCAGCTGTCAGTGTTACAGGACGGCTGGGGCCAATTAATCCTCATCAGCTGGAGCGCTGCTAATGAGGATAAAAAGGAGCAGCTTCTATTATTCGGGGTTGCGACTTAAGCACTGCTAGGCTGAAGCCCCTACGTCTGGTGTCAGCCCTCTACTTCTCTTGCAGCATTCTTATGAGTATTACCCGCTGTGAGTATCCATGCCTTGTACCTCTATGCCCGGTGCTGGCTCTCTACTCCTGTGTTATACAACTCGTGAGTGTTCCTCTGTATGAGTATCTGTGCTTTCCTTATCCCTCACCCCTTGCCTTCAATAAACATCACAACTCACAACATCACAACTCATCTAACTACATAACTACATCTAACTAACTACATAACTACATCTAACTTATTGCACATTATTTGCACATAACAGTACTTTTAACTTTCTGCACTGCTGCATATATTTGCATATATTTGCATAAATTGCACATACTGTTAATTACTGTATATACTGCACTGCTGTCCTTTGCACTTCTGATTGGATGCTAAACTGTGTTTCGTTACCTTGTATTCATACATGTGTAATGACAATAAAGTTGAATCTTAAAAAAACTCACTGGCTCGCCCTTGGCTCTCACTGTGTGGCTCCCCAGAGCCACACGTAACATGCTGGTCCCAAAAAACCATGAGCATGACCTTACCTGCCCAGGGTTGGACGTGTGCCTTCTTTGGAGGTGGTGAGTCATAATGCTTCCATTGCATGAACCAGGCTTCAGTCTGTGGATCATAGTGATGGACCCATGTTTTGTCCTGCAAGATTAGTTTGTTGAATAAGTCCTCCTGGTTTTCTTGGCACATGGCCAAAAGAGCCTTGGATCATATGACTCATTCCTACTTCTTGAAAGGCGTAAGCAACCAGGGAATCCATCATATAGATGACTTCCACAAGTGCAAATGGTCATGGATGATTTTCTCCACAGACCCCACACTGATCTTGACATCTTGAGCTAGTTGGTGAACGGTTATGTAGCAATCCTCCAGAATGGTGGTCTCCACTTGCTGGATGGTGTCTTCATCAATGGCACACTGTGGCCACCCGGGAATGGGTGCCATTTCCACCAATGTCTGACCACACTTGAACTGTGGATGCCAGTTCTTGACTATGTCATATGATGGGGCATCCTCCCCATGAGTCCCTTTCATCTCATTGAATGTCTCCTGTGGTGTGTGGCCTCTCAAGTACAGGAACCTGACGACCACTCTGCATTCAACTGGCCCTTTTATAACACCTTACTTCAACTTAGCACCTGTAAAAGTGAAACTCTTAGGAGTTCAGAGCTGCAAATTACTGTGTGCCCTATGGAGATATCTATTGTTGTACATCTGGAATTAGAGCCTCCTACAATAGCCAGAAGTGGGTTAGGAGAAATCTTTAAAGAACAGCCCTCATATTTATCAGTGACAGGCTGTATCTCTATGTTGGTTGACTTTATAACCTTTCAGCTTTTAACCCCAAAACCATAGACACAGATGAGGGACCCAAAGTCAACATACACACGTGGACAAAATTGTTGGTACCCCTCTGTTAATGAAAGAAAAACCCACAATGGTCACAGAAATAACTTCAATCTGACAAAAGTGGTAATAAATAAAAATTCTATGAAAATTAACCAATGAAAATCAGACAATGCTTTTGAATTGTGGTTCAACAGAATTATTTTAAAAAACAAACTCATGAAACAGGCCTGGACAAAAATGATGGTACCCCTAGAAAAGATTGAAAATAATGTGACCATAGGGACATGTTCAACCAAGATGTGTCCTCTAATTAACATCACAGGTGTCTACAAACTTGTAATCAGTCAGTCGGCCTATTTAAAGGGTGACAAGTAGTCACTGTGCTGTTTGGTGACATGGTGTGTACCACACTAAACATGGACCAGAGGAAGCAAAGGAGAGAGTTGTCTCAGGCGATTAGAAAGAAAATTATAGACAAGCATGTTAAAGGTAAAGGCTATAAGACCATCTCCAAGCAGCTTGATGTTCCTGTGACTACAGTTGCACATATTATTCAGAAATTTAAGATCCATGGGACTGTAGCCAACCTCCCTGGACATGGCCACAGGAGGAAACTTGATGAAAAATGGAAGAGACGGATAATACGAATGGTAACAAAAGAGCCCAGAACAACCTCTAAACACATGGTGAACTCCAAGGTCAAGGTACATCAGTGTCAGATCGCACCATCCGTCGTTGTTTGAGCCAAAGTGGACTTCATGGGAGACGACCAAGGAGGACACCACTGTTGAAAACAAATCATAAAAAAGCCAGACTGGAATTTGCCAAACTGCATGTTGACAAGCCACAAAGCTTCTGGGAGAATGTCCTATGGACAGATGAAACAAAACTGGAACTTTTTGGCAAGGCACATCAGCTCTATGTTCACAGACACAAAAATGAAGCATACCAAGAAAAGAACACTGTCCCTACTGTGAAACATGGAGGAGGTTCTCTTATGTTCTGGGGCTGCTTTGCTGCATCTGGCACAGGGTGTCTTGAATCTGTGCAGGATACAATGAAATCTCAAGACTATCAAGGTATTCTAGAGAGAAATGTGCTGCCCAGTGTCAGACAGCTTGGTCTCAGTCGCAGGTCATGGGTCTTGCAACAGAATAATGACCCAAAACACACAGCTAAAAACACCCAAGAATGGCTAAGAGCGAAACACTGGACTATTCTAAAGTGGCCTTCTATGAGCCCTGATCTAAATCCTATTGAACATCTGTGGAAGGAGCTGAAACATGCCGTCTGGAGAAGGCACCCTTCAAACCTGAGACAACTGGAGCAGTTTGCTCATGAGGAGTGGACCAAAATACCTGCTGAGAGGTGCAGAAGTCTCATTGACAGTTACAGAAATTGTTTGATTGCAGTGATTGCCTCAAAAGGTTGTGCAACAAAATATTAAGTTAAGGGTACCATCATTTTTGTCCAGGCCTGTTTCATGAGTTTGTTTTTTAAAATAATTCTGTTGAACCACAATTGAAAAGCATTGTCTGATTTTCATTGGTTAATTTTCATAGAATTTTTATTTATTACCACTTTTGTCAGATTGAAGTTATTTCTGTGTCCATTGTGGGTTTTTCTTTCATTAACGGAGGGGTACCAACAATTTTGTCCACGGCTGTATGTACAAAGTTTGGTGACCATAGTTTCATTTGTTCTCAAGTTTGAGTGGATGACCTTGTGACTTTGGCCTTTGATGTTTTGACACAAAAAGACGGTCAGTGGACCATCAAGTTCAACCCTTGTACCAAGTTTGGTGATGCTGGTGCTAATACCAATAGTATAATGGTCATAAATCTGAAATTATACTAAAAGCTCATGTAACTTCAACCCCAAATCTAGATCAGGTACAGAGCACTTAGAGATCAATTGCTGCTGTAAGTTTAGTGATCGTAGCACCAATACCAACAATATAATGTGCAAAAAACGTGACAAAAATGTACTGAGACCCCACAACCTTGACCTTTGACCTGTTAACCCAAAAAGGAGATCGGGCAGAAAAGACCCGAAGTTCAAAACCTGTACCATGTTTTGTGTTTCTACTCCCTGTGGCTTTGAAAAGTTACAGCTGTGGACAGGTGAGAGATCAGACTCATGGCTACACTCCTCTTGATGTTGTTGCAAGGGTGAAAACTGGAAAATTGGCAATAATAATAATAATCACACCAGATGAAAGTTGAATAAGGGCTGCTGAGGAGGTAAATGGTGTTCACTTATATAACGCTTTTATCCAAAGCACTTTTCAGATTCAGCCATCCACCCATTCACACACACATTCACACACTGATGACGGCAGACCTGCCATGCAAGGTGCTAGCTTGACCCACCAGGAGCAATTTGGGGTTTAGTGTCTTGCTCAAGAACACTTCAACATGCAGACCACAGGGAGCGCAGGAATCGAACCGCTGACCCTCTGATCAGAGACTGACCACACTCTACACCTGTGTCACAGCCACCCCAAAGGTAAATTAGCATAAATGGCTAGGGTCGAAACCTGTCAAAAACATTATGTCTAAGAGCTAAAACAAATCTAAAACCAAGTGTTATGATTTTTTTTTTGCTTGTAAATATGCAGATTTTAGATCATTAATTTGCTTCATTTTTCTTCTTAATTAGCAATTTATTTTCTCATAAATTTGTGACATTTTCCTGTAATTTTACCACTTTTTCATACTTTTAGTAGTTTGCATATATAAAGAAAGAGTATTGAATGTAAAACAAGTGAATTTTTTCAGTTTTTAATAAAATTCTGACTTTTTTTGTAAATTTATCTTTTTATACATTTCTGACTAATCAGTTTGTGATTTTTTTTGTCATGTATTTCTATTTTTTCTTGCAAATTTGCAACTTTTTAAGAAAAAAATGTAACCAATTTCTTTCAGATTTGTGAAAATTTTTACATAAATTTTCAACATTTTTCATGAATTTCTAAGATTTGGTTAATAAACCTACTATTCTTAAAATTACAGCCTTTCTTGTACATTTTCAACTTTTTTTATATGAATTTTTGAGGCTTCACAGAGGCATTCTTTACAGGCACAAAATCAGCTTTTGGTACTGGAGCTCCAGGCTGCAGACCCCCTATTTAGGCCTTATTCTACAGATCTGACACTGGAGGTCGCAGCGCTCTCCAGCTGAGTCTGGTCACGCTAGTCTGTCGCTACATGTGACCCACGAGTTTAAACCCCAGACAATCTGATCAAAACATTATTTTCAAACCCCTATAGGGCTTGAACACTTCCTTTGTAGGCTAATTTGGACTTACTAAACCCAAATCTGACACTGGAGGGCGAATTACTATCTGCTGAAGTGGCTTTCATAGCCTCTCTTTGTCATTTTGATTTGTTATGCTCTTTCTCTGTATTTCTTCCACTTCATTGCCTCCATGCTGACAACTTCCCAGCTGATCCTCTCCACTGCTGCAGCTCCCATTAAAACCCTGCACGGCCCTGGACAGTCTCTCATGGGCATCCCAGACTATTGATTTCTTTTTTGGTCTCCTAAAATAGAGTGCTTTGTGTAAGGTCAAGTAATCAATAGCAGTTAGAAAACAATGAACAAAGGATTCTACAGGCGCCTTCAGCATTATCTCTTTATCCCATAAAATGTAATTCAGAAACATCCATCCATCCATCCATCCATCCATCCATCCATCCATCCATCCATCCATCCAGCCATCCATCTATCTTCTACTGCTTAATCCTTTTTGGGTCGCACAGGGTGGGGGGGCTGGAGCCTATCCCAAACAATCAGAGCTATTTCTTCCTATAAAGCAGAGTATGCAAATTCTACAGGCCCCCTCAGCAACTAGGGGGCCCCCAAGCAACAAGTTCAAACTCAATATTTTTTGTTTGGTGGGACAATTAAAGTTATCTTCAACTTTTTTCTTATAAACTTGCGGCATTTTTCCTCATAAAGGTGTGATTTTTTTTCTTGTAAATTTGCAAGTTTTTTTCTCACAAATTTGATACTTTTTTCATCATAAATTTATAAATTTTTCTATAAATTTGTAACATTTTTCCTGTAAATTTGCAATATCCTTGCCGATGCTGGTTACCCTCCCAGCACAAACTGGTTGAAAAAATGTTGAAAAGACGGCTCTGCCAGCTGTCTAAAAAATGTCCACATTTGGTTGAAAAGTGAAAGATGAAAAGCCACCTTTTTAAGGTTGTTGAAAAAGAAGTCATCATATTATAACTAACGTTTGTTAGACTGACATCATTCATCTTCTGATCCTTTTTGGGTTGTGTGAGGGTGCAGTGCACCTATACAAGCATCTTTGGGCCAGAGGCAAAGTACATCCTGGACAGACCACCAGTCCAACATAGCACCTGGTGTGCCCAGGCAGTCTCCTAGCCAAGTACTAACCAAGATAGACCCTGATTAATGTTCAAGATCAGATGAGTCCAGGGGTATCTGGGGACACCCGAAGCCCAAGGTGTGAACATCAATAAAAAGACACAACACAGAGAGAAATTTGGAAAATGTACTTGTACTCAAATGGTGCTTTTTAAGTGTATAGCACAATAGCACTAGCACTGGTTTCAGATTGTTCCATATATTATGTAACAAGCATGATGCCAAATGTTAAACTAAAAAAGCTGTTAAAAAACATGTATTTTTTTATAAAGCACTTTTGACAAAGACTCCCGGTGGTTGTAAAAGTGTAGTTGACTTTTGAGAGACAGACCCTCACCATCATCATTAAATGCCAAAAACTACAGTATTTTGAGGATAAAATCTTCCTACTTCCGGTGCCACATGAGTCGGCTGCCTTTTTGCAACAGCGGCTCAATTATGAGTTTTTTCTTCCTCTATCTTTCCGATCTGGTGACAACTTTCTGATCCGGCGACACCTTACACACTTTATACATCACGGACACACAGATCGCCCCAAATGTCTCCCGAGCCGGCGGACGGAGCCACTGTTTACAGCAGGAGACGGTACAGCAGGGAACAGCTGCTAGCACTCAACCGCCACTCGGTGCTAACAGAAAAACTCAACATACCGGGAGAAATAAGGCAAAAACGATGCGGTTGTCGGGCTGGTGTTAGACGGCGGACAAGGAATATAAGGTACAGACCCACCCTCCCATCTGTTGTTATGGGGAATGTACGATCTATATTGGGAAAGGTAGATGAGCTAGCGGCTATCTCCCGCTACGATAGCATATACCGGGAGTGCTCCCTTCTTTTGTTTACTGAGACGTGGCTAACTGAACTAGTAGCAGATGCTAACATTGAGCTGGAGGGTTTCCACGCGATACGGGCAGACCGAACACCAGACAGTGGCAAAGCAAGGGGCGGTGGAGTGTTGATCTATGTTAATAACAACTGGTGCAGACCGGGACACATCACTGTTAAACAACAACACTACAGCAAAGACATCGAGTTGCTAGCTGTTAGCATGCGGCCTACCTATCCCCCGAGGGAATACTCACATGTGATCTGCATTGTTATTGATGCAAATCCGATGGCGAACGCTGGGACAGCGCGTGACGTCATCCACTCAGTAACTGGCAGGCTGCAGACAGAACACCCAGATGCTCTTCTTCTCATCTCAGGCGATTTCAGCTGTGTTTCACTGTCTCCCATTCTACCCACGTTTATCCAGTATGTCACATGCCACACTAGAGACAATAAAACACTGGACTTATTCTACGCAAACACTAAGGAGGCATACACCTCATCACAACTCCCCCCACTCGGGAGATCGGATCACAACTTGGTTCATCTCCGGCCGGTGTACAAACCCCTAGTGCACAGACAACCTCCGGCCATGTGCACAGTGAAGTTATGGTCTGAGGAGGCAATGGACGCTCTAAAGGGCTGTTTTGAAACCATCGCCTGGGAGCAGCTCTGTGATCCACGTGGTGAAGACATCGATGGCCTCACTCACACCATCACGGACTACATCAGCTTCTGTGTGGACAACACCGTTCTCACCAAGACCATACGGTGTTGCTCAAACAACAAACCCTGGATCAACCCTGAGATAAAAACACTTCTGAGAGAGAAGAAGAGGATCTTCAGGTCGGGGAACAGGGAGATGCTGAAGTCCATACAGAGGGAGCTGAGGAGAAAGATCAGAGAAGGCAAGGACAGCTTCAGGAAGAAGATGGAGGACAAGCTGCAACAGAGTGACATCAGCGGGGTCTGGAGAAACCTTAAAACCATCTCTGGACTCCAGAATACCTCCCCCCAGGCCACGGGGGGCAGGGAGTGGGCGAACAATCTGAATCTGTTTTTAATAGGTTTGACCAACCGCCCTCTCCCCCAACTGCACAACAACCACTGCTGCCTCTGAAAACATCAAGTCCTGCTGCCCACTCCCAACACACAGCTCCCCAACCTGACCCTCACTAAGACCCAGGTGAGGATGGAGCTGAGGAAGATCAAGGCGAGGAAGGCCTCGGGACCGGACGGCATCAGTGCAAAGCTCCTCAAGTCCTGTGCAGACCAGCTGTGTGGGATTGTGGAGTACATCTTCAACCTGAGCCTGAAGCTGGGGAGGGTACCACAGTTGTGGAAAACGTCTTGTGTGGTACCTGTACCAAAGACTTCCCACCCCAAAGATCTGAACAGCTACAGACCAGTGGCCCTGACGTCCCACATGATGAAGACCCTGGAGAGACTGCTCCTTGCTCACCTCCGCCCCCTGGTGGGACCAGCGATGGATCCACTCCAGTTCGCCTACCAGCGTGGTATTGGGGTGGAGGATGCGGTCATCTTCCTCCTTCACCGTTCTCTGTCCCACCTGGAGAAGCCCGGGAATGCAGTGAGGATCATGTTCTTTGACTTCTCCAGTGCTTTCAACACCATCCAACCGATGATCCTGAAGGACAAGCTGCTGTGCGCAGGGGTGGACCAGCACCTGTCATCATGGATCCTGGACTACCTCACAAACCAGCCACAGTTTGTGAGAACCCGGGACTGTGTGTCCGACACGATCATTGGTAGCACGGGGGCCCCCAGGGAACAGTGTTGGCTCCCTTCCTGTTCACCCTTTATACTGCGGACTTCTCACACAACACAACACACTGCCATCTACAGAAGTTTTCTGACGACTCTGCGATCATTGGCCTCGTCTCCAACGGAGATGAAGCTGAGTACAGAGGGCTTATCCAGGAATTTGTGGACTGGTGCCATCGGAACTGCCTCCAGATCAACGCAAGGAAAACTAAGGAGCTGGTGGTGGACTGCCGCAGGCAAGGACAACCCCTCACAGCACCAGTAAACATCCAGGGAACGGACATTGAGATGGTGACATCCTACAAGTACCTGGGTGTTCATCTGAACAATAAACTAGACTGGTCACACAATACTGACGCACTCTACAAGAAGGGACAGTGCAGGCTGTTCCTACTGAGGAGACTCAGGTCTTTTGGTGTACAAGGGGCGCTGCTGAAGACATTCTACGACACGGTGGTGGCATCAGCCATCACTTTTAGAGTGGTCTGCTGGGGCAGTGGCATTACAGCAGCCGATAGGAAGAGACTGAACAAACTGATCAAGAATGCTAGCTCTGTCCTGGGGCAGCGCCTTGACCCAGTGGAGGAGATGGGAGAGAGAAGGATGGTGGCTAAACTGTCATCTCTGCTGGAGTCCGAGTTCCACCCTATGCAGGACACACTGAATGCACTAAGGAGCTCATTTAGCAGCAGACTACATCATCCTAGGTGCGCAACCAAGAGGCTTCGCAGGTCCTTCCTACCAATGGCTGTCAGACTGTATAACCTAAGCAGGGCTGCTCACAGAGATAGCAAAAAGACGTGACAACCTAATAGTACTGAATGCAAAAGACGCAATAGACTTACACAATGGTCCCCTCCGGTATACAACTAGGAAAATACCGGTAGCTACGGAGGGTGACAATATGTATGGGTACATAATCATACCATGTAGGATAACTAAGTAGACAGTTATGCTGTTTCATTCCATCTAGCTACAATGCTCCGCACTGTGTGTGTTTATGTATTTATATATTTATTCCATCTAGCGACAATGCTCCACACTGTGTTTATATATTTACATATTTATTCCATCTAGCTGCAATGCTCCGCACTGTGTGTGTTTATATATTTAATTTACATATCTATTCCATCTAGCTACAGTGCTCCGCACTGTGTGTGTGTTTATATATTTACATATTTATTCCATCTAGCTACAATGCTCCGCACCGTGTGTCTATATATTTATGTTTATATGTACATATTTTACTCGCTGCTCTTGTTTTTTCTTGCCTTCTGATTGTTGCTCTGAGTGTTGCTATCCCTGTGCTGTTGCAATCCTGGAATTTCCCCATTGTGGGACTAATAAAGGCTTATCTTATCTTATCTTATCTTATCTTATCTTATCTTATCTTAAATTGTGGCCAAACCCTGTGGACTAAACAGCTCAATTATTGGACTATTTTTTGTTTAATATGGTCAGGCTCAGCCCAATTTTGAACAACTGTTTTCTGGTTAAATACAGTCTGTATTAGATGGGCTAAACACAACCCAAGTGTCACTGTCTATTTGTGGGCTAAATTAAGGCTTGGACCAACGGACCTGATTTAGCCCAAAATACAAGGTCTCAATTACAGCTTGTGCTGGTGGTGGGAAGGGGGGGGTGTACATTTCTATTATAAAAGTTAGATTTTTAGCTCATTCCTGTGGTGACGCCATGTCTGCCATCTGTCCAGCCAGCCAGCCTTTTGTCCACATTTCACAGGATTTGCTACTCCTCCTATTTGCCCCGGTGCTCACCAAACTCACACACAATGATCCTCAGGTGGGTCTGCATCCAGGTTGAGGTCAAGATCATTGTCAAAGGTCAGGATACTTAGACATTTATAATCTCACAAAAAAACATTAGTCTTCCTAGAGGGCTCTGCATTAAAGGCTGTGCTTAAGGTCAAGGTCAATGGTCAAGAGATCTGAGCACTCTCCGGGTGATTTCATGAATCTGGAATAAGCTACTCCGCCATTGATGGCCTGGTTCTGTTAGACAATGACTCAATTTGATTTTTTTTAAGAACCCCCCCCCCCCCCCATTTTAAAGGGTTTGAACTCTTCTCCATTCCAAAAAATAGGGGCCCTCAAATACAATCTCGCATAGGACTCCCAAAAAGATAGAATGATTGGAATTATTAACTGTATCATTTGTACCATAATCTGTTCCAAAATCTTGCCTTCACTTGATATAATGAGGAGGGGATGTGATGAGCTGCTTTTAAAGAAGAGCTAAAAAAGTTTAAATAAGGACTGTTAAGTGGAAATATATTACATTTCAATTGATGTAAGTGCATTACATATTGTATCATAGTCACTGGTATACAGCAGAGAGATAAACCCTCCTAAGTCTGATCTGCAGGAAATAAGAGAGCATCTGCTGTCTCTGGCAGGGAGATAAGATGCCCTTCACAGAGGGGATGAAAGAGCTGCACAAATAGATCACACGCTCTCACCAGCTCAAGTGACACAACGAGCAGGTTGAAGCTCTCGAAAATTACAGGCACAATGGCAAGATGATATTGACGGAGTGTGGACAATGTGGCAACGTCCCCGTGTTCTGATCATCTGGGAGGACAGCGGGGGAGTGGTGGCAATGATGCTCTGTTGCTTGATGCCAAAAACTTGCCAAATAACAATGTGTTGGCTTTAAGTTGGGGGGGTGGATGATGACACAATACTGAGCTGTATTTATGGCTTTGTCAGGAATTGGTTCAGACAACAATATGTAGAAATAAGAGTAACTAGCAAAATAAACTGGATGGCACTCAGGGGAGGAGCAGACACACACCAACCCTGTGACCTTGAACTCAAAATTAATGCATGTCGACAACTCTGCCTGTATTATTCCTGCACTGACTTTGGTGTCAATGTATGCAGTCATTTCAGTTTGAGAGTCCCGGAAACAGACAAACTGTGATGCCAATGTAAAAAATAACTTTACAAAAAGGTATTGTTCAGGATGTCTTAAAATTTAAGTTGATTGTAAAAGTAGTTGTAATTGTTACAACTTATCCTGTTAAGTTAGGGCAACCTAAAATTTTCAGGCAACCCAGACACAAATTTTTCAAAGTTGAAAGAACATTTAAACAATGCAACATCATTGTCAGTAACGAACTATCCCCATTATGTTGAAAAATGTTACATGTATGATCCTGTCATGAGTTTGAGCCCAGAGCTCAGACTCTCAATGTATTTTTGAGTATTTTATGTCTCTTATTATTTTCTTGTCAGTTTCTGTTATTTTTGGTTTTGTGACACAAGCCTCCTTCCTCCTTTCCCAGACACACCCACCATCTACTCAGTCTGTTCCCCAGTTCCCAGCTGTGAGTGACTGTATTAGGTCACCTGCTCGCTCAGCCCGCCCACACCTGCGGCTCATTTGTGTGCCGTGTATTTAAGCTCTGTTAATTCATTGTTTCACTGTGGCACTATTAATTGCATTGTCTGAAGTTGTTTGGACTTCTCCCTCCGTGTTTTTCCTCATCTCCTCCAGAGCTAAGGCGGCTCTGGAGCGGACCTCCCTGTAAGTTATTCTTGTTTTGCATTTTTGTATTATCTGCACTTCTTTTGGACTTTATGTTATTTTTGTTAATAAATGTCACAACTATGGTTCAGTGCCTGGGTTGTTTTCTCTGCCCCAAAGGGGCGAACATGACAGATCCAAAATTACAGTGGAAAAATGATAAATCACACTGCTGCTCTCATGTAGCTCATAAGCCTTTTAAAAATGCTCTGATTAATCTAAAGACTATGAATACATGGTAGCAAAGAAATGTAAATGTTGGTAATAAATAAGAAGCTCCTATTACACCACAATCAGTTGGTTTGTGGATTGTTTGGGTCTGCCTTTTTTGAGTGGAGGACAAAACTTGAGATTCAAACTTAAAACACAATTTTTTTTAATCAAAAGGGTTACCTTAGTACACTGACAAGGTGTTCAAAATGGCTTGTGGAACAAATGTAAGGATTTACATTTGTTCCATGTACTGAATCTTTTGAATTAATGATTTTTATCCTTGGAAAAGGGGTTAGGATGAGATAAGTTTTGTACTTCATCCTTTACTCTTTCTGAACGTTGGACAAGAATTTTTTTTATTTGTTTATGTTTTGCATTTTATTATGATATCTGAAATAAATATCAGTTTTTTGGGGGACATTTTTCTAGAGGTAGAAGTTTGTCCTCAATTTTTTAAGCTTGTTATCGGTCAGTCATGATGCTTTTTAAACTAAAGGGCAATCAGAGAGTGCATACCTCCACCAAAGCCCTATTTCGCAATGTTAAAGAAAGTGAAAAAGTGATCCAGAATTGGCATCCTCAAAGATCTAATGGGTTCATCCATCGCCCAAGAGACACATTTTTGGGGGACGGTGAAAATTTCATCAAAACCTGTCCTGTAGTCCAGTAGTTTTTGTGTAAACCTGCTAATTAACAGACAGAAAAAAAAACAAAACAAAAAACAATAAATTTTCCAACAGGACCTGAGATCATATTAATATTAGTGATCCAAACATTAAAAATTTTTGATCTTATACCATATTATCGATGTTATATTTTATTCTGATTACTCTTATCTCTCCCTTCCTTCCTACACTTTTAGTGCGTTACAATTAAAAATCCCACATTGTGCATTTTCCAGGTATTAACTATGTTTTGACATCAAGGACATATCACTCTATAAAAGCAAGAAATCTCTGTGTGTGTGTCTGTGTGTCACACTTCATAGGACATCAAAGGACGGCCTACGATCTCTGACATCATAGGACACAAATGTGTCTTTATGATGTCACATAGACATCAGGCATCATAGGACAAAAATGTGATTTTATGATGTCACATAGACCATGTGTCTTTGAACTCAGACAAATGTGTCTTTATGATGTCACCGGCCTATGATCTCTGCCTGAACATCAAAGGACGTTCTATGATATCAGGCATAATAGGACACAAGAAATCTGTGTGTGTGTGTCTGTGTGTGTGTCACGCTTCATAGGACATCATAGGACAGCCTATGATCTCTGCCTGAACATCATAGGATGTCCTATGATCTCAGGCATCATAGGACACATAGACAAATGTGTCTTTATGATGTCACATAGACCATGTGTCTTTGAACTCAGACAAATGTGTCTTTATGATGTCACATAGACCATGTGTCTGTCTTTATGATGTCATATAGAACATGTGTCTTTGAACTCAGGCGTCAGAAAAGATGCCATGAAGATGAAACACTTGAGGTTCCAGCGAAGAAGAAGAAGACCCACCAGATGGAGAGCAATAGAATGAGGAAAAGATGCCACGAAGGTGAAACACCTGAGGTTCCAGCAGTACATCGCACGCATGACTCTGAACAACACACCCGTCTGAAACAGGAGGAGACCCTTTACCAGCATAGGGTACGACAGACAAGGGATACACAAACAGGCAGGACGGCACATAGACAGAGCACATGACTCCCTACAAGACATATACGTATATAGACATGGGTAAGCAACATAACACAGAACAGTGACAGGCAGGAGAAGAAGTAACAAGCAGGGGCAAACAGCCCCAGATGGCAGGGCATATTTTGTGTGATTTTTATGTTTTGCTGCATACAAAAGCTGTCACATGTGATTGCCACTTAGTGCTGTGTTGCTATACCAACTGTCCTGTAACTGGCAAGAATTCTGCTCCAATGTATCCCCTCTATGGACATGCACGGGTTTCTATGGGCATGCACGGGTATGCACTAGTATACAGTATTTAGACACAGGTAAGCAACATAACACAGAACAGTGACAGACAAGAGAAGAAGTAGAGCACATGACATCATAGAACATCAGGCAGACATCATAGGCCGTCACGTGACATACGTATAGACACAGGTAAGCAACATAACACAGAACAGTGACAGGCAGGAGAAGAAGTTGAGCACATGACATCATAAGACTTCAGGCAGACATCATAGGCCATCCTATGATGTGGACCCATGCCCTGGAGACAAGGAATATCACTTTACTCTATATCACTCTATACATATATAATTCAAGAAATCTCTGTCACAATGTCATGATGTCACGATCATAGGACTCACGGCAGCCATCAACGAACGAGTGTACGGGCATGCAGAAATATTTGTTTATACTTGGTTTCTACGGGCATGCACGGGTATGAATGGGCATGCACAGGTATGCACTGGTAGATGTAATTTTAAAGATCAAAAATTGTTTCTGCATTGTTTTACAGTTTAACAAAACTACTATCTACTATAAGGTTCTGTCAAAAACAGTTTCAAGCATGCTCAGTAATAACAAGCCCCTAATCTGTGTCACGTTAAGGCTATATGAATATGATTATTAATCATTAATAACCAGAATGAATAATCATTAAAATTACTGAATTATTTCATTCTAATACTAGAGGCACCACTCACAGTTTATTGAGATGTGAGAACTCTATGAATAAAAAACTGGGCTTAAGAATTTGGCAATTAATAAGTGAAGTTGTAATTAACCATTTGATTAATTTAATTAGCAATTATTTAATCAGTCTCTTAACCTGTGGTCAGTTCTTAACACTGAGTGATTTTGAAATTTGGACACACATGAACCACACGATTAACTCAGTTTAACAAATTTAATGAAAGAACCAAAGTGACAATAGACATAGCTTTGTAAACTGAAGAGATAACCAGAGGTTATATTAGTGGTAATTTGCATATATGGAGAAAGAGCAATATTTACACGTCTTGTATGTGTGAAATAAGGCATGTGTGAAATAAGGCTGGAATGTGACTGTGTATCTGAATGAAGAATTAGTGAACTCAAGGTTAATGAACAGGGGAATTTTGGAAAAGTGTTTTAAAGAGAAAAACAGATTAATTCTATGTTAGGCTCAAAAAGGGAAGAGAAAAGATTAATGTGCTAATGTGAAGAAAAGTCTGTACTTTAAGTAATGCTGTTGGATGCCTTACTTTTTTACAAACTGTGAAGAGATTCAGAACGAAACCAGAATAAAACAGTCAAGCCTCATTGTGTCACAGATGTGGGAGGATTAGGGTGTTTGGCAGCCCGGCTGGTCCAACCTGGGTTGGGGATAGGGCCTTGACCACAGGGGTCCTCTCTGTGGTTCTGCACCTGGGGTCTTGAGCTGGGAACCTTCTCAGAGATGAGGGCCCATTAAGGCTGGAAGCTTGGGTTTGCTTGCGTCTCCTTTGAACAGTGGGTCATTCTCTCTCACATGGAGTTTTGACATTGGAAAACAGCCCAAAAGGAAGTCTTAAAGCTAAATTAAACTAGGCACACTTGAAAGTATGTAGGCAATCTTGAGTTTAGAAAAAAAAAATGAAGGTTGAAAAATCAAAGCTTGGTTACTCTAGAGAAAAAGAAGAAAATTAAAGATCAAACTTCAACTGCTTTAACTGTTTTTTTTACAGAAAAATGACACACTTGAGGGAAAAAACTAGAAGTGAAGATTTCAGGCAAGAGGGAATTCTGAGGAACAAAGAAAAAGTTACCTTAAAAAAAGTGGGAGCTGAGCTGTGAGCTGGCCACTGGCCAGGGGAAAGAGAGAGGGGGCTACAATGTGTGGGGCCAGTCCAGGCCTTTATTTTTCTTTATGGGTGGAGTTTCAGGAGGTTTCAGCGAATCAGAGGGTGGCTCTCTGTGTCACTAGTCACATGGTTCACTGGAGGGCATTTATAAGTGAGAGGGGGAAGCAGAACCAGGTCTGGTCAGCTGGCTGGCCGGCCGGCTGGCTGACTGGCGCAGCTGTTGACACCGCCGAGGACACAGTCCAAGGACGGATAATTTTTTCACACATAGGGAGTTGTTCAGAACTCCTTATAAGAACTCCTTGTACAAAGATATAGAGTGATGATAGTCAAGTCAGTGGCGGTAATGCACCTGTAAACTGGTTGCCAACCGCCAATCAAATCTAAAAGAAGAAGAAGAAGAAGAGAGCTGGCCGGCTGGCTGGCACAGCTATTGATGCCACTGAGGCGGCATGAAAAAATAAGCAGCAGTGCTGTGGTTTTAAGCAGGTTTTATTAAATCATACCACCTTCACGGGATCCCCTCTCCGGTGCATAGTGGAGCAGCCCGGAGCGGGATCCCTAGGCTCTCAGAGAAGGAGAGGCGGACACGTGTGTGTCTACCAGTTGCAGGATCAGAGTGAGAGAAGAAGAGAGAGATTGCGTTACAGAGTTGCACCTTAAATACTTGATCATAACAATACATCAAAAAGACATACCCCACAGTCTAGAATGATCAAAGGGACAACAGAACAGGCAGGAGGTATTTGCATTTGTAAGCCATACATCACAATGGGCAGATTAGCTAGACCTCGCTCTAAGTGCAAGACAAAGAGGCTAACAAGCACATCTACATATTGATCTGAGTCTCTAGGTCACAGTAAGGACAGGACGCATGAGTACAAAGGATGAAAGGCATCGATTAACATCACATAGGTGAGACAGAAGAAACTCGTCTACCTGTAGACATTAATACACCAAAGCACATCTAAGATGCTCAGAAAAAGCACAGTAAGGACAAGCCATATGCACACTATACCGAATGGCGCATTACATCACAACACATGCATGTTTGCATCACAAATACATGAATGGCACATTGCTTCTCAGTAATGCAGCAGAAAAACAGAGAAAAGAGGGCTGAGTGTCCTTAGTCTGTTGTGGGGTTAAAACGAACCGCCACACACGCTCCCCCCCAGAGGACGCGGCAGGGGGTCGCGACCTCGATAATCCATCTGTGTGAGCAAGCTGTGGGAGAAGCTCGCTGCAGGCGGAGGGGGAGGGAGGGGAGGGGTAGTAAGTGCCGGCAGGAGCTGTGAAATCGTCCTGAGCCGTGCAAAAATTGCTTGCTGCTCCGTGACGTCGAGGGTTTGTCCCGTTGCACGTGCGGAGATCACAAGAAGAAAAATTAGTCTCTGACTCCTCTTGTGGCCATGAAGAAAAGCAGGAGCGGCTGTAAGAGAAAAAGTAAACAAAGCATAGGGACTGTTGGCTTTGGGTGCTGAAGCAACCCCAAAGCTCCTGGGAACAGCTGACGGCTGAAATCCCGTTGTGCCGTGGCTAAGACCATTAAAAAATCCAGTGGCGAGCTGCGTGCTTGCTTCAGGTGAACGAGCAACCCTGAAGGTTCTGTGGGCAGCGGCGGAGGACGATGGCGGTCTGTGGCGTGGCTGAGACTGTTAACAAATCCTTCCAGTATGCTGCATGCGTGCCTCAGGTGAGCGAGCAGCCCTGAAAGGCAGCGGCGAAGGAGGAAGGCAGTCTGTGGAGCCATTACTTGTCCCATGCGTGATGCGCCGTCCTTGTAACTCCCCGATGCGTGCGCGGGGGTTCAGTGCGTGGGTGGGCCGCTGGAGTGGTGAGTCAGGGTGCAGAAACTTGGTGGAGATCAGCGCAGACGGCGCCAATAAAATCCAGGTTGAGCTGTTGCTGTAGATTTGGCCATGGTGCGTTGGAGCGTTGAGAGGAAATAGACGATCTTTAGTCCCTCAGGCCCGTGCAGAGGCGTTGGAGCGGCGGGAGGGAATAGACGATCTTTTGTTCCTCAGGCTCATGCAGCTGCGTTGGAGCGGTGTGAGGAAGTAGACGATCTCCGTCCCTCGGGCTCGTGGAGGCGCGTTGGAACGGTGTGAGGCAATAGACGATCTTTGTGCCCCGGGCTCGTGCAGCAGCGTTGGAGCGGTGAGAGGGAGGAGACGATCGTTGTCGCTCGTGCGGCCATGGTGCGTTCAGTTCCATGCGCTGCGCTCCCCGTCGGCCCTGGAGGTTGCCGTCGTGGAGAGAGGACGAGGTGCGTGCGCTCTCAGTGAGAGCGGCCGGTCCAGCGTGGTTGTGCAGATCTCAGGCGACGGAGCATTCATGCCCGGGTGTTGCGTTCGCTGGCCGCTCGTTTTTTTCAGCGTCGGTTCGCCAGCGTGGCCATCCAAAACAGAAGGCTGCGTTGCACAAAACGTGTGCGTCTTCAAGGGGCCACCAACGCAGCTGTGTGGCTGTCCAGCTCGGAAGGTTGCTTTCGCACAAAACGTGTGCGTGTTCGAGGGGTCACCAGTGAGGCAGCATGAAAAAATAAGCAGCAGTGCTGTGGTTTTAAGCAGGTTTTATTAAATCATACCACCTTCACGGGATCCCCTCTCCGGTGCATAGTGGAGCAGCCCGGAGCGGGATCCCTAGGCTCTCAGAGAAGGAGAGGCGGACACGTGTGTGTCTACCAGTTGCAGGATCAGAGTGAGAGAAGAAGAGAGAGATTGCGTTACAGAATTGCACCTTAAATACTTGATCATAACAATACATCAAAAAGACATACCCCACAGTCTAGAATGATCAAAGGGACAACAGAACAGGCAGGAGGTATTTGCATTTGTAAGCCATACATCACAATGGGCAGATTAGCTAGACCTCGCTCTAAGTGCAAGACAAAGAGGCTAACAAGCACATCTACATATTGATCTGAGTCTCTAGGTCACAGTAAGGACAGGACGTATGAGTACAAAGGATGAAAGGCATCGATTAACATCACATAGGTGAGACAGAAGAAACTCGTCTACCTGTAGACATTAATACACCAAAGCACATCTAAGATGCTCAGAAAAAGCACAGTAAGGACAAGCCATATGCACACTATACCGAATGGCGCATTACATCACAACACATGCATGTTTGCATCACAAATACATGAATGGCACATTGCTTCTCAGTAATGCAGCAGAAAAACAGAGAAAAGAGGGCTGAGTGTCCTTAGTCTGTTGTGGGGTTAAAACGAACCGCCACACCACCAAGGACACAGTCCAAGGACGGATGATTTTTTCACACATAGGGAGTTGTTCAGAACTCCTTATAAGAACTCCTGATACAAAGATATATAGTGATGATATAGAGTGAAGTACGTGGCAGTAATGCACCTGTAAGCTGGTTGCCAACTGCCAATCAAATCTAAAAGAAGAAGAAGAGACTGTCACAAATCAAACTGGACTGCTGAATAGAGTGAAGACCTGGATCAAGGAGAGCTGATCGAGTTGGACTGTTTGAAGAAGGAGAAGAAGAGGAAGGTTGGGACCGCATTTACATCTGTGTTCGGCTGGCGGTAGGATTGATTTGTTTGCGGTGAATAGCAAAAACTGTACACTGTCTGTAACAGTATGGCATCTAGCTCTGACGAGTACGATAAAAATGAGGTGGGCTGGACACTATCCAGGCCTGGGGGCCAGAAAAGAGCAGCTAGGGGGGCAACAAGACCTAGAAGCGGGTCAGATGAGAGTGATGCGGGAGGAAGTAACAATGCGAAGAAAACACCATCTGGCCAAAATGGATGGCAGTTTGAGGATGTCGGGAATGACTGGAAGGTTGTCATTGAGTTCAGTCAGGGTAAGGGGCACTATCACCCTGTTAAGCTAACAAAAGCAATTGAGAAAGAAATTGGGAGAGTTAAGTTTGCAAAGATCTTGAATAATAACCGGCTGTTAATTCATGCCACAAGTAAACAACAGCAAGAGAAAATACTGGCAATGACATGTCTAAACGGAGAACAAATGAATTGAAGGATGTGAAAAGGCTAAAGAGTAAAAAAGAAGGTTCACTGAAGGACATACTGTCTGTCATGATTCAGTTTGAGGAAACACTCCCTAAATCAGTCCTAATAGAATACATGTATTACAGTGTCAGACAATACGTCCCAAAGCCACTCAGGTGCTACAAATGTCAAAGGATGGGTCACACTGCTCAGCAATGTAAGGGAAAGCTAAGATGTGCTAGATGTGGAGGGGAGCACGAATATGGTTAATGTGACAAGGATGCCAAAGTAAAGTATTGCAACTGTGGGGGTGAGCATAGTGCTGCATATGGAGGATGTGTTGTGCAGAGGGAAGCTAGACAAGCCCAGGAAATCAGAATAACTAAGAAAATCTTGTATGCTGAAGCTCTAAAGACAGTTAGAGAGGCAGGAATAGTCAGAAACACAGCAGGCCTTCCTCAAAGAAGTTCAGTTCAAATGGAAGCCCACCAATCAACGGGTCCTACGCAAGCACAGGATTGTGCTGCTGCAAGGAATGTTTGTGTTCACAAATGCAAAATGGATGATGACACATTGATAGTTCAGAGGACAAATTTATAGCTTTTATCTGCCACACTATGAATGTTGCTGCACTGCTAAAGAAGAAAAGTGAAAGAATCAAAACCATTGTAGAAGCAGCAGGAAGCTTCCTAGATGTGAAAGATATCACAGCTGACCAGATTCATGCTTTACTGAAAGCTGAAACCGGGGAGACTGCACATGCTGAAACAAGACCTTAATTATGGTAATACACATACTACAGTGGAATGCGAGGAGTCTTATTGCAAACGGACAAGAACTCAAGAAGTATCTTTATGAACTACAAGCTGTTCCACAGGTAGTGTGTGTACAGAAGACATGGCTTCAACCTCACTTAGATTTTGTTATTCCAGGATACAGTTCAATCAGACAGGATAGATTTAACACTGTAAATGGAGGAGGATGTACCACTTTCATTAAAGAAGGCCTGGCGTATAGAGTGAGTCACTCCCCTGAGGATATAGAGTGTAATATTATTGAAATATGTAGGCCAAATGGACAAGGAAATATTAAGCTGATTAATTATTACAATCCATGTAGGAAGTTAACAGCAGATACTTTCAGTGTTATGGCAGGGGAAGGGCATATGAAAGAGGTATGGTGTGGAGACTTTAATGCCCATAATAGCTCGTGGGGAAGCACACATACAGATAACAATGGAAATGGTGTGGAAGAGATGTTAGATGAAATATTGTTAATTTGTCTGAACAGTGGTGAAGGTACCAGGGTGGATGTGCATAGGGGCACATTATCATGTATTGACCTGACTCTGGTATCTGATTCTTTAGTGAGCACCTGTGAATGGACAGTTATGAACAGGACAACTATGGGAAGTGATCACTTCCCAATACTCACAGTCATTAAAACTGAAGTACGGTATGTATACAGAAGGGAAGATGTTTTGCAAGATGGTGTTTTGACAAGGCAGATTGGGGAAAATTTAGGCAATACTGTGTTCAGTTGTGTCATTTGGTGACATTAGAAGGTGGCATAGAAGAGTGTTCAAGTCAGGTAACCAATCATATTCTGAATGCTGCAATAGCAGGAGAGAGAAAACAACACAGGGTAGGAAGAAGGTTGTACCCTGGTAGAATGACAAATGTAGTATTGCAATAAGAGAGCGAAACAAGGCGTTCAGCGAGCTGAGGAAGAATATGACTAGTGAAAACTTAATAGAGTATAAAAAGAAAAGGGCAGTAGCTCGAAGAATTATTAAAAACAGGAAAAGGTCAACATGGAGAGAATTTTGTCCCTTGGTACGAAAACAGAACTAGGTGATGTCTGGGGTATGTTTAAAAAAATGAGTGGGAAAAGGGTATCAGTTAAAATTCCAGCTTTAGTGGATAGGGACAAGATGGCTGTATCACACAAAGAAAAGGCAAGAGTCCTAGGTAGAGCATTTGCAGCAGTGCATAGAGGAGACCATCTTGGTGAGAGTCATAGACAGCAAAGGCAGCATAAACTCAGAGAAAATGGAAACTTAAAAAAATGTAGTGAAAGAGGACATGACTGTGTTAGACCTCCAGCTCACAATGTCAGAGCTTAAGAGAGTTTTGCAAGATAGCGAATACACAGCTCCAGGATATGATCAGTTAAGCTATGCTATGTTCCGGCAGTTGCCTTTGCAATCAATGCAGCTGGTGCTGAAATTGTTTAACAGGATATGGAAGGAGGGGGTTATCCCAAGTGGGTGGAAAAAGGCTGTAATTTTACCATTTAATAAGCCAGGGAAAGATCCATATCCAGCTCATTCAGGCAACTACAGGCCAATAGCATTAACGTCACATTTAGGGAAATGGATGGAGAAGGTGTTAGTTTACAGACTCTCATATGTACTAAATGGTAATGGTAAATGACATTCACTTATATAGCGCTTCTATTCTCATCTATTCTCATCACTAGATGACCAAAGCACTTTACAGATCCTGCTATCCACCCATTCACACACACGTTCACACACTGATGGTGGCATACTAGAGCAAAAACGATTAATAAATGACTATCAGAATGGTTATAGAAGAGGAAGATCCGCAGTGGATGCTCTGATTAGG
Source organism: Pholidichthys leucotaenia (assembly GCA_020510985.1). NCBI lineage: Eukaryota > Metazoa > Chordata > Actinopteri > Cichliformes > Pholidichthyidae > Pholidichthys > Pholidichthys leucotaenia. Next base: position 124,159,265 of record CM035844.1, on the reverse strand, counting down.
GTCAGTAATGACACTGAAAAGACTCTCAAAATGAAAGAAGTAATGGTTATAGTTTATCTGGATATTGAAAAAGCTTATGACTCACTGTGGAGGGATGGACTTCTTATGAAATTGAATAAAATGGGCATTGGCGGTAGGATGTATAATTGGATAATGGATTTTTTAACACACAGGACAATTAGGGTTAAAGTAGGATCAGAAGTTTCTAATGACTTTGAAATAGAAAATGGTGTTCCTCAGGGGAGTGTGATAAGCCCTGTTTTATTCAATATAATGATTAATGACATGTTTGAGGATCAAGAAGGATCCATCAAAACAGCACTATATGCAGATGATCGAGCCATATGGACGTGGGGAAGAAATGAGAAATTTGTGTATAAAAACATCAGGAAATCAATGGAGAAAGTGGAAAAGTGGTCATATGACTGGGGATTTAAATTTTCAAACAGTAAAACCTGCTATATGACATTCACAAAAAAACGCAGAACTGGTACAGAACCATTAACATTACTGTATATAATCAACCAATAGAGAAAGTGAGTGAGTTCAAATATCTAGGATTGTGGTTTGATAGTACATACACATGGAGAGTCATGCTGAAAATTTGGAGACAAAGTGCAAAAAAGTCATTAATCTCATAAAAGCTGTAGCTGGACATGAATGGGGTGCAGATAAACAGGCATTAATTGACATTTACAGAGCACTAATGCAATCAACAATAGACTACAGATGCATGATTTATGGAGCAAAGACGACTCTCGAAAAAATAGACAGAATGCAGCATAGAGCGCTTCGCCTGTGCATTGGAGCCGTCAAAACAACACCAAACAATGCAGTTTTAATAGAAGCAGGAGAAATGCCAATGGATTTGAGAAGAGATAAACTTGCATTATCATACTGGGTCAAGCTGAAAGGAGGTGACGAAGCAAATATTTCAAAAACAACACTACAAGACTGCTGGGAATATTCTAATTTCCAGGGACACGGGTTTGGGTGGACAATTGAAAGAAGGACCAGAATGTATGGGCTGCACACTATTGATATAGCTACAGTAACTCCAGTCCAGTGAATAATGTTCCCCCTTGGCTGTTTCCGGGAATAGAAATAGACACTAGTCTGCTAATGAGGAAAAAGGATTGGCATATGAGTGAAGTTGGTGTTAAAACAAGCATTTACTTCAGGAACAATTACTATAACTTCTTACAGCTCTATATTGACGGTTCAAAGAATAAAGAGGGCTCTGTTGGAGTTGGAGTATACATTCCAGAAAGTGACCATCGCGAAAAGACTCTCCAACAATACATCCATGTTTACAGCAGAGATGGTGGCAATAATTATTGCTTTGCAGTGGGTGGAGGAGGTCAGACCGGACCGGGTGGTGGTGTGCATGGATTCACTTGCAGCATTAAAAACCATACAGACACTAAAATCAACAAGGGAAGACTTGGTGATTGAGCTATATCACAGTTTATTTAGGGCACACGGGTGGTGGAGAAGTTCAGTTTTGTTGGGTTCCTGCACATGAAGGGTTGAAAGGGAATGACTGTGCAGATAAATTAGAAAAAAGTGCTCTTGGAAAAGACTATACAACTATACCATTGTCTCTTGGAAAAAGTGAAGGGAAAGCAATAATCAAGAAAAAAGGAACTGAGCTATGGCAAAAGATGGGATGAAGATCATAAAGGTAGATCGTATTACAAATTGCAAAAATCTATTGCAATAAAGAATTTCATAACAACCAAAAGGAGGGAAGACATCATTATGGCAAGACTCAGACTGGATCATACAGGTTTAAACGGCGCTTTATTCACCACGAAGAAAAGCAAAAGTGACAAATGTAGAGAATGTGAAGTAAAAGAAAATGTCGAGCACATCTTATTACACTGTCACAAATATGGAAATGAAAAGACAGATGATGGAAAATGAAGTTCGAGAGGCCAGTAGGGAATGGGGTTTAACTGGGATTCTGGGAACAGATGGAGATGGAGAGGCAATAAGAATCATGAGAAGGGCTTGTTTCTCTTTTTTAAATAACTCAGGATTAAGTCATAGAATTTAGAGGTCGGGCTCAAATGACATAATGTTACACACTCTTGAACAGTAGATGGCGGTATGCACCTTTCAGCTGTTTGCTATCCGCCAGTAACCAAGAGAAGAAGAAGAAGAAGAAGCAGAAGAAGAAGAAGAATAAGAGACTGTCACAAATATGGAAATGAAAGACAGATAATGGAAAATGAAGTTTGAGAGGCCGGTAGGGAGTGGGATTTAACTGGGATTCTGGGAACAGAGACCAGTTTAGAATAAATGCTCAGAAATACTTAATTATCATAAAACTAGGCACACTGAAATAAATACATGTGACTGACACATGCTTGTCTACAATACATCCCTAATTTCTCTAAGTAACTTTTGTCTAATCTATCTATGAGAATGCACAGTGAGTGACAGACAGACAGACAATTACATGGGTCTCAGAAGCTTCTCTTATACATGCAATAACAAAATCCAGATGTGTGAGAGCCTTCTCTGCTCTTTTTCACACCGAGGTGCGACATAACTGTTGCTGAGGGAAGAGGGTTGCCACAAAATGGCACTCAGTCCTGTCCATCCTGAATGGAGGTCTCTGGAGCCTGTGATGGGGTGATGGATCTTGTACGGAGTTAAACAGTCTTATGTAATAAAGTTCTTGAAGAAAGGGAATTCAAAGTTCAATGCCACTCATGTCCATCACATCTGATTGGGTAAAGGTTTGAGCGGGCCAGTCACAAGTAAGGAAGTAGTTAGGGTGTTCCTTTTTTGCCAACATAAACAACTAAAGGTGGGGTTTGCTAGTTTGTGACATCAGAAAATCCAGGAACTTTAATCCACATGTTTAACTAAACAAAAGCAGCATGTGTTTTTGTGTGAAGTCAGTATTATAATCTTTTGCAGCATTATAAGTATGTCCATGAAAATGAAATCACACCAAAAACAATTTTTTGCAAATTATCAGACTTTTAAAGGTTAAGTTTGCAAACAATAAATTCATAACAGTAAACTCACAAATCTAAGAGAATAAAGTTCCAAATTGAGCTGTTAAAAAGGCACAAACTTGTGCTTTTTTCCATCATAGTGGTTGCCTTGGTAACTACTTGCAGGAGACGACTGCTTGTTATGTCATTCATAGCAGCTTATACCCAATGACCATCACTGAACCAAAATCTACTCCCCTAATGACTCCACCTCAAGCCTTGTCATTAGACTTAAAATTTCTGAAATATTTAAAAAGGAAATTGCATCGCTTGTATAATTTATAACTGCAGTAGGTATAGTATCTTGTAATAGTATTATTACAAATAGTAATAATACTATTGGGGTTATAGTATCTTGTAACCCCATCATTTTATATTAATGATGGGGTTAAAATTTTGAATTTCCCACTATCTCAATGAGTGCCTCATTTGTCTCCATTTGTCAGCAGTTTTGTTGCATTTTGACTAATTTATTTTTTAATGACCTGCGTCACTGCATCACTTTTGCATTAGTTATTATCTTTGATGATGTCTGCTCAGTTTACTTGCGGAGGAAGTTGCAATATATTTATATTTTGTTTCATTTATTTTATATCTTAAGCTAAAGTAGGACAAAAATGGTGATTTTACTTTGAGGTGCCTATAGAGCTTCATACAGTTACGTAAATAGCCTGGCTTTGTGAGCTGCACTTGGTTCAGTCTTTTATCTTCTCTTCCTATCCTGACATCTTTTTGCTTTTTGCTCCTCTTTAATCACTCAATGAAAATTCCAGCTCGCTGACTTGATCGCTGACTTTAATTATGTGCTGTGACAGTAACAGAAAACCCCTGGCAGCCAGATCACCTCGGCCATATGTGCCCAGACATAATCATGCTGTTACTTGGAAACCCACATGGTCAGTCATTACCTCTCTCCTGGGCAAGGAGGAGAAAAAGAACAGAAATGGTTGAATTATTCATGTGTGCGCTGATGGAAATTGAAGACATTAACACCCTACTATGATGCAAAGACAAACGCAAAGACACAAAAAGTTCACAACAAGAAATCTTGAGTTCCGGGTTCATGCTAAGAGTTAAGATAAGATAAGATAAGATAAGCCTTTATTAGTCCCACAATGGGGAAATTCCAGGATTGCAACAGCACAGGGATAGCAACACTCAGAGCAACAATCAGAAGGCAAGAAAAAAAACATCTAGTAAACATATGTCCATATTACTATAAATGTATATACTGTATATAGACACACAGTGCAGAGCATTATGGTTGGTTGGTGAATGTGCAGCAGAAAATCTAAGCTCTCTCTCCGCGGATGCGGCGGGCCAGCTGGAAGTCTTTGGGCATGATGGTGACCCCCTTAGCGAAGAAGAGACCACCAGGTGGGCCTCGCTGGTCTCCTGCAGAGCCATGACGGCGAAGCTCAGGAAACGCAGGACGGTCTTGAAGTCCTGAGCGATCTCCCTCACCAGGCGCTGGACGGGCAGCTTACGGATGAGCAGCTCCGTGGATTTCTGGTAGCGACGGATCTCTCTCAGAGCCACGGGCCTGTGACGGCGAGGCCTCTTCACTCTGCCGGTGGCCGGAGCGCCTCTCCGAGCAGCCCTGGTGGCTAGCTGTCTCCTGGGGGGCTTCTTCCTCCAGTAGATTTTACGGGCAGTCTGCTTGGTTCTTGCCATCGTTCTTTATTATTCTGTCTTATATTTCTTGCACGCCGCCTAAACTCCAGCCTGGCACCCGCGTCGTTTTCGCTACAGCTCCCGGTATGTCGAGTTTCCCATTAGCACCGGGCGGCGGCCAAATGCTAGCTAGCACTAGCTCCTCCCCGCTGTAACGTCTCCCGCTGCAAACCGTGGCTCCGTCCGCCGACCCGGGAGACCCCCGGGGCGATCCGCGCGTCCGTGATATATATACAGAGTGAAAGGTGTAGAAAGAAGAAGGAAAATTAAAAAAAGGCTGTTGCAATGGGCAGCCTACTCGTGTGGCGCCACCGGTCCGGCGGAACCGGAACTGGAAAAGAGTTAGCCCTGTAACCAGCATTTGTTCACTTTTAAAATGAATAACCCCAAAGTTTAGATTAAAAACCTCACAATAGACAGTTTCTGCTCACATCTCACAATGTAATGCTTGCTTCTGACTCCACTTCATATGAAGATGCTTATAATATACAGTATTTACCATTAAAAGATGGCAAAAAATGTAAACAAAAAGGGAGATAGCTGCCAAGTAATAGCCAACTAGCTAGCTTGTAGGCCGCTGGACTAAAGAGAACCAGGCTGATGGACTTTGGAAGAGTATGTCTATAAACAATGAGTGGTGAAAAATGGCAAACTTTGTTGAACATATGTGTTAAATGACAATAAGACCATTATTATTCAATATTATTCAGTGTTAGTCAGCAACATCCAAGAATAGCAGCTGGGCACAACTCATTTTTGTGTAGTGATACTAGTCTTAATGGCAAATATATACTGTATCATTAAATAAATAAACTAGAAAAGCACTCGGAGAGCTCAGACCTCCGCCAAGCGCCACAGTTCCCCCCATACAGTGTGTGTGTGTACGTTTTCAGATTCCTTGGCCATGAAAACATATGACTAGCAATTGGATTCACAATGATAGGATTAGTGGTTGAATAGTTATTCACGAAAATCGCATTGTCCGTAATGGCGGTTTAGCGCCACAGTTCCCCCCATACAGTGTTTGTGTGTACGTTTTCAGATTCCTTGACCATGAAAACATATGACAAGCAATTGGATTCACAATAATAGGATTAGTGGTTCATTAGTTATTGACGAAAATGGCATTTTCCGTAATGGCGGTTTTCTTCTTGACGGTGATCCGGATTACCACCAAAATGTAATCATCTGTAGGATACCCCATTTCTGACAATCTTTGAAAATTTCATAAAAATCCGTCCAGAACTTTTTGAGTTATCTTGCTAACAAACAAACAAAAAATTCCTGGATCCAGACGGTGATCCGGATCACCACCAAAATGTAATCATCTGTAGGATACCCTATTTCTGACAATCTGTGAAAATTTCATGAAAATCCGTCCATAACTTTTTGAGTTATCTTGCTAACAAGCAAACAAACAGACAGACAAACAAACAAACCAACGCCGATGATCACATCACCTCCCCCTTTGGCGGAGGTAAAAAAAAAAAAAAGCGTAATCTGTTGTCCCTTATCGCTATCAACGGAAGAATTGCTTTTGTGAAAGTTGTATGAAAGCAGTGTTCTACTCAGGGTTGTGCAGTTCACAGGTGATGAATACAGCACAGCAGTCATGCCATTGGCTCTCTGCACGACTGCTAATTATCAAACTGTGTGGTTGTCCACTTTGGGATAATCAAAAGAAACAGGAGAAGGTTCGCCAGCAACCGTATATCAGCCACCTCTCCAGCCATTTGTGCTATGCCAGATGTGTGATCCACCGTGCAGGCTGAGGAAGACAAAGCTCAATGCTCACAGCTGGACCGCACAACCTCCCTCTATTTTTCTATCACTCCTAATCTCAATGCAGTGTTGCTAAACATAAGAGGCGGCATTCCCCTTCCAGCGCTGACAATTATCCAAATCTTGTACACAAGCATAAAGAGGAAGTGTGGATGACTAGCAGAGATGCACTCAGAGAGAGGAATCCAGAATTGCAGCCATGTTTATAACTGCAAAATGTCAGAGACTAATCTTTACAATGTTGTTTGCACAGGCCCATGTGTTCATCCACTGTATATAAATGGATTGTGATGTGAAGTATTCCTCTACACACACCATCTTATTTTTTAGTGAAGTTCTTCACTTTGATGCCCTGGCAGTCTTATGGAAAATGAAATTAATCTGCAAGGTGCGCTCTGTAGTTCATCTCATCTTGCATCATTTACTGTAAGAGCAACCTTATACAGCTCTGTTAATGAAATTACCAGCACTTACTTCTCTGAGGTTTGTATCAGCTTCCATATATTGGATGCCTCATACCCTCACACTCCTGTCTTTATTATGCAGCTAATACATTTCTCTGCAACTATGGCAGAATGCTCAGGGCTTTCTGTGGCCATTTATGGTTCTGCTAGTTCTGCCTTTTTTGATGTATCTTCCTCCACTGCCATTATGTAGTATATTGGGCTTTGTTGTGTTAATAGCACAACAGGGGTCAATACATTCCCGTACTAATCTAATTTGTGCTTCTCCTCCCTCATGATGCTCACTGCAGTCTTTGACTTTGTGGCCCCATTTGATCAGATAGGGCAGGAGTTACCACCTACAAGTGCAAGAGGTCCAGTAAGTCAGTCCTCCTCCCCAGCTGAGGTCCAAATTAGGGCTGGGGATCTTTAGGCACCTCATGATGCAATTATGATTCAAGGTCTCCGAATTGATTCTAAAACAATTCTCAATGCATTTTTTGTTGTTTTTTTTCAGGATTTTTTTTCCCTCTCACTGTCTGACAGTGTGGTACTTTAAGCCAAGTGTTTGCAATGACCCGTGAATTTACTTCAAACATCATTTGATAAAAGAAATGGAAGTCACATGGACAAATTTATTTGAAAATGTGCTTTTAAGAACTCTCATCTTTTCATGGACTGTCACGAGCTGAGCACTGGAGGTTCCGCCAGACTCAGTCTCGTGGCTTTTTCTCTGTATTTATATATTTGTTGTATTTTTGTGCCTTTTGGTTTTTGTTATCCCTGCATGTTTTTTATTTTCCTGTTTATGTCCTAATTTTACTGTGTTCTGATTATGCATCAATTGGTATCTATTTCTCAGTTTGTACTTGTTTATATTTTATTCTTCCATTTCTTATAATTGTGGTTGACAGCTGTCTGGGCTTTTCCTGGTTGGTGCTCCGTGTGGGTGTAGCCCTGTCAGCTGTCAGCCAGGTGCTCTCCTCTCACTACTTCGCAGCTGATCCTAATCATTAATCATTGTTACCTTTTTGCCCGCTCATGTGACCCCACGCCTGTCATCACTTGTTTTATTTGTTCTGACCCTATTTAAGGACTGCATTTTCATTTCATTCTTGCGGCACTCTTAATTATACTCTTTCCACCAGAACCCTATCCCCGTTCTGGTGAGTTTATTTGCCACTTAATCTGTAAGTTTACCTTGTTACCTGTTTGGAATTTTGCATTCATGCACCTTGGAACTTTATGTTTTGTTAATAAATGCCACAAACTTCAGTCAGCACCTGGGTCTGTCTTTCTCTGCTCTGAGGGGCAAATCATGACATGGACATTCTTTAAGAAGACCACAGCTGTCTCCAGCAGGCCAATATCATTATCGTTTACACATTATTTTATAAAGCAGATGTTTTAGCTGCTTTCAGTTCTGTATTTTTTAAACAAAAAAAAAATCAAATAAATTCTTTGCTCAATTTCAAATAAACCATGTAATAATTTAATCATAATAATACAGGGGAACACTAAATATGTTTTTAACTCCAAATAAAAGCTGTACAATTCTAAAATCTACAACTTAAATCCTAAAAATGGAAAGTTTTTCAGGAGAACACAAACTAAATTGCATACATTTAAAAAGATTGATATAGTTTTAAAAAATCTCGTAAAAGTTTCCCTCTGTACTACATTTTCAGTATTAAAAAAAATGGTTTAAACTGTAAGATTAAAAAAGGGACAGAAAATAATTAATTCCACAGTACAGAATTCCTTTGGAGATTTTTTTATATCAATGTTTTTATCTTTTTAACCATGTCTGTGTCTTTCTGGGTAACACTCTCTCACAGGGATTGAGGAGGTGGATGTGTGTGGAACTTTTCATGTTCAGTGACACGCAGAGCAAATTATTGCTTTGACATGATATCAGAGGGTCGTCGAAATTACCTCCATAAACAACGCTGTGTTGGCCCAATGGGGATGCTGTTCCAGGAAAGTGTGGAGGAGGCGTGGGACCTTGTGTCAACAAACCCCTGGGTGGACCCGTACCATCGCAGGCAGCCATAATGGTGGTGGACACAATTCATTCCATGGGTTACATCGGGAAGGAAGCGTGGCTGTCTGCCCCCTGTATCCCACAGAGAATGTCCAAGGTCTCACGCCATAAAATGTCCGGGCAGCGGCCACCAATACAGCACTTGAGTTCCACTTTTTTGTTTGGTTAAAACAAAACAGTATAATTTTTTCCCCCAAATTGTATATTAAAAAGCTTCAGAGTCCGGATGGAGGACTTTCGAGGTCCGGATCTGTAACGGGTTAAAAATGGGGATTAATAGTATGTGACGGGTTAAAAACGGGGATTAATGGGTTAATTAAAAGGGTATCATACACGGGTTAAGAAGCAGATTACAGGTTAAGAAGTAAGTTAAAAAGCTGATTGTAGACAATATATACAGTTAAAAACCAGAGTTAAAAAGATTAATGTTTCATTATTGTTTTTGCACATGATTGTTACATTTAAAAACGTCAGTACAGTATTAGGGGGTTTGGATGCTGTGTGCACTGTTTACGGTTTGTTGAGAGTTCGATGATTCACAAATTGATTGCTTTTGCCCGGAGAGGGAACTGTGTTGTGCGCTTGCGCAGAAGTGTCCAGCCCTTTTTGAATAAAGCAAGATGGAGTGAAGATGTAGACCGCGACTCTCTTCATTATTTCTTGTTCAAAAGCACCACGCACCTCTCCCGAACTGTGGAGCAGAGGGCACAACATTATGGAGGCACCGCTTGGGATATTTTGGTGAGAGAAAAATCCGCCAGCCGAAGTGGAAACTCGAGCCAAATATCCCCCCACAAACCCCGGCATCGGAGACGTAAGGCACCGCCGACATTCACCGTGGCTTCGACACCACGTGCAGAGGTTGTAACTCTAGCACCGCAATCACCACTAGAGGACACCGCTACACCACGAAGGTAAAAGAGGCCTACGTTGAACTGTTTTATGCCCACTTCTCTGATGAAAATGGAATTGGAGGAAGTTCAGTAACAAGTTAAAGGAGCATTATACAAACTGAATGTTGAACAACTGCTTAATGTATGCAATGGACTACAAATATCTGGAATGGGAAAAGAGCAATTTGCAGACAAAACTCGAGGCCAGCTAATCACATTTGTCACAAGTTATGTTGAAAGAACTGAGTTAACTGAGCTAGAAGATGAGGGAATGTCTCATTTGCTAAATATAAAGGACTTGATTGAAAATGCAAAGATGCCAGAGCTAGAGCTAGTGGGTGAAGATAAACAGAAAGAAAACCTGCAGAAAGAAGTACATGCTTTACGGGCCACACTTCAAGCCAAAGAAGAGGCTATGCATCAGCTAATGAGTAATAAACTGAGCCTACAGAGCACACCAATGCACAGGCGAGCTTCAGCGCCTCCAGATAACTTCATGTGGCGTAAAGACTTTAAGATATCAGGCCAAATGGGGGAGCCGGGACAAAAAGACAAGCTCACATTTTCCAGTTTGGCCAGGCAGATTGAAAGTGGGCTCAGTAAAGGCTACCATGAAGATGAGATCATCGACGCAGTGATTTGAGCCATCACACCAGGCCTGCAGCTGAGAAGTTACCTAGAAGGCAAAGGTAATCTGACTCTTCCTGCCCTGCGGAGGATCCTAAGGTCTCACTATCAGGAGAAAGGGGCTACTGAACTGTACAAGCAGCTTTCTTCAGAAGCTCAGAGCAGTAAAGAGACTCCTCAAAACTTCCTTCTGAGAGCCATGGATCTTCGCCAGAAGATTCTTTTCGCGTCCCAGGAAGATGAGTCGGGTCTACAATATGACCCCGCCTTGGTCCAAAGTTTATTCATGCACACCATCCTAACAGGTTGGCAGAATGACAATGTTAGGAGTGACATGCAGCTGTACCTTCTTCAGCCCACGACATCTGATGAAGTTTTATTGGAAAAGGTGAATATTGCATGCGCTAATGAAAAGGAAAGACAAGACAAGAAGAAACATGCTGTCCCCCAGCGAGCGGCCGCCGTGAATGCTGTTCAGCCCAGTGACACTCCTGCATCTGCAGAAAAAAAGACAGTTCACAAACAAAGCACAGCCGTTCCGTCACCTGATCTGCTGGCAGAGATTAAAGAGATGCGGTCTGAGATGGTATTTTTAAAGGACTTGTGAGCTGAAGTGTCCCAAATCCGAGAAACCATGCAGAAGTCTTCAGCCACAGCACAACCCATCACCAGCGGAGGACATGAAGACCACTCCCCAGCGCCGACTTTCCCGCCATACCCACAATACCAGCTGGACCCATCTGCTCAGCACTACTGTCCTCAGCAGCAGCCCCAAGCAGCTCTTCAGCAGCACTATCCAGCGCAAGGCCTGGCGCCGATGAGAGGCACTGTACAATTCCAGCAGCGCTTCGCCCCTCAGCGGTATCACATGCCCCGCCCACAACCAAGGTGTTATTATTGCATTCAGACAGGTGAAGAGTTTTGCCAGCACTGTTTTCACTGTGGGAGCAGTGAGCATTTTAGAGCAGGCTGTAAAGCACAGAAGCCAGTGAAACCAACCAGAGGTAACTCTTTAAACTAGAAGGGGTCACTCCAGCGGGACATGGTGTGACCAGTGACAGAAAAAGGTCCCAGTGTTGTTATAGCTGTACTACACAGGGTGAAAACCAGAGTTTGAAATGTTGTTCAGTGTGTAAAAGTGCCTTGTACTGCTCCAAAAAGTGTCAAGGAGAGCACTGGCCCATACACAAAGCCAAATGTAAGCCCTACACCTGTGGTGGTATTCGTAAGGGGGGTAGAAAGTCCCCTGAGAAACAGGTCAAAAGGAAATTCTGTGAAAAAGACAAAGTACCGTCTGTTAGACAGTTAGTGGGGAGAAAATGTCTCATTCGGTGCTTTTTAGGCAACAAAAAGGTTGAAGCACTTTGGGACTCTGGCTCACAAGTTTGTGCTATTGACGAGTCATGGAAAAACACTAATTTACCTGAGTTACCGCTGAGAAATGTGAGTGTGCTTATCAATCCGAATGAACCCCTCCATCTTGAAGCAGTCAATGGTACAGACATGCCATACGAGGGGTGGGTTGAGGTACCATTTAAACTTACAGTCAATGACTCTGAGTTACTCATACCTGTTCTAGTGCTTAAAGGTAACCAGCAACAATGTCCAATTATTGGGTTTAATGTTATTGAGCACTTGATTTCAGAAAGTATGAAAGGTGAAAATAATTCAGGGGAAAAAGAGAAATTTCTGAGAACAGTGAAAGTAGCTTTTCCACATCTTAAGAAAAACAAAGCTACAACTTTCATAAAAGCAGTTAGTGTTGGACAAACACATGAGTACAATGTGAGGACAACAAAAGAGAGAGTGACTGTACCCAGCCAGAGTTAAGTGTTTATTGAATGTAGGGCTCAGGCCAAGACATTTAAAGAGGACATTACACTGATTTTTGAGCCTTGTGAAAACCTACGGTGGCCAGACAGTTTAGAGTTTTGTGACACATTTGTTTCAGTGAAAGCAGGGTCTATTCCAAAGATTACTTTTAGTGTCCAAAACCCTACCAACCATGACATCACTCTATCAGGAAGAACCACTATTGGTACTGTGCAGTCAGTGGGGTCAGACTATCCTGCTAACATCTTCACCAGGGACCTCCCGTCTGCAACCATCAATGAGATCCACATACAGGAATCCACCGGATGCACCCCCACCAGTGAGCAATGGGACCCTCCTGTTGACTTGTCCCATCTGGATGAAGATAAAAAGAAGACTATTCAGCAGATGTTAAGAGAGGAATCAGCGTCATTTTCAAAGACAGACGATGACATAGGGTGTGTGAAAAATCTGCAAATGAACATTTTGTTAAAGGACACTGAGCCAGTTTCAAAAACTTATCTGTCTGTACCAAGGCCACTGTACAGGTAGATGAAGGACTACTTACAGGACTTGATAGCACAGGGGTGGGTGGAAAAGTCTACTTCCTCCTACTTGTCTCCTGTTGTTTGTGTAAGAAAAAAGGACGGTTCGCTGTGCTTATGTATTGATTACAGAGAGCTGAACCACAAGACACACCCAGATCGACACCCCATACCCAGGGTACAGGATATTATGGACAGCCTGGGGGGGAACACTATCTTCTCACTACTGGACCAGGGTAAAGCGTATCACCAGGGGTTCATGTCCAACGAGAGCAGACACCTGACCGCCTTTGTGACCCCCTGGGGCCTTTACAAATGGATCAGGATTCCTTTTGGCCTTATGAACGCACCAGCAGCATTCCAGCGATGTATGGAGCAATGCCTGGAAGGGCTGCGGGACGAGATATGTGTCCCTTACCTGGACGATATTCTAGTGTTCAGCAGGACTTTTAAAGACCACGTCGAGGACGTCAGGAGAGTACTATGGCGTCTGAGACAATGGGATAAAACTCAAGCCACAAAAATGTGACTTTTTCAAACCAGAGGTGAGGTACCTTGGCAGAATTGTCTCTGCTGAAGGAAGCATAATGGACCCGGCAGGCACAGCTGCAGTGCGAGCACTGAAAAACAAGCAGCCAGGTACTGTTGGTGAGCTCCGCGCAATACTAGGACTGTTAAGCTACTATAGGCAGTACATCAAAGATTTCTCTCGTATTGCTAGCCCTTTGTATGACCTGCTTAAAGCCCCTTTGGAAGCAAAGACACAGAACTATACAAAAAAAAGAACAATGAAATAGAACAACAGTGTCCCCTTGAGTACTCCTATTCGGTGGAGTGATGTACATCAGTCAGCTTTGGAGCAGTTGATAGACTGTTTGGTCCAGCCTCCTGTTCTTGGTTTCCCGGACTTTTCACAACCCTTTATCTTACATACAGATGCCTCTAACCAGGGGTTAGGAGCTGTATTGTATCAAAGGCAAAATGGTAAACTCTGTGTAATAGCTTATGGCTCTAGAACCCTAACTGCAGCTGAGAAAAATCACAATTTACACTCAGGCAAGTTAGAATTTCTAGCTCTTAAATGGGCGGTCACGGACAAGTTTCACGATTACTTGTACTATGCACCTTCCTTTACTGTGTTCAGCGACAATAACCCGCTTACTTATATTTTGTCGACAGCAAAGTTGAATGCTACAGGGTGTAGATGGGTTGCAGAACTTGCCGATTTCCATTTTACTGTGAAGTATCGCCCTGGCAGAGAGAAAATAGATGCAGTCTGTCTGTCTAGAATGCCTTTAGATATGGAGACTTATATGAAGGAATGCTCAAAAGAAATGTCATACGATGTTGTGAGTGCAGCCACACAGGCAGTTGACCATCAGGATGAGTCTAGTGCAGCCTGGTCTATGGGTATTTCAGCTAAGAGTGCCACAGTGTCAGTGAGTATGCCTATGGCTCCACTTACTGCAGGACAGATCAAACGAGACCAAGAAACTGATCCCATTATTGGACAGGTTGTTGAATACAAACTGGCAGAGGTAAAACCCTCAGGTTCAGAACTCAAACAGCTTAGTCCACAAGTTGTATGTCTTTTGAGAGAGTGGGACAAGTTACAGTTCAATGACAGAGGTGTCTTATATAGACAAACGACAAACAGAAAGCAACTTGTGCTACCCGAAAAACACAGGCCAACAGTGTTAAGAGAACTGCATGATGAAATGGGCCACCATGGTGTAGAAAGAACTACTTCTTTGATACGGGATCGTTTTTACTGGCCCTTCATGCAAAAGCAGATAGAGGACTATGTATTGAGACAGTGTGTGTGCCTTAAAAACAAGAGACCAAGCCATGAGACTAGAGCTCCACTCACTAACATAGTTACTACTCAGCCTTTTGAACTTGTCTCAGGTGACTTTTTACACTTAGACAAATGTAAGGGTGGTTATGAGCATGTACTTGTTCTTGTTGACCATTTTACGCGTTTTGCCCAGGCTTACACCACCACAAACAAGTCTGGAAAAACAACGGCAGACAAAATCTTTAATGACTATGCTTTAAAGTTTGGGTTTCCCCTGAGACTTCACCATGACCAAGGTGGTGAATTCGAGAACCAGTTTTTTGCCCAACTCAAAGAGTATTGTGGAGTTGCAGGCTCGCGGACCAGCCCTATCACCCACAAGGAAACGGGCAGGTTGAACGCTTTAACCAGACTTTGATTCAGGTGTTGAAGACACTCATGGAGAAACAAAAGAGTAACTGGAAGGACTCACTAAACAAACTGGTGTATGCCTACAATGCTACTAAAAGTGAAGTGACAGGGTTTTCGCCTTTTTATTTACTTTATGGACGGTCACCAAGATTACCAGTGGACATGTTGTTCAGTTTATCCCCAAACATAGATCAGGGTGACAGCAAACATCAGAGCTACATGCAGAAGTGGAAACGGGATGAAGGACGCTTACAAGATCACACATGAAAATGCAAGCAAAGCCGCTGCTCGGAGTAAGAAACTGTATGATAGTAAGATGAGGTATTCTACTCTGTTGCCCGGTGATCGTGTTTTAGTCAGGAACTTGACTTCACATGGGGGTCCAGGCAAGCTGAGGAGCCACTGGGAGGATGTCATACATACCGTGGTTCATCAAGTGAGCAAGGACATTCCAGTTTATGAACTGAAACCTGAGAGAGGCAATGGTAGATCTAGAACTTTGCATCGCAATCTTCTTCTGCCATGTGATCACTTGCCTTTGGAGACTTCTTTGCAGCCTCGTTCAAAGAAATACACCACTACCAGATCAGCGGGGACACCGGAGATTCACTCAGAAGAGGACGACGATGATGAGGATGAGTATTATCCAGTGCCACTTCACTTGAACGCCCGCCCCGATTCGCCACCACCTGAGAGGACCGCAGACCCAGCTCAGCAGGAGGACAATATACCTGAAGAGGTGCAGCAGGAGACAGAGCTTGAAGCTGCAGTAGCTGACCAGCCACCAGAGGACGACATGGGTCAGGTAGAGGACTTACCTGTGGAGGAAAGCCTTCCTTCACTGCACCCTCCTTCTCCTACCTATAGTGATCCTGGTGAGGAAATGAATCAGAGACCTAGACGTAATGCTAGAAAACCGAAAGTATTCACTTATGATACATTGGGTACACCAGCATGTTATAACATACAGTCGTTGCCTTATTATTCTGAACCGACCATACCATGGGTATACAGTGTACATCCTTTCTATTTCCAAGAGCTTTGTGGTAAATGTTAATGGGTTGGTGGTCATTTTGTATACTTGAAGTAGAGTAAATGCAGTTACATTGGACTCACACTGAAAGATTGAGTTTTAAGGTTGTTTGACTCATTGGGACTGACTTTAAAAAAAAAAAGAGGAAAAAAAGGGGAGGGGACTGTGTTGGTGTTTATCCCAGTATGCACAGGATATGCACTTAAAGTGTAATGGACACTTGAGACTATGAATGAGTTCATCTCAAAGCCAGAATGTATGAAAAGAGTTCCAGCCCATACAGTATATGTATTATTTGGACTCAAAATTGAATGTATCAGAAGAGTTCCAGCCTGTCATATATGCGTTATTTGGACTCAAAATTGAATGTATCAAAAGAGTTCCAGCCTGCTATATGTGTTATTTGGACTCAAAACTGAATGTATCAAAAGAGTTCCAGCCTGTCATATGTGCTATTTGGACTCAAAACTGAATGTATCAAAAGAGTTCCAACCTGTCATATGTGCTATTTGGACTCAAAACTGAATGTATCAAAAGAGTTCCAATCTGTAACAAAATGCATACACAAGAAACACTGGACAATGAGTATCTGATACTTGCATAACAGAATGTATGAAAAGAGTTCTAGTCTGTAAACTTTTTTGTTGAATTAGTTTACTATGCACTCTTTGAGAATTTTGCACTGTGACAGTGGTTATTATACATTTCACATGTCCTGATGTTGGGGACAACATCTATTTTGAGGGGGAGTATGTGACGAGTTAAAAATGGGGATTAATGGGTTAATTAAAAGCGTATCATACATGGGTTAAGAAGCAGATTACAGGTTAAGAAGTAAGTTAAAAAGCTGATTGTAGACAATATATACAGTTAAAAATGAGAGTTAAAAAGATTAATGTTTCATTATTGTTTTTGCACATAATTGTTACATTTAAAAACATCAGTACAGTATTAGGGGGTTTGGATGCTGTGTGCACTGTTTACGGTTTGTTGAGAGTTCGATGATTCACAAATTGATTGCTTTTGCCCGGAGAGGGAACTGTGTTGTGCCCTTGCGCAGAAGTGTCCAAGTTCGATGATTCACAAATTGATTGCTTTTGCCCGGAGAGGGAACTGTGTTGTGCGCTTGCGCAGAAGTGTCCAGTCTTTTTTGAATGAAGTAAAATGGAGTGAAGACGTAGACCGCGACTCTCTTCATTATTTCTTGCTCAAAAGCACCACGTACCTCTCCCGAACTGTGGAGCAGAGGGCGCAACAGATCCAGACCGGAGTCTGCCAGTTGGTGACCCCTGAGATAGGGCTTAACCTCTTGCACTCCGGTGTACCACGGGTGGGCACGTCTCTGCGTCCTAGAGCGCACGAGGCCGCTCTCGTGCGCTCTAGGACGCATGATGTAGATGGTGATGTAGGTGGTGATGGCGTCCAAGCGCGCACTGAAAATAAAAGCTGCAGACACAGCCGCGAACAGATTAGTTCATCTGATTGACCTCTCATTCGACTAATAAGATCCTTGAATTGGGTTTCTGAAACCTTGAAGAACCAATGACTGAAAACCTAGCCAGAAGGACCCGCTGTGGATCCTTCTGGCTTAAGGCTGTGAATGCAGTGAGCCAATTGAAGCAGAGAAGTTCGCGAGCTGTTTTTTTTAAGGCTGGGTGAAGACTGACTGCTGGAGTGGATCAAAAAAGGACCCGCAGGAAGAACCCCACAGACCCAGCAGCACGGAGACCATCCACAAATGCAACCTGTGTGACAGGGAGCGCCATTCGTGCATGTTCGGCCACAGGCGGTGCTTATTTTGTTTTGGTTCCAGCAGAGTAGACGTTATGATTTCTTCCATGGTCATAGACCGACGGAGGCTGACGACGAAGGCTGAGTGACACACACGCCTTCGCCAGTCTTTTTTTAATTACTACTGTTATTTGTTTTGAAAAATCGTTCGCCAAAAACCGCAATCATGGAAGCACAAAACCACAATAATGGAATTATGTTTTGATCGGGTCGCGAGACCAGAACCACGAGCGGACCAGCGTCGCGTTTGTCTGACACTGGGGAAGAGAAGTTCGCCAGGACGCTGCTGTGAAGAGGTAAGGTGTTATAAGCTAAATTATTCTTTATTCCTCACTATTCTTCTGTAGCGAGGGGGGGGGGGCCGCGGTGACTGAGCTGCTGTCCCACATCCCACATGAGGCTAATCCGTCATGTAGCGATGGCCAATGTCCATCCTCTGTAGCGAGGGGGGGGGGGACAACCCCCCCCCCCCCCCACACACACACACAGACACAGCTCTGAGTGTGACCTTTCATTAGAGCCCAAAATGAAAACTGTGTCATTTGACACAATTTGGCACAGTTCCAAAATGCCTGGGAACAGCCTGAGGAAAAAGGTGTGTAATATATTCATTTTTTGTGGTATTGTTACAAAATTTGGACCTCAGCTGGATAACACTTGGTTCTACATTTCTGTTGCATTTTCCAGCCCGGATCTGAAGCTGTGTGTTATTTGCAAGCATTTGTATCCAAAAAAATACCCAGGCCAAATTTATTTTCTTCAAGTTCACTATGTTTAGATGACTGTAACTCAGTGGCCGGAGCACTTAGAGAGATTATGACTGTTTTGCCCAAAAATTCAAAGTGTTTTCTTTTCAATGAGACCAACCCCATGAAGATGCTGCAAAGGGTTGAAGAACAGCTTTCGATTTACTTTGGGCACATTATTTTTTTGGCATTTTTAGGAAAATTGACCGGAGTGCAAGGGGTTAATTGTGTTACTTAAAAGTAACTTGACAGTCACCTAGGATAGTGTGTGTGTTGATCAGTGTTGGGCAAGTTACAAAAAATAATTAGTTACTAGTTACTTCTTTTCAAAAGTAACTGTTACTTTACCAATTACTGCATGATTAAAGTAACTAGTTACTTGGAAAAGTAACTTTCACGTTACTTTTAAATGCATACTTAAATCATCTTGCACACATAGCAAAATAATTTAATTAATGAATTACATTAAATGGATTGCTGTCCTACTGCTGTTGTTATTATTGTTGTATTGTGTCATTTGCTTTATCATTATTGTATTGTTTACTGTTGTTGTATTGTGTTATCTGTTCTATGTGGCTGGCATTGGTTGGCCAGGGGACACAAGATGGAAATTAGCTTCAGTTATAATCTTGTATTTTTTTTTTTTTTAAAAATCGCCCAAAGATGCAGGGATAGGCTCCAGCCTCCCCGCGACCCGAAAAGGATTAAGCGGAAGAAGATGGATGGATAATCCTTTATTAGTCCCACAATGGGGAAATTACAGGGCATCCATCTGGATGGATGAGGCAGCCACAGTGCGGCGCCAAGCCCTTCACCATTCACTCACACATTCACACCTAGGGCCACTTTAGAGTCTCAAATTAACCTAACTTGCATGTCTTTGGCCTGTGAGAGGAAACTGGAGTACACAGAGTAAACCCATGCAGACACGGGAAGAACATGCAAACTCCACACAGAAGAGTCAACAATGGTAAGAGGGTGGGATCAAACCCACAATAGTCAGGGGTGAAATCAATCCTGTGACCGTCTAACTGTGCTGCCACAGTGCTAACCACTGCACCACCAAGCTATGCTGTATATTTACATGTCTTATGTTCATTAATATGCACTGTCTCTTATAAATAAATAAACTTATAAACTTACATTACGGACTTATTAATGTCAGGCTGAAAACAGACTGTTTCATACAGCGCTTTTAGAGCATGTTCAGTCTGCTTTATCCTGCCTTGAGAGCTCTTATTGTGGGAAAAATCTGAAGCAATCAACATGATATTGCCAGTAATTTCCTCATTTCAGAGTGAGAGTTGACAGCACTGCATAAAGCTGTCCATGTTTATCTTACCTTTATGATATGTATTTAATCCAATGTGTAGTGATTCAAAAAAAATGTCCATTATCCACAGTCCAAATGTCTGATGTGACAGAGACATGATCCAGTCCCTCAAATTCCTTTTGGAGATTAAAATCCATCAATCCATCCATCCATCCATCCATCTTCTACCACTTTTCCGGAGGTCCGGGTCGCGGAGGCAGCAGTTCAAGCAGAGAAGCCCAGACTTCCCTCTCGCCAGCCACCTGCTTCAGCTCTTCAGAGCGGACACCAAGGAGTTCCCAGACCAGCTGGGAGACATAGTCTCTCCAGTGACTCCTGGGTCTGCCCCGGGGTCTCCTCCCAGTGGGACGTGCCCGAAACACCTCAAGTGGGAGGCGTCCAGTAGGCATCCTAATCAGATGCCCATACCACCTCAACTGGCTCCTTTCAATGTGGAGGAGCAGCGGTTCTACTCTGAGCCTCTCCCGGATGACTGAGCTCCTCACCCTATCTCTCAGGGTGAGTCCAGCAATCCTACAAAGGAAGCTCAGTTCAGCCACTTGTATCTGCGATCTCATTCTTTCGGTCAATACCCAAAGCTCATGAGGGTAGGAACGTAGAATGACCGGCAAATCGACAGCTTTGCCTTAGAGCTTAGCTCCCTCTTCACCACAACAGACCGGTACAACGTCCGCATCACTGCAGCTGCTGCTCTGATCCGTCTGTCAATCTATCTCTCCATTCTCCCCTCACTCGTGAATAAGACCCTGAGATACTTAAACTCCTCCACTTGGGGCAGGAGCTAGTCCCCAACCCAGAGAGGACAATCCACCTTTTTCTGGCTGAGGACCATGGACTCGGACTTGGAGGTACTGATTCTCATCCCCGCTGCTTCACACTCAGTGGCAAACTGTCCCAGTAAGACCTGTAGGTCATTGCTGGATGAAGCCAACAGGACAACATCATCTGCAAACAACCGAGATGAGATCCTGTGGTCACCAAGCATGACACCCTCCATTCCCTGGCTTTGCCTAGAAATCCTGTCCATAAAAATTATGAACAGGATCGGTGACAAAGGGCAGCCCTGACGGAGTCCAACTCTCGCTGAGAATGAGTCCGACCAAGTGTTGGCAATACGAACCAAACTCTCACAACGGTCATTTAGAGACCGCATAGCTCGTAATAACAAGCCCGATACCCCATACTCCCGAACCCCCCCCCACAAAACACCACGAGGGACATGTTTAGCCTTCTCCAAGTCCACAAAACACATGTAAACTGGTTGGACAAACTCCCACGAACCCTCCAGGATTCTCAAGAGGGTAAAGAGTTGGTCCGATGTGCCACAGCCAGGACGAAAACCACATTGCTCCTCCTGAATCCGAGGTTCGACCAACGGTCGGACTGTCCTCTCCAATACCTTGGCATAGACCTTCCCAGGGAGGCTGAGGAGTGTGATCCTTCTAAAGTTGGAGCACACCCTCCGGTCCCCCTTTTTAAAGAGGGGAACCACCACCCTAGTTTGCCATGCCAAAGGCACTGTCCCCATCCTCCATGCAATGTTGCAGAGGCGTGTCAACCATGACATCCCTGCAACATCTAGGGCCTTGAGGTACTCAGGCCCTGGATGATCAAAATCCATTTTTGAATAATCTTTATCCAGGTAGCAAGTAAATGTGTTTTGACTTTAGTGGATCACAGTCCAGTTGTCTGATGGAAAGTGACTATTATCACGTCTTCAGTCTGTAACAACGTATCTGGCAATCAGGTTTAATTCTTGCTGGGTCACAAGCTGTCCAGATGCATATCTGTGCTTGAAATGCAGCCGTGGCTGTTTAGACAAGAGTATTTCCACTTTACATCCAGCCGTGGCTGTTCAGATAGGAGCTTTGTTGCTGTTCTCTGGTGCTTCTGAAGATTCCAGTAGGTCTCAACCGCACTTTAGCTTCCAACCCACCAATATGCTTTTGTCCTTAACCGTGACAAAGGAAAAATAATCTATTTCCACAAAAACAAAGTGGTGTGGAGAGCATGAAATGAAGAGGCTGAATTTATTTCTCAATTCAGGTTTATTAATCATCACGTGTCTCCAACATCTTCTCAAACAGAAAAAGAACTAACTTCCCACATCTCCCCTTTTTATACCCGGGACATCAGAGTACAGAATCACATTGTCATTCACTCCCCAGAGACAATACATCACCCCCCAGATCCTCTCTTCTCCACCTAAACCCTGGTGGTCAGAAAGTCTTCTCAGAGCCATTTCTAAAGACACATTTCACACCCTCCTGTCATCCCCAGGAGGTCCAGACTTATTGTTCCTTCTAAGACGTGAGGTAACAGTGATATACATATGCAGCCTAAGCATCTCAAAAGTAATATACATATGCAGCTTAAGCATCTCAAATATGTGAGCCACATAACTCCCCCCAAACGTCGAAGATGAAACAATACAACATAGTCTAGACAACATGATAAAATCACAACATCAGTCCATATGCTGTCTAGGCTTCAACCTTCTCCCGAGCTTGCTGTAGGCGGGCTTCGCCGCTCCCGTGGCGCCATCCTGCAGTGAATCTGCTATCTGAGGATGAGAACTGTTAGTCAATCCCTGAGAGGGCTCTGGGGCCTGCTCCCTGGGGGGTCTGCCGCGTTGAGGAGCCCTCGCCACTTGCACAGTTTCACCAGCCATCACAAAAGCAGGTTTAAGTCTGTCTATAGCAATTGTTTCCCTCCTGTCCCCTAAATCTAGCAAAAAATGCTTATCACCTGTTTCCAGCACTCTATATGGGCTGTCATAAGGTGGTCGCAGGGTTGGGTGCTGAGCCTCATGCCTGACAAAAACAAACTCGGCGTTTTTTAAAGATTTAGGTACAAAAACACGCGGAAAAGTGTGATGAACGGGGCCCGGAAGCATGTCCGCTCCCGTGTCGTTCAGTGACCGCTGAGCAGGGGGACGCTCTGGCGCCAGGTTATCAGAAAGAAACTCCCCTGGCAGCCGGAGTGGTTGTGTAAACACCAACTCAGCCGGGGAGGCTTTTAAGTCCTCTTTAGGTGCGGAACGCAACCCTAATAAAACCCATGGTAGTCTGTTTACCCAATTTGCATCCGTCAGCGACGCTCTGAGGGCTGCTTTCAATGACCTATGAAAATGCTCGCATAAACCATTAGCCTGGGGGTGGTACGCGGTAGTGCGGTGGATTGTTATCCCCAGGCTGTGGGCCATCGCTGACCAAAGCTCAGAAACAAATTGAGGCCCCCTGTCTGACGTAATATCCGACGGGACCCCAAAACGCGCTACCCAAGCCATTAAAAATGCGCGTGCCACCTCTGCGGCTGTGGTTGATGCCAGTGGGACCACTTCAGGCCAACGTGTGGTGCGGTCCACCATTGTCAAAAGATGTGTGTACCCCTGCGACGAGGGTAGGAGGCCTACGAGGTCGACATGCACATGATCAAACCTCTTGGCTGGGATGTGAAACGGCTCTAAGGGAGCTTTTGTGTGTTTGTGTATTTTGGCCCGCTGGCAAGCCATGCAGGCTCTTGCCCACTCCTTAACGTGCTTGCACAGGCTCGGCCAAACAAACTTCTCTCCTACCATTTTTACCAACGCGCGCACCCCCGGGTGCGCCAGAGAGTGAATCGAGTCAAAAACACGGCGGCGCCACGCGGCCGGCACTACCGGACGCAGTCGTCCTGTAGAGACATCGCAGATTAGGGGAGGCATGCCATCTTGCAGCCTCCTGCTCTCCAGCCTTAACCCTGTTGGTCCAGACTGGAGCGCGCACACGTCCGCGTCACTACTTTGATCCGCAGCCATGGCTGGGTAATCTATCCCCACGTGGACTGGGGCCGCGTACGCTTCCACGCTGCTATTTTGCTCTGCGACCGCGGTAGTATAATCTACCTCTGCGTGGACTGGAGCGGTTACGGCGCGAGAGAGGCAGTCTGCCACCACATTAAGTTTACCCGCCACGTGTTGAATATCAGTAGTAAATTCTGAAATTGCAGCCAGCTGCCTCTGCTGCCGGCCCGACCATGGTTCCGAAACTTTGGCCATCGCAAAAGTGAGCGGTTTGTGTTCGACAAACGCGGTGAAATGCCGACCTTCCAGCCAGAACGGGAAGTGACGAATGGCTAAGTGGAGCGCTAACAACTCCCTGTCGAACACGCTGTATTTTCGCTCGGTCTCGCGCAAGGTCCTGCTGAAAAAGGCCAGCGGCTGCCAAGCCCCGGCAACCTGTTGCTCCACTACCACCCCTATAGCCACGTCTGACACTTCAGTGGTGAGCGCTATGCGGGCCGTTGGGTCTGGGTGAGCCAACAACGCAGCGTCCGTAAGGGCTTTTTTTACCTCCGAGAATGCGCGCTCCCGTTCCGGGGACCATTCGATTGCACTTGAGGGTTTTTGTTTTTTAAGCGCGGCATACAATGGTTGCATGAGCTGCGCTGCACGGGGGAAGAAACGGTTATAAAAATTCACCATTCCCAAAAACTCCTGTAGTGCTTTGACCGTTTGTGGCTGGGGAAAATCTGCTACTGCGCGCATTTTGTCCGGCAGCGGAACTGCTCCCTCTGGGGAGACGCGGTGCCCCAAAAAATCAATCTTCGCCACCCCGAACTGGCACTTCGCTGGGTTGATTATTAACCCGTGCTCCCCCAACCTCCGGAAAACTGCCATGAGGTGCTTTTCGTGTTCTTCTTCGGACGCGCTGGCTACCAAAAGGTCGTTCAGGTAGACGAACACAAAAGGGAGATCGCGTAACACCGCATCCATCATGCGCTGGAAAGTTTGTGTGGCACCTTTAAGCCCAAATGGCATGCGCAAAAACTCAAAAAGTCCGAACGGAGTTATTACCACTGTTTTGGGAATGTCTTCAGCGCGTACTGGAACTTGATGATAGCCGCGGACTAAGTCTATTTTAGAAAAAATGCGCGCCCCCGCCAGATGAACCGAAAAATCCTGAATATGGGGGATTGGATAGCGGTCGTGCGCTGTGGCGTTGTTCAACCTGCGAAAATCACCGCAAGGTCGCCACGAGCCGTCAGCCTTAGGGACCATGTGGAGCGGGGAAGCCCATGGGCTATTCGAACGCCGAATGATGCCCAACCTTTCCATGTTGGCGAACTCCTCGCGCGCTATGGTCAGTTTAGCTGCATCCAAGCACCGAGCTATTGCAAAAACAGGGGGACCAGCGGTAGTGATAAAGTGCTCCACCCCGTGTTTAGCAATGGCTGCTGAAAAAGTAGGAACCGTTAGTGCTGGAAACTGAGTGAGGAGTGTGTGAAACTTACTGCCTGCTGTGGCGACGTTGGCTTGTGCTGTGGGCGGGGACACTCGAGCTGCACAAGGGATAGAGTAAAACGAGAGTGCATTAACCAAGCGTCTATTGGGGAGATCAACCAACAACCCATGTGAGCACAGAAAATCAGCACCTAACATGTTGAAACTCACCGCCGCTATAATAAAAGTCCACTCATATGTGCGGCCGTGCAGGGACAGAAGTAGGGTCCTTTCACCGAAGGTCTTAATGCTCGAGCCGTTCGCCGCTGATGCCCCGTGACTCCCGGGGCCCGCCAGCCAGTCAGCGTAGGTCGGCATGATGAAACTCACTTGGGAGCCTGTGTCCACGAGGAATTGCCTCCCAGAACGCGCATCCGTCAGGTAGAGCAGCTTGTTCTGTTCACCGAGGGCCACAGCTGCTACCGACTCCCGGTCCTGGCGTTTCCCGAGCTCTGGAACTGACACGGCGGTATACACTTGCGTGCCCTCTCTGCGAAGCAACAATGGTAAAAACAGAGGTCGTCTCCTCCGCGGTGTCGGGGCTTCGCCGCCGCCGTTGTTGGTGTGTCTGCCTCTGTCGCCTCTGGCCCTTTGCCGTTCCCGGTCGTCGCGCCGAGATCTGCCGCTGCTGCGGTGGCCATGTGCCGTCCGCTGGCGTTGAGGATCCGCTGCGCCTCCTGGGCTAGCATGCGGAAGTCCCGCTGGGTCACAAACTGGGAGCCCGCCAGGGTCGTCCTCGTCTCCAACGGTAGAGTTCTCAGGAAGATTTGAGTGAAGAGGAAATCGTCGCTGTCTGAGCCTCTCAGCTTCAGCATGTCTTCCATCAGGTCAACAGGCGTGCTTTCTCCCAAGTCGTGCAGGGCCAGGAGCCTCTCAGCTCTCTCCTGGGCTAAGGGAGTGAAACGCTGGATGAGGGCAGCTTTCAACCCGCTGTATTTGTTGCCAGCGGGTGGGCGCTGCACCAGGCTCTGCACATGTCGAGCTGTGCGGCTGTCGAGTTTGGCGATGACGTGGTAGAACTTTGTGTCATCTGCTGTTATTCCCCCGAGGGCGAACTGGGCTTCGGCCAGGAGGAACCATGAGTCCGGGTTGTCCTGCCAGAATTCTGGTAGCTTGACTGAGACTGCGCTTGCCCGGCTGGTCCCTGGCGAGTCTGGTTCGGGGGAATCGTCTCTGCCCATAATACGTCTTAAGGTCACCAGTGTGGAGAGCGTGAAATGAAGAGGCTGAATTTATTTCTCAATTCAGGTTTATTAATCATCACGTATCTCCAACATCTTCTCAAACAGAAAAAGAACTAACTTTCCACATCTCCCCTTTTTATACCCGGGACATCAGAGTACAGAATCACATTGTCATTCACTCCCCAGAGACAATACATCACCCCCCAGATCCTCTCTTCTCCACCTAAACCCTGGTGGTCAGGAAGTCTTCTCAGAGCCATTTCTAAAGACACATTTCACACCCTCCTGTCATCCCCAGGAGGTCCAGACTTATTGTTCCTTCTAAGACGTGAGGTAACAGTGATATACATATGCAGCCTAAGCATCTCAAAAGTAATATACATATGCAGCTTAAGCATCTCAAATATGTGAGCCACAAGTGGCTTCATCTTTTTCTCCACTCCGTAGTGAAGACTCAGCTCTCTGCAACAGGTCACATCAACTGACGGCTGCATCAGCTATGTAGGGTCAGTTTGTATTTATTTGTGCTAAAAATATCTATCCATATTAACAAAATGAGTAACAATTCAATTCAATTCAACTTTATTTATATAGCGCCATTTCACAACAAATAGTCATCTCATAGTACTTTCAACTGTAGGGGAAACCCCTACAATTGCAGAAAGACCCCAGCAATCAGGCGATCCCCTGTGAGCAAGCGCTTGGCGATGGTGGAGAGGAAAAACTCCCTTTTAACAGGAAGAAACCTCCAGCAGAACCAGGCTCAGGGAGGGCAGTCATCTGCTACGACTGGCTGGGGGTGAGGGGATAGAGAAGACGAAAAGAACAGACATGTAGAGAGCAAATAGCACAATGGGGACTCAATCTATGTGAGAGAACAAACAGATGTTAATGACCAGCAAAAATATTTCATTGTGAGTGAAGAAAGGAGTGAAGCCCAGTGCATTATTGGAGGTCCCCTGGATGTCTAAACCTATTAGCAGCACAACTAAGGGAAGGTTCAGAGGCACATGATCTCTCCCTAATTATAGGCTATATCAAAAAGGAAGGTTTTAACCCTATTCTTAAAAACAGAGATTGAGTCTGACTCCTGAATCCAGATTGGCAGCTGGTTCCACAGGAGAGGAGCTTGATAATTGAAGGCTCTGCCTCCCATTGTACGTTTGGAGATTCTAGGTATTACAAGTAATCCTGCATTTTGGGAGCATAGTGCTCTGTTAGGATAATAGGGAATGTACTGTAATGTAATGTACTTTATTTATGTAGCCCTTTAAAACAACCCGTAGGTGACTGATAGAAAAATTCCATATTATCTACACTATTATTGATATTAATAATGTATTATTATATTTGAGAAGTATCATACCTTTCATATGCCATGTACAGTGTTTATATGTGCATTCCATATAGGATAAGTTTATATATTCTTGGCCTGTTTCTGTGAGCAATTTCAGAGAGTTCAGACAGGGTTAGTACATGCGTAAGGAATGATCTAAGCCATTTATTATAACCTCCTTGACATGTCCCGTTTCGGGTTACAGGAATGCACAGGAACTCCTCATCTTATAGATTAGTGTTTTATGGATGTTCTGTTAGATTTATGTTCTTGTTTCCAGAGTGTCTGTGATGTCTGCCTGGATAAGCTCAGTTATCAGGACTTTCTGTCTGTCCCTCTCCTTTCCTCCTCTTATCCCATCCTCTCCCTGCTTTCTCCTACCTATATATATCAGACTTAGAAGAATGGATCCTTTAGGGATTCTAAGCATGTCTAAATGCCATGCTTTGTAATTCTTCCCCCAAAGTGGCCATTGGGGTGACTCCTTATATTTTTGTAATAAATGTACATAAATTCAACTTTCTGCCTGATTTTTGACTTTGAATAATTTAAGCTCAAAATTATTCTAATAGTGACCAAAGTGCTTTACAGAAAATTAAACCGCATTAAAAACACACACAGCATTAAAAACGAATAAACATAAACAAAGAAA
The DNA here is from genome assembly GCA_020510985.1 of Pholidichthys leucotaenia. Taxonomy (NCBI): domain Eukaryota; kingdom Metazoa; phylum Chordata; class Actinopteri; order Cichliformes; family Pholidichthyidae; genus Pholidichthys; species Pholidichthys leucotaenia. Next base: position 124,130,887 of record CM035844.1, on the reverse strand, counting down.
TAAGAATAAATACCTAAAAATAAAAATAGGAAGAAAATAAAAACAAATGCCAAGACAAACATCACCACTACTGGGTATTAAAAGCCATCCTAAACAAATATGTTTTAAGTTCTGATTTAAAAATGGCCAGTTCAGAGATAGTACGTAGGTCGGGGGGAGATTATTCCAGAGCCTGGGAGCGACAACAGAAAAGGCTCGGTCACCCCAATGTTTATACCTTGACCTGGGCACATCCAGCAAAAGCTGACTGGATGACCTCAAAGCCCTGCCTTGGTCACGAACAGCCAAAATCTCAGACAGATAAACCAGAGCAAGGCCATTAAGAGCTTTAAAAACAAAAAGCAAAAGTTTAAAATTACAGCCGTGGACAAAATTGTTGGTACCCCTCTGTTAATGAAAGAAAAACCCACAATGGTCAAGTTTGTTTTTTAAAATAATTCTGTTGAACCACAATTCAAAAGCATTGTCTGATTTTCATTGGTTAATTTTCATAAAATTTTTATTTATTACCACTTTTGTCAGATTCAAGTTATTTCTGTGACCATTGTGGGTTTTTCTTTCATTAACAGAGGGGTACCAACAATTTTGTCCATGTGTGTAATTCTAAAATGGACTGGAAGCCAGTGAAGTGAAGAAAGGATCGGAGTAATGTGCTCACACCTAGTTGTGCTGGTCAAAAGACGGGCCACTGCATTTTGCCCAAGTTGAAGACGGCCGAGAGAAGACTGAGAGATGCCAACATAAAGTGCATTGCAGTAATCAAGTCAAAAAGTGATTAAAGCATGGATGGCTAACTCAAGATCATGACAGCTCAGGAAAGGTTTGGCTTTGGATAACAGACGTAATTGATAAAAGCTCATCTTGACTACATTGTCAATCTGTTTATCAAATTTTAAATGGCTGTCAAAAATCACTCCCAAATTTCTGACAGCTGAACTGAGCCTTAAAGAGAGGGTACCATAGCCAGCCGTTACAGTATCCCCAAATATAATACATTCTGTTTTTTCTTCATTTAAGTGGAGAAAATTTTGGCTTAACCACAACTTAATGTCAGTGATGCAGTCCAATAGAACACTTTGTGAGTTTGTTTGTTCTGGGTTCAAAGGTAAATAAAGCTGCAAAGCGTCCGCATAACAGTGGAAAGACATGTTGTGCCTGGTTATTATTGACCCGAGTGGCAGCATACATAATGAAAACAGAATAGGGCCAAGGATAGAGCCCTGTGGGACCCCACAGGAGAGAGAGGCACTAGTAGAAGACATGTCACCAATCATTACAGAATAAGTTATGTTAGATAGGTAGGATTCAAACCACTTAAGTGCAGTGCCATGGATGCTAACATGGTGATTCAGGCATGACAAAAGGATAGTATGGTCCACAGTGTCAAAGGCTGCTGTAAGATCTAGCAGCACTAAGACCACAGGGCATTTGGCATCAGCAGACATCATAATATCATTGTGCACCTTTAGCAGGGCAGGCTCAGTGCTGTGACTAGATCTAAACCCAGACTAAAACTTCTCAAAGATAGAGTTGTCTTCTAAAAAAGATTGCAACTGTATAAAAACACCTTTTTCTAAAGCCTTAGATAAAAAGGGCAAGTGAGAAATGGGTCTAAAATTAGATAAAACTGAAGGGTCAAGGTGAGGTTTTTTAAGAAGGGGCCTAACCACAGCATGTTTAAAAGCAGGTTGTTACGACCCGAGCGCTGGGTTCTGGCCGTGCTCAGGCTACGCATAGCTCGCTGCCGGCCTTGACAGCTGTGGGTGGTATTCTGGCCTCTCTGGGCTCTTATTGTGAAGGCGCTCGGTGGGGCTTCCGCCTGTCAAGGTTGGTCAGCTGTTTGTCATTACTGCTCGTTAGTGTTCGCCTTTATAAGGCGGGCACTAGCGGCAGTTAAATCGCAGGAGTATCGTCAAACCTCGTCAAACTATCCTCATCAAAGCGTCGTCAAACCTTCATGTCAGGTTCGTGTCTCAGGTCATGTCATAGTTTAGCTCGTAGTGGCTGAGGTTAGCCCTACGAGCCCTTGTATTGCTTAACGTGTGTTTTTGCCCTGAGCGGCTCATAGTCTTGTCTTGTCTTGTGTTATTAATAAATCACCATCATTGCAAAACTCACCGGTGGACTCTTGGCGTCTTATGGTGATCCGCGAGGGTCACCGCATGACACTGGTGGGACAAATCCTGAACTAAGGCAGGAATTAATAAAAACCAAAAGACCAGGCCCTACAGTATTAAAAACCCTTTTCAGTATTCCAGCGGGAACAACATCCAGAGAGCAATTTGTCAGCTTCAGAGACTTCACTATATCAGTAAGTGATGATAAAGAGACCAACTCAAACTGTTCAAACACAGCAGAGAAACACAGGACAACAGACAACCTCCCATTAAAACTGTTATTGACGAATACAAGAAATTTTACCAAATATTATTAATCGAGATCAGAATGGCTTTATAAAGGGTAGACAAGGCTTCCATAATGTAAGAAGACTATTTAATATTATTTATTTTAATAAAGAAGCACCGGATACAGCTCTCCTATCATTGGACGCCGAAAAGGCCTTTGATAGAGTTGAATGGCCCTTTCTTTTTGAAGTCCTACAAAGGTTTGGACTTGGAAATAATTTCATAAAATGGGTTCAAATAATATACAATAATGCTACAGCAGAAATCCTAACAAATAACAATATTTCAAAACCAATAAAAATCAATAGAGGATGTCGACAAGGCTGTCCACTTTCACCTTTACTGTTTACTATGGCAATTGAACCTTTAGCGATAGCGATACGTTTACATTCACAAATATATGGAATTAAAGTTGGACCAACAGAACATAAAATCTCCCTGTACGCCGATGATATAATTTTGTTTATGTCGAATCTAAAAAAATCAATTCCAACCTTGTTGAATTTAATAAAGAATTTTGGGGAAATATCAGGATATAAAATAAATAAAACTAAATCTTCAATATTAATGCTAAATGAGACCCAGAGAAATTACCCAGCCCCTGAGGTAAATCAATTCAATGTTGTAAATCAGTTTAAATATTTAGGAATCCAAATTATGCCTAAGCTAGAATCAGTCGCCAGCGTCAACTATGAAGCCTTAATGTCAGATATCAATGAGTTAACTCAGAGATGGATGTCACTACCAATGTCGATGATCGGGAGAATCAATATACTTAAAAGTAATATTTTACCTAAAATACTTTATTTATTTCAATACATTCCCTTATCACCACCTTTAGATCTATTCTCAAGAATAAAAAAAAAGTTAGTGGAATTTATATGGAACAACAGGAGGGCTAGATTACGTTTGTCTTTATTATATTTACCATTTGATCGTGGAGGTCTGAAATGTCCAAATTTTATGTTGTATTATTGGTCGGCACAACTGAGGTCTATGACATATTATTTTTCATCAAATGATCTCCCTCACTGGACTGAAATGGAATCATACAATTTACCTTTACCTCTTCCCATATTCATATACTCAGATTCGGCAAAAAAATTACAAAAACAAGTTAAAAATCCATTTGTAAAGCACATGATCAAAATATGGTGTGAAGCTAAAAACTATTTAAAAGAACCACAGTTATTGTCACAATTTAGTCCAATATGGGGTAATCAATATTTTAAACCAGGGAGAGCGGACGCTGTATTTAAAGTATGGAATTTAAAAGGGATACAAAAGATTCAGGATTTATATTTGCCATGTGCAGACAACATAATGTCTTTTGAAGAGCTGAGGATCAAATTTAATCTCAATAGAACACATTTTTTTAAATATCTTCAACTTAGAAACTTTATTCAATCAAATCAAAATAAAGCTCTCACTCGACCTATTTATTCATCCTTGGAAAAAATGATGATGAAAGATAGTAAAAGAAAGGGTATTATTTCAGAGTTTTATAACTCATTGACACTATCTTCAAGTGAAAATTCACTGAAAAGATTAAACTACTGGAAAGAAGATCTGCAAATTGAAATTTCAGAGGAACAATGGGAATTGGCTTGTACAGAAGCTCAAACCAAATCAATAAATGCACGCCTTAAATTGATACATTTCAAATGGTTAATGCGGATGTATGTTACACCGGAGGAGTTAAATAGATACAACAAAAATATACCAGATACATGCACAAAATGCATGGAAAGTAAAGGAACCCTATTTCATTGTTTATGGGAATGTAGATTAATAAGAATGTTTTGGGAAGAGGTGAGGGTAACAATTGAAAAAATAATCTCAAAACAAATCATATTGAATCCTAAACTGTTTTTGTTGGGTCTGTACCCAGAAAAGCATAATTTTAATAAAAGTGAAAGAACATTCATAGACCTCAGTTTGCTTAATGCCAAAAAATGTATTGCACTATTATGGAAAAAGACTCATAGACCAGATGTGACTCAGTGGTTAAGACAGATGTTAACAAACCTTCCATTAGAAAGAATAACATATATACTGAAATCAAAGGAAATTGTGTTTGAGAATATATGGAGACCTTTTATTGATTATGTAAAAAATTTAAACATAACTCTTGAAGAAGAAGGTGAATGATGTGTGTGGACCTTGTAAATTCCAAACTGGTGAACATAATATGTATACTTATGTATTGGATTGTCTAGACTAAACAGAGGAGCATTGTTGAAGACTTGATTTTGTTGGTGGTTGTTGGTGTTTTTAGTGCATTTTTTTTTTTGTAGTACTTTAGTGTTAGTGTTTGATTGTTTGTATCATGTTTGTTAAAAAAAAAAAAAAAAGGTTCAATAAAGATATTGTGGAAAAAAAAAAAACTGTTATTAATAGCTCGTCTGACAGAGTCCACTTTATCAATAAAAAAGTGAAGAAAAGTCTCACATGTTGTAAACAAATCCTCTGTTACAGTCAGAGTGCATGGGTTTTTAAAAGAGTTAATTGTGTTAAATAGCACTCTAGGACAGTGACTGCTGCTAGAAATAATATCAGAGAGATACTGGAATTTTGGGGGGGCAATGGATCAGCGTTCTCGTCGCGCCCTCCGCCAGTACCCGGGCTCGCCTGGGGAAGCTAATGATCCTACCAGCAGACTAAATTCGAAGAGACGACGCCTCTGTGCCAAGTCAAAGAAGAATCCTAGTCACAGTCCTAAAGCCGAAAGCAAACAGCCCCAAGAGCACTTTGTGGTAGGATCGGCCCTTCGCATATTACAACTAAACGTTGAAGGCCTATCTGCAGCCAAGCGAAGCCTTATCGAAGTCCTCGCCTTCCAACATTCGATTGATGTAATCTGCCTCCAAGAGACTCATATTGGCACAGAGGAAGCTGGCCGCTTCACCATCAAAGGCTTTGACCTCCTGTGCTATGTTCTCCATGCTAAACATGGACGTGCCACCTATGTGCGTTCTGACATAGTTGAAGCAAATCACCTGATAACAACACATTTCTCAGACACCATAATCATTGGTGGCTTCCATATTGTCAATGTGTACAAGCCCCCTAATGCCAACTGGGATCTGCAGGTCTTACCCACCCTACCCCACCCTGCCATCTATGTGGGGGACTTTAACAGCCATCACCCTGACTGGGGGTACCCAGCAGTGGACAGTGATGGGAAGGCACTTTCAGACTGGGCATCCAGAAATGACCTCGCTTTGATATACGACCCCAAACAAAGAGGAACCTTCCACTCTGCTAGGTGGAAGAAGGACTATTCTCCTGACCTGTGTTGGGTCAGCTCTTTGAATGGGGAGCCATATCCTACACAGATCCTCATTCTTGATGATTTTCCACACAGCCAACACCGGCCCCTGCTTGTACACATTGGCCTACAACTTCCAGTCATATACAGCCCAAGGAAGATGCGCTGGAACTTCCGCAAAGCCAACTGGAAGAAATTCAGTGAAACTCTGGACCGGAGCGTTGTTACCATCCCACTCCACACCATCACTGTAGATGAAGCATACAACCGCTTCTGCAGCGCAATCTTCAAGGCTGCCCATACTGCAATCCCACGAGGCTACCGACCCCTCTATGTCCCATGTTTGGACGGAGAAAGTGCTGCCCTCCTACAATCCTATCAAACATCAGGGGACCCAGAGATAGCAGACCATCTCATTGAATCGCTAAATACAGCTCGGCGAAAGAAATGGGAGGAGACAGTTGCTGACCGGAGCTTTACCCACTCTAGCAGGAAATGTTGGAGCCTCATCCGTCGCCTAGGAGCTGCACAGAAGCCCCCTAGCCTAAGCCGAGCATCCGTCACACCCAACCAAGTTGCATCCCACCTACTGACTATCGCCAAAGCACCCCAAGACAAAGACACCAAAAGAGCAGTTACAACTGAGCTAAAAAAACACCAAAAAATGCCTGTAGAGGAAACGAACCCTGAACCCTTCGAGGCTGCTGAACTGGAGAAAGTCCTACAGAGCCTGAAATGTGGAAAGGCAGCAGGATACGATAACATCTTCCCAGAATTCATGAAAAATCTTGGCCCCCGAGCCCTAACCTGGTTGACACAATTCTACACAAGGATCACACAAACAAACTCGATCCCAAAGAAATGGCGGACAGCAAAGGTCATTGCCATCCCAAAACCTGGCAAAGACCACAAATTACCAGCAAGCTACCGCCCAATCTCCCTACTCAGCGTTCCTTACAAAATCATGGAGCGCCTAATTCTGCAACGCATTTCCCCAGAGGTAGAGGATATTCTAAGTGTGGATCAAGCAGGTTTCCGCAAGGACCGCAGTACAGGAGAACAAGTACTGGCCCTAACCACCTTCATCGAAAATGGCTTCGAGAGCAGACTGAAGACAGGGGCTGTGTTTCTCGACCTTACAGCCGCCTATGATACGGTCTGGCACAAAGGCCTCCTCCTGAAACTTATAAAGGCGATCCCTGCTTGGGCAACAGCAATTATAAAAACCCTGCTGACCAACCGAAGGTTCAGAGTCCACCTCAGTCAGAAGACAAGTGCATGGAGAATGCAGAAAAACGGACTCCCACAAGGCTCAGTTCTAGCTCCAACTCTGTTCAACCTCTACATAAACGACCTGCCTACTACAAAATCCCGCAAATTCACTTATGCAGACGACATCTGTTTGGCATTCCAAGCACCAGACTTTGAACCACTGGAACGGGTGCTCACGGAAGATCTTGCCAAACTGGACCAGTTCTGCAAAATCTGGCGCCTAAAACCAAGCCCAGCAAAAACCGTCTCCAGTGTATTCCATCTCCACAATGCAAAAGCTGCCAGAGAACTAAACATCCACCTGAGCGGACTCAAGCTTAAGCATGCCCCAAATCCAACTTATCTTGGAGTGACCCTTGATAGGACCTTATCCTTCAAGGAACATCTAAAGGGGACGGCTGCTAAGGTGAAGGTACGAAACAACCTGCTCTGCAAGCTCGCTGGTGCAAAATGGGGGGCGGCAGTCTCCACCCTGCGCACCTCAGCACTGGCCCTTTCATACTCTGTAGCAGAATATTGTGCCCCTGTCTGGTCCAGGTCATCTTACACACACCATGTGGACACCCAGCTCAACACAACCATGAGAACTATAACTGGAACAATCCGCTCAACACCACTCCCCTGGCTCTCTGTACTGTCAAACATAGCCCCTCCACACATCCGGCGAGCAGCATTAACTCAAAGGATGCTCCAAAAAGTTAAAGATTCTCCTCACTTACCAATCCATGCAGATATCTACACTCCACCCACTGCCCGACTTTCATCCAGACGGCCGATTTGGAAAAACCCTCCCCCAGCTGACTTTACCATCCAGACAGCTTGGCAAGAGGAATGGGAGACCAAGGAGGTCCCAAACAAACAGCTGGTGATAAACCCCAACCAACAGGTCCCGGGCACCAACCTCCCAAGGAGACAGTGGTCTACACTCAATCGCTTCAGGACTGGACATGGCCCCTGCTTGGCCAGCCTTTACAGATGGGGCAGTAGCCCTAGCCCACTGTGCGCATGTGGAGAGGAGCAAACAATGGAACACATCATAGAGGCCTGCCCGCTCCAAAGACTGGAAGGAGGATTACACACCCTCCATACAGCAAACCAGGAGGCAACTGCTTGGCTTAAGGACTTTGCATTCGCTAAATAAAATACTGGAATTTTGCCTTTTGCACGGCCCTCTGGTAATCAGCAAGACAGTCCCTAAAAATTCCCAGAGACACATGTAATTTGCAAATAACATAGGACTTGTGAGATCCACCACAAATAGTTGCAGCTCAAAACAGGAATAAGCATTTGTGGAGAGAAGGCGACATTTAAAACTGTCATTAAAAACAGAAGCCAGACCTCCACCCCGACCAGATGCTCGCAAGGAGCTGAAGAAAGAACAGCCGGGAGGGAGGAGCTTAGAGAAGGCAACGGTCTCACCTGGTTTAACCCATGTTTCTGTCATCAAAAGAAAATCCAAGGAATGTGAAGTAAAAAAGTAATTTAGAATAAAAGTCTTATTTGCGATGGATCTGGTGTTAGAGCCATGCGAATCAAATACTGATCAGCCTGCTGGGAAGCACGACTGATCGGGTGAAGATTCTCCGGTGCGCAGCCCCTTCTGCGAATCCAACGGGCCGGCGGCAGGGAAGTGGGTATCCAGCCTCTGCAACAGTCGGCAACAGCCATCGATAGCGATAATCAATGGATCCTCGTACGTCAAAACCGATATGCTTCCTGGAGAGTTCAGCCAGCAGTTGACGAGGGTTGTGAGTTGAAGAAGAAGCCAGGTAAGCCCTCAATCTGCATGATACTCCGCCTCTCCAACCTCATCTTTTCCGGCGTCTCTTGTGGCGGCCATTTCGAAACAGTCCACTGGGTGCACATCTCAGATAGGGTGGTATAGACACCAACAGAGGCGGAGGAGGCTGACCATTAAATTCATAGGTCGAGAATTTCACCACAGAATTGCGAATATTTAGAAGAGTCAGGCGATCATAAACCAGTAGCGATGACACGTTTTGAGCTAGAAACAATAAAAAGACAACTAAACACATAAGACATAGCACAGGTAGACGTCCAGCCACACACAACAGCGCCATCTTGCCTGCCAACCAGGGAAGTATCAGATCTTTTAAATAAAAAAGGGGCCTGATTGTTTAGAGCTTTGTAAGTGAGAAGAAGGACTTTAAACTTAATTCTAAACTCTATGGGAAGCCAATGAAGGGAGGCCAGAACCGGAGAGATATGACCTCTCTTTCTAGTACCTGTTAAAACTCTTGCTGCAGCATTTTGGATCAGCTGAAGACATTTTAAAGATGTTTTAGGACAACCTGATAATAAAGAGCTACAATAATCTAATTTAGAGCTAACAAAAGCGTGAATCAGTTTCTCAGCATCACTCTGAGACAAGATGCTCCTAATCTTGGCAATATTACGCAAATGATAGAAGGCAGTCTGAGAAACAAATTTAATATGTGAATTGAAAAACAGATCTTGATCAAAAATAACTCCAATGTTCCTCACAGAACTATTCAGAGAGAGTAACCACATCCAAACTAAGTTTGATTTGGAAAGGTATTTCTAAGGTTTTTTGGACCAAACAGAATGACTTCGGTCTTATCTGAATTTAATAGCAGGAAATTACAAGTCATCCAAGCTTTGATTTCCTTAAGACAGGCATCCAATTTGGCTAATTGATTACTATCATCTGCCTTCATTGACAGGTATAATTGTGTGTCATCTGCATAACAATGAAAATGTACACAGTGCTTTCTAATAATGTTGCCTAACAGAAGCATATATAAAGTTCATAAAGTCCTGACTAGTAAACTCTAAGGGAATGCTCGGATTGACAGAGTCCTGACTCTTTGTCAGCCTGGGTACAGTGCTGAAAAGAAACCTGGGCTTATTCTTGTTCTCTTCTATTAATGCAGAATAATAACTTGTTCTAGCCTTTCTAAGAGATATTTTATAAATTAAAAGATGATTTCTCCAAGCTAAATAGATTTCATCTAATTTAGTGGAGCGCCATTTTCTTTCTAATTGACGAGTCTTCTGTTTTAAGCTACGAGTTTCTGTGTTGAACCAAGGAGTTAGAAATCTCTGATTAGACTTTTTCTTTTTTAAAGGGGCCACAATGTCTAAAGTCTGATGCAGAGAAGCTGTAACACTATCTACCATGCTATCAATTACTGAAGGAGCAAGCTCTCCATAGCTTATTTCCGTTGTGTTAACACATGGCATAGAGGAAACAATCTGCATAAATTTGGTAACAATATCATCTGAGAGGCATCTACTGTAGTAATATTTTTCTTTAGGAGCCAAATAGTCAGAAATAGTAAAATCAAAGGTTAACAGACAATGGTCTGACAGTACAGGGTTATGAGGAGACACTACCAGATTATCTGTTTCTATGCTATATGTCAGAACAAGGTTCAACGTGTGGTGGAGATAATGGGTAGAATTTCCTACTTTCTGAGAAAATCCCATTGAGTCTAATATTGAATTAAATGCCATATTAAGGCAATCACTATCTATATGTACATGTACAGTATATTAAAGCCCCCTACTATAATTATTCTATCTGATTTCAGCACTAAATCAGCTAAAAATTTGGCAAATTTGGATAAAAACTCTGAGTAGGCTGAGGGAGGATGATAAACTATGGCAAATAAAATTGGGTTTAACCTAAAATTGCTAAAATGCCCAATACTGAGGACCAGGCCCTCAAAGGAATTATAATATGTTTTTTCCTTTACATTAACTAGTAATTTGGAATGGTAAATTGTTACTACTCCTCCTCCACGACCAGAACGTCTGGGATTTTGACAGTTTAAATAACCAGAGGGAGTTGATTCATTTAAACCAACATAATCGTCTTGCCCTAACCAGGTCTCTGTAAGGGATATTAAATCAATTTGATGATCAATTAACAGATCATGGACTAGCAGAGACTTGGGAGTTAGAGACCTAATATTTAACAAACCACATTTAATTTTTAAATTATGAGGAGGAAGAGAGGCCAAATCATTAAATTTAGAGACTTCATGTTTAATTTGAGTTTTACCAACTTTTAACTTTCACGTTTTACGTAAAAGTTAAACTTTTACGTTTAATCACTTTGGGATGCTTATACATTATATTTTTATTTACTTTGGAGGGAGCAGACAGTGATTCTCTGATGGGGAAGACAGGGGCTAAGTTGAGGGGTGGCGGATGAAGAGGAGCTGCAGAGAGGTGTGTAAGAATGCGACTCTGCTTCCTGGTCCCAACTCTGAGTTGTCAATGTTTTGGAAATTTGGATAAAAATGATGTCAGATAGTTAGATGAAAGAGACGCACCAACCAAAATGGGATGGATGCCGTTTCGTCTAATAAGACCAGGTTTTCCCCAAAATGAGTTCCAATTGTCTATGTAGCGCACATTGTTTGCAGGACACCACACAAACAGCCAGCGGTTGAAGGATGACAAGAGGCTAAACATGTCATCACTGGTCAGATTGGAGAGGGGCCCAGAGAATACTACAGACGCAGACATTGTTTTGGCAAAGTCACACACCGATTCCACATTACGTTTTGTGACTTCCGACTGCCGGAGTCGGATGTCGTTAATGCCAGCGTGGATAACAATTGTGGAGTATTTACAGTTACTTTTAGCCAGCATTTTCAAATTTGACTCGATGTCGCCTGTTCTGGCCCTAGGAATGCATTTGACTATGGCCGCTGGAGTCTCTAGGTTCACGTTTCTGACTACAGACTTGCCAATGATCAGAGTGATCATTGGCAGTGATCAGAGAGGGGAAAAGCAATTAGAAACATGAACAGGTTGGGGTGTACCAGGGACTTACAGCTAAGCTTCCTTCTCACCGTCACCCACCCGTTCCCTCCTGGCTGCTCAGGAGGCGTCTGAGCTGGGAGACCACTAGCAGGCCGCCCTATGCTAGGGAGCTCCGCTGCAGCTAAGGGGAGTTCGTCATTATTAACTGGCGCAGATGGTGTTTCAATGCAGCGGAGCCAGGATATCCAAATCAGACAACCTCGCCTCGAGCGCCTCAAAAAGACAACATTTATTACATTTACCGTTATCACTAAAAGAGGCAGAGGTGTATGTTATGTCTGTATTTTGGCTGGTATTAGTAAGATGGCGGCCAGGTTGGTCATGAGACAGACCGGGGTGGCTACTACTGGTTTCCGGTGGTGACGCTGCCCAGGGTATAAAAGAGTGGGTGGAAGAGGCTCTGCCTCTTTCGTCGTGAAACCACCTGGCCAGCAGGAGAGTGCCGTAAGCCTTGTATATAGTTTGTGTTATATCCTGAATAAACCCTGTTAACCGAGGCAAGTCTCACTCGTCATTCCCAACATTATGGACACAACATTTGGTGACAAGGTAAAAGCGGTAATGGAACGGCTGTTTCTCGAGGCCTCGGGCAAGCCCCTCAAGCCGTGGCCTCATTGGTTCGCTGCCTTCACCAACTATCTCGTTGTTCTGAACCTGGGCGAGATGAAGAAGCTCCGTGTGTGAGTTGTGTTGGTGCATAATTTGGGAATGGAAGGGCAGAGGATTTTAGAAAACCTTGGAAGTGCTGACAGTTTCGACAAGGTGGTGCAGCTAATGGCGTGGTACTTTAAAGCACCGGAGAACGTCACCGTGAGGTGCATTCAGTTTCAACAGCATCGCCAGTGGTCAGGAGAGCCAGTGCAAAGATTTGTGGCGGACCTCTGCGAGCTGGCGAGAGAATGCAGGTTTGGGGCCCTGGAGGATGAGATGATTCGGGACCAGCTGGCAGAGCACATCTGCTGCCCAGCGGCCCGGTCCAGGTTGTTGACACACCCAGGGGAGATGACGTTAGCTGAGGCTGTCGAGCTTGCCCAACAGTTCGAGGCAGCATAGACCATCACGAGGGGCCTTACTGAAGGGGCTTCTCTGGAGAAGAATGAGTTTTGCGCTAAGGCACTGAGCCTGGACCCTTGTGATGGCAAATGCGGAGAGGATGATTTTGCCTCCGTGGTCAGGATAAGGTCTGCCCCTGGTACGCTCAAATGTTATGGATGTGGGTCCACTGAGCACTGCTAAAAGTCCAGAGTGTGCCCGGAGAAAGGAAAGCGTTGTGGCAAATGTGGGATTCTGAATCACTTTGCCAGGATGTGCGAAAACTTCACACGCAGGACCCATGGGAGAGAACCAGGTGCTGTACAGAAGACTCCAATGGCTGTGCATACCGTCTCCCCAGAGACAACAGGGAGGATTGGCTGCACCATCACGTTAGATGGCATTGAGATTCCACTCCTAGTGGACACGAGAGCGGTGAATTCTGTCCTGAATCTGGAAACCATGGAAAGACTGTTTCCCCGCCGACAGATAAGAAGGCAACAGGAAGAGTTTTATGGTTATGGGCGGATTGGCTATTTTGGGCTATATTGGGATGGAGGCCCGGTATAAGAACAGTGTAGCGCCCAGTGTTCGCATTAACGTTTCTGCATCCGGTGTTAACGTTATGGGTTGCAACCTATTTTACAGTCTTGGGTTCTCCATTATGAACGTTTCGGGTGAAGAATGGTCTGGATGTGGACTGTGGGGCCGGCCTGTTCCTGCCGTGGAGGGTGCTGAGGTGTGGGATTCAGACTGGGTGGACAAAGTGACTTTGGGAGTGCATACACCGCACCGCGCGGAGCCGTCTTGGGATGGACCCGATGCCGTCACACAGGCTACCCTGGATGAGGGTGCCGGATGGCACGGCGGGACCCGCAATGAGGCTCATCAGGACGAGGTGCCAGCGCCGGGAGAAAACAGGGCTAGACCACGGAGCATGGTTATCGTAAAGCACTCCCAGCGACGATCTGTCAAGAGGAGACCCAGGAGGGCCTGCGAGACGGAGTGACTAGAGTCGGGGGCCTGTCGCAGGATCAGTGATCTGAATAAGAGGAAGTGGGCTCCCTTGAAGACCAAGGTTGAGGCTCAAGTACATAGAGATCACAGTCCACGCGAGCAGCGGGATGACCGGAGGCGGTTCCAGGTGGAGCCCAGTCAGATGGAGGCAGTTGGGCGCAGGTCTATTCATGTCTGGAGACACCCGAGGGATCTGAGGCTGCCGGAGGTGGAGAGGAGACGGCGCAGCAGGAGCCCTGAGGTGAAGAGACAGAGACGCCTTGAGAGGGATCCATCCAGGGACTGAGGGTTTTATTTTGCATGTATGTTTTGTCCTCTTCAGTCCTGTTTTGTTATCAGTTTCTATTTGGTGCCCCGGTAAATTGTGTTAAAAAAAAGGGGGGGGGAGGGAGTGAATTGGTAGGCATAGTGTGTTGTGTGGTTGTGAACCTGGGTTTTTGAGTGTTTGCATGTTAAATTTGATAACTTGAGTGGTGCGACGCCTGTTTTTCCACTGTGTTTGAGATTAATTTCTGCATATTTGATGTTTGAATGCTAAATTTTGCAGCTAATTTGGTGGCGGCTCGGTGTATTTTGTTTAACTGATAAATTTGAGCCTGCCTGATTTGTTTGGGTTATTTTTATTGAGTATCCCATGTTGATTTATTCTACTCTGTGTACCCATGGTGGGGTGGGAGTTGGGGTGGGGGCTGCCGATAGAGTATGTCTTGTGTTTTTATTCTATGTGTGTATTTTGCATTGTTTAGGGATTATTTTTAGTTAGAAACACGGCTCTTATTGCTTTATTTGTATGTTCCCCTTTTCAGCGGCAGAATAACCCGCTCAGCCGTGTGGGGGCGCTGGTGGTCTACCCAGCCCCCCAGCTTTAGTTGTGTGACTGGATAGGTGTTTTATTTGTTTCTGTACATATGTTTTGATTAGTGCGTGTCGCGGGTGATACATTTGGGTGGGTTATTTATGTGCTTGGCGTTTTTTTGTTTTTTTGAGGGGGGGAAATGTTATATCTGTATTTCGGCTGGTATTAGTAAGGTGGCGGCTGGGTTGGTCATGAGACAGACTGGGGTGGCTACTACCGGTTTCCGGTGGTGACGCCGCCCAGGGTATAAAAGAGTGGGTGGAAGAGGCTCTGCCTCTCTCCTCCGCAGGCTTACGGCACTCTCCTGCTGAGGAGAGTGCCGTAAGCCTTGTATATAGTTTGTGTTATATCCTGAATAAACCCTGTTAACCAAGGCAAATCTCACTCGTCATTCCCAACATTATGGACACAACAGTGTAGCTAAACATCTGATATAGAGAACACACCAGAGGAGAAGGGGAAGGAGAGCTAGTAGCCATAGCTAGTGGCTAACCCAAGGCACAACGAGTAATGCATCTGATCAAATTTTAGTAATTGTAACACATTACTGAATTTTTTAACTGTAGTTTTGGTACAGAGCACATTACTGCAAAAGTAGTGGCGTTACTGTTAGGTATTACATACTAACAGATAGGCAGCACGGATGTGACACTGGACGCACAGGTGACGTCAGCACGCCATGTCTATTTGAGGTGACTCCTGGCGGGAGCCGTCCTCTTTGGCACTCCATCTCGGTACCAACAGCAGCCTGTGTAGCCGTTAGTAGCTTGCTAGCTCACACACTGTGACACGTGTACCATTATTGTTTTTGTAATAAAGTTCGGGTTCAGTGCAACTCCTACCTCCGCTGCCCTGCTTTCCAGACATAACAGTTACAGTAACGTGTTACTCCCAACACTGCCATTGATACACATAGTGTAAGGCTGTGCAATACTCTGAATGAAGACAGCTTGCCTGTACAGCAGTCAGCATGAAGCAGAATCTGAAAACCAGTTCAAGCAGAAAAAAATAAACCTAGCATCTAGTTTTGCCAGTCATCATCTCAAAAACAATAACAGAAATAATAAATCAATCATGAGCGATGATCCATCAATTTCAGTAATCATAGTGATGTCTTTTATCTCCTAGAGATTGTGGTTGTTTTTTTTAAAAAAAAGTCACCTTGTTATTAATTTTAAGCTGTGCAGGAATTATTCTTATATTCTGCAGTCTACATCAGATAACTGGATGGTGTGTGCCTCACCTGAGCTGTCATGTCAGCCTGCAGTGGTGGGCTCTCTGCCCCAGATGCCATGACTATTTACATTTGGTTGCACTGTCACAAGGAGGTAGAAGGTTATAGTATAGTATAACTGTCATAAGTACACTGACTACACAATAATTCGTGATATGAAGATTGGGTGAACTTATACCTCAGCTGCAAAGTACTGTAATTGTAGGAATGGGGGCTGTATTATTTTGATTTTCTTGACTTATGTATTTTTGTATACTTTATTGATCCCCAGAGGGGAAATTGAGGGCATCCACCTGGATGGATGAAGCAGCCACGGTACGGCGCTATCCCTTTACCATTCATACACACATTCACACCTAGGGCCACTTTAGAGTCTCCAATTAACCTAACCTGCATGTTTTTGGCCTGTGGGAGGAAACCGGAGAAATCCCAGAGTAAACCCACGCAGATACGGGGAGAACATGCAAACTCCACACAAATCACTGTTGGTCAGGGGCTGGGATCAAACCAGGGATCCCATGGCCAAGGGTGAGTTGCTGTGCTGGAACAGTGCTAACCACTGCGTCACCACACTGTGTCATTTTTGCTCTACTTACCTCTACTTTTTTTGACTTTCTGGGTAGCTGTGGTGCAGGTGTAGAGTGTGGTTGGCCTCTGATCGAATGGTTGCTGGTTAGATTCCTGCTGTCTCTGTGGTCTGCAAGTCATGTGTTCTTGAGCAAGACACTGAACAAACGAGTTGCTCCTGGTGAGTCAGGCCAGCACCTGGCATGGCAGCTCTGCAGCCATCAGTGCATGAATGTGTGTGAATGAGTAGGTAGCTGGATCTATAAAGTGCTTTGATCATCCAGAGATGAGAAAAGCACTATATAAGTGAATGCCATTTACCATTTACTTTCATGTTAGTTGCGACATGATTAAACCTTCACTAGCTTATACAGTATATACAGTGGTGTGAAAAAGTGTTTGCCCCCTTCCTGATTTCTCATTTTGTGTATGTTTGTCACACTTAAATGTTTCAGATCCATCCATCCATCCATCTTCTACCGCTTTTCTGGAGGTCCGGGTTGCGGAGGCAGCAGTTCAAGCAGAGAAGACCAGACTTGCCTCTCCCCAGCCACCTGCTCCAGCTCTTCAGAGAGGATACCAAGGCATTCCCAGACCAACTGGGAGATGTAGTCTCTCCAGCAAGTCCTGGGTCTACTCCGGGGTCTCCTCCCAGTGGGACATGCCCAAAGCACCTCAAGTGGGAGGTGTCCAGGAGGCATCCTATCAGATGCCCAAAGCACCTCAACTGGCTCCTTTCAATGTGGAGGAGCAGCGGTTCTACTCTGAGCCTCTCCAGGATGGCTGAGCTTCTCACCCTATCTCTCAGGGTGAGTCCAGCAATCCTATGAAGAAAGCTCATTTCAGCCACTTGTAGCACACAGGACAACATCATCTGCAAACAACAGAGATGAGATCCTGTGGTCACCAAGCATGACACCTTCCGTTCCCTGGCTGTGCCTAGAAATCCTGTCCATAAAAATTATGAACAGGATCAGTGACAAAGAGTAGCTATGGTGGAGTTCAACTCTCACTGGGAATGAGTCCGACCAAGTGTTGGCAATATGAACCAAACTCTCACAACGATCGTATAGAGACCGGATAGCTTGTAACAACAAGGCTGGTACCCCATACACCCAAAGTACCCCCCACAAAAAAACCAAAAGGGACATGGTTGAATGCCTTCTCCAAGTCCACAAAACACATGTTAACTGGTTGGGCAAACTCCCACGAACCCACCAGGATTCTCAAGAGGGTAAAGAGTTAGTCCAATGTGCCACAGCCAGGACGAAAACCACATTGCTCCTCCTGAATCTGACATTCGACCAACGGCCAGACTCTCCTCTCCAGTACCTTGGCATAGACCTTCCCAGGGAGGCTGAGGAGTGTGATCCCTCTAAAGTTGCAGTATACCCTCCGGTCCCCTTTCTTGAAGAGAGGAACCACCACCCCAGTTTGCCATGCCAAAGGCACTGTCTTGGACCTCCACACAATGTTGCAGAGGCATGTCAACCATGACATCCCTACAACGTCCACGGCCTTGAGGTACTCAGGGTGAATCTCGTCCACCCCTGAGGCCCGGCCACCAAGGAGCTTTTTAACCACCTTGGCAACCTCAGCCCCTGTGATAGGTGAGTCGTCCCCTTCGTTCACAAGCCCTGCTTCCTCTGTGGAAGGCGTGTCAGCAGAATTGCGGAGATCCTCAAAGTATTCCTTCCACTGCCCGACGATATCCCCAGTTGAAGTCAGCAGTGCCCCATCTGCATTATACACAGTGAGGACAGGGAGCTGCTTCCTCCTCCTGAGTAGCTGGACAGTTTGCCAGAATCTCTTGGAGGCTGACCGAAAGTCTTGTTCCATGGCCTCACCAAACTCCCCCCACACCCGAGTT
Organism: Pholidichthys leucotaenia; assembly: GCA_020510985.1. NCBI lineage: Eukaryota > Metazoa > Chordata > Actinopteri > Cichliformes > Pholidichthyidae > Pholidichthys > Pholidichthys leucotaenia. The sequence goes on along the minus strand of CM035844.1, from coordinate 124,112,545 downwards.
TTTGTATCAGCAACCACCCGAGCAGCACTCCGCTTGGCCTGCTGGTACACCTCAGCTACTTCGGGAGTTCCTCAAGCCAACCAAGCTTGATCGGACTGCTTCTTGAGCTTAATGGCCCCCCTCACCACTGGTGTCCACCACTTGATTCAGGAGTTGCCACCATGAGATGCGCCAAGGACCTTGCGGCCACAGCTCTGGGCAGCTGCTTCAACAATGGAGGTGAAGAACATGGTCCATTCAGACTCCATGTCTCCAGACTCCCTTGGAATGTGGTTGAAGTTCTTCTGGAGGTGGGAGTTGAAGACCTCCTGGACAGAGGCTTCAGCCAGACATTCCCAGCACACCCTCACTATACGTTTGGGTCTACCAGGTCTACCAGGTCTGCCATCGGATCCAACTCACCACCAAGTGGTGATCAGTTGACAGCTCTGCACCTCTCTTTACCCAAGTGCCCAAGACATATGGTCGCAGGTCTGATGACACGATAACAAAATCGATCATCGACCTGGGACCTAGGGTGTCCTGGTGCCAGGTGCACATATGGACACCCTTATGCTTGAACATGGTGTTCGTTATGGACAAACTGTGGTTAGCACAGAAGTCCAATAACTGAACACCACTCTGGTTCAGATCGGGCAGGCCGTTCCTCCCAATCACCCCCTCTAGGTTTCACTGTCATTGCCCACGTGCATATTGAAGTCCCCCAGTAGGACAATGGATTCTCCAAGAGGAGCACCCTCCAGCACCCCAGTCAGAGACTCCAAAAAGGGTGGGTACTCCGAATCATGATTTGGTGCATAGGCACAAATGATGGTCAGGACCCGTTTCCCAACCCAAAGGCGCAGGGAAACAACCCTTTCATCCACCGGGGAAAATTCCAATATAGAGGCAGCAAGGTGGGGGGATACAAGAATTCCCACCCCTACTCGTTGACTCTTGCCCGGGGCAACTCCAGAGTAGGCCAAACTCCAGCTCCTCTTCAGGAGACTGGTTCCGGAACCAGAGCTGTGTGTTGAGGTGAGGCCCACTATATCTAGCCGGTAACTCTCAACCTTATGCACAAGGTCAGGCTTCTTCCCCACCACAGAGGTGACATTCCACATCTCAAAAGCCAGTTTAGGAAGCCTAGGATCAGACCGCCAAGGTCTCTGCCTTCGACCGCCACCTGATCTACATAGCACCGGACCCCCATGGTCCCTCCTGCAGGTGGTGAGCCCACTGGAGGGTGGACCCATGTAACTCCTTTGGGCTGAGCCTGGCCGGGTCCCATGGGCAGAAACCCAACCACCAGGTGCTACCCATCGAGTCCCTCCCCCAGGCCTGGCTCAAGGGTGGGGCCCCAATAACCCCATACCGGGCGGGGTACATTGAATCTTTGTTCGAGCATTCATCATGAGAGTCTGTTGGATCATTCTTAGTCTGGCCCTTCACCCAGGACCAGTTTATCTTGGGTGACCCTACCAAAGGCAAATTGCCCCAGTAGCATCACTCCTGGGATCACTAGGGCACGCAAATCCCCCATCACGATAAGGTGATGATCCATGGGGATGTTTCATATTTGAGATCATCAAACAGAATTAAACATTAGACAAAGATAGCACAAATAAACACAAAATGCAGTTTTTAAATGAAGGCATTTATTAATAAGGGTAAAAAAAAAAAATCCAAACCTACATGGCCCTGTGTGAAAAGTGATTGATCCCTAAACCCAATAACTGGTTGGACCACCCTTAGCAGCAACAACTGCAATCAAGCATTTGCAATAACTGGCAATGAGTCTTTTACAATGCTATGGAGGAATTTTGGCCCACTCATCTTTGCAGAATTGTTGTAATTCAACCACATTGAAGGGTTTTCGAGCATGACCTGCATTTTTAAGGTCATACCACATAATCTTAATCGGATTCAGGTCAGGACTTTGACTAGGCCACTCCAAAGTCTTCATTTTGCTTTTCTTAAGCCATTCAGAGGTGGACTTGCTGGTGTGTTTTGAATCATTGTCCTGCTGCAGAACCCAAGTGTCAGGAATGCTCCTTCGGAGCAGAAGGACAGACCAAAGCGCTGGATTGTGTCTGTGCAATTTATTAAAGAAAATAAAGTGCAAAAGTGCCAACAGTACAAAGAGTGCAAAGCAAAAAATAACTTACAAGCAAGCCTCTGAGCAGGGAGTGCTCAGGAGAAGGAAAACTTCAGAAGAAGGAAAACTTCAGAAGCTGAACGTGTGTAGAGAGGTGACAATCCAAAATAGCCGCAACAACATAGTGAAAAGGCAGAACTTAAATACAGTACATGGAGAATAATGAGCTGCAGGTGTGAATTGCTGAGTGAGCCAGTGACCTAATTACCTAGCTGCCCACAGCTGAGGGAACAGAGCAGAGTGAACAGCTAATGGGAGCGTCTGGAGAGAGAAAGGAGAGACTTTTTTGCCACAAAAAACCCACAAAATAATACTAACAACAGACATATCAAACTAAGAAATAACGTGAGAGTCTCAGCACTGTGGACATGCACTCAGACACATGACAGAGCCCCCCTTTAAGGGGTTGATACCAGACACCCCCAGGGATCACCCTAAAGAACCCCCCCCCCCTCCCCAAGAGAGAGGTACAGCAAAACCACCCCGGGTGGGAGGTGAGGGGAACAGGCTAGGAGGGAATATACAAACTCACTCAAGATCCACACCCACACATAGCCATAGCCCAGTCCCTGGGCCCCCACCAAGAGAACACAGAACTAGGCCCCCCGGCCCAAGGAGCTCAAGAATTCAGGGGGCCGACCGAAGTCCAAGGCCTGGTGGACGGCGAGGTCGGGTGGCCTGCCTAAGTCCCAGACCAACTGGCTGACCAGGTGGTACGAGTCGGGTGGCCTGTTGGAAAATATGGACCACCCGACCCGGCGGCTTAGTCTTTCTGGCGGTCGGCCCGAGTCTTTAAGCCACCAGGCCTGGAGAGGTGACCCAGGAGGCAGGTTCCCTACAGGAAGACAAACTGACAGGAAGCAGGACCGGAGGAGGGGAGCCTCAACTGCGTCTAGTGGCAGAGGAAGGGGGACCAAGACGATGTCCAGCAGAGAAAAAACGGCCTTGGTGTCCTCAGGCTGGCTGGCAGCACCCTTGGTGGTCCCGGCTTGGAACACGGTGGCACCCGCAGTGGTCCTGGGCTGGGACAAGGTTGCACCCACGGTGGCTCCGGGCTGGAGCATAGCAGCACCCGCGGTGGCTCCTGGCTGGAGCAACACTGCACCCTTGGTGGTCCCGGCTTGGAACACGGTGACACCCGCAGTGGTCCTGGGCTGGAGCAAGGCTGTACCCTCAGTGGCTCCGGGCTGGGGCAATACTGCACCCTCGGTGGCTTCGGGCAGGAGCAACGCTGCACCCTCGGTGGCTCTGGACAGGAGCAGTGCTGCACCCTCTGTGGGCCCCGGGCTGGGGTGTAGTCCCCATGGCGGGCCCATACCAGAGCGCAGCACCCACGTCGGGTTGAAGCTGGGACGTAGCACCCACGAGGATCCCTGGCCAGGACGCAGCACCCACGGAGACTCAGCCCGAGGTGGGACCCACACGACAGCCTCAGGCAGAGGGGAAGCTGCACCCATGGTGGATCCGGCCTGGGCCGGAGCGTCACCTTCGGCGACCTCCACAGCAGGGAAAGCTGGACCCTCACCGACCTCGGGCGGTGAGCCTGGACCCACGGAGACTTCTAGCTGTGCTGGATCGTTCCCGGTGACCCTGGAAGAAGACTCAGAAACACATAGAACAGGGGGGTCAGGGTCACCAGTAGCAGCGGAGCCCAGCAAGGCGAGCTTAGGTGCAGCGGGCAGCTGCACCCGGCTCTCCTCACCAAGAGCCAGGCAAGATTGCTCTAACACAGAAAGGAAGTAGACAAAAGAGAGCACTTGCCTGAGCTCGAGCTCCACCACCGTCCAGGACTCCGTCAATCCAGGCGATGATGGTGACTCGGGCTTGGCCCTCTAGTGGTTCAACTTGGGTTCAAACTCTGCTGCAGTGGCCTCCGCAGCAGGCATGATGGTGGTAGCAGTCCTAAGACTCCCAGGCAAAGAGGACCACGCTAGTGGCTCGTCAGCTGGGGTTCGTCTCCGTGCTGGCACTGGAAAAGGAACCTCCAGGACCACAAGCTCCTCCACCGTCTGGTGGTTTGGATCTGGGACCGGTGAACATTCAGGAACAGATAGAGGGGACACGGAGAGGACAGGAGAGAAATCATTTGCTGAAGCAGGTGGGGAGAGCTCAGGGGACTGCATTTCCTGAGCCTCCCTACCGGGAATCAGGCAAGGCACATCACAAAAATTTGAATTCAAATGAAATGCTACTTGCCTGTCATCCCAGTGAGAGATGTAATCTGCTGCAGCCGGTGGACAGTCATCCTTCTCAGTGTACATGGAGAGCTTGGGCCCCTCAGTGGATCGTGGAGGAGCAGCCTCTTTTATCACGGAGATGAGGGGAGCCGGGGAACCAACGGATAACCTCTCAGCAGTGGGGAAACTCATTGAGGTGACGGAGGTTACAGCAGCGACAGAGAGAGTGCAGGCTGGCGAAACAGCCATCGAAGGAGAGAGAGAAAGAGGCCTTGCTGTGGGAGTTGTCAGGCTCAATAGCCATGGTAAAAACGGCAAAATTTCTTCAATCTGATTACAATTCAGATTCAAACTTTACTGTTTATATGGATCCTGAAAAAGCTGATCTGATTAGGACGTGCGTTTCCATGTGGCACACGTTTGAACGGACTAAATCATTTTGACATGTGCGCGCTGACATTTTGACATTCCGAAAATAGAAGAAGAAGCAACTTCCAGTGTTAGCAAGCCCCGCTTCGTGTCTTTCTTTTTGAAATGGACCTGTATTGTGTTGTTCAGACTGTACTTTTGCTTCTGCTGGTCTCCGTAATGAAGCTACAAGTACATACTTCTGCATATGACAAACAGAGGGAGATGGCAGGACGATACAGACCAGTTTTGTTTTACTCCCGCTATGTCTTCTGCTAGCTGCCGTATAGGTGGAAATATGTCATGTCGACATGTGGCTGACGTACAGACATGTGCAGTAAACATATTTTCTGCCCAGCCTTCGGAATAAGTGTTTTCATGCGCATCAATCGGATTAACAATCAGCATAATCCAACCGTCTCAATCGGAATGAAATTTTGATCCGAATGAGCGTGATCGGGTCAGAAAATTCAGATTGGCGTGTTTACATGAAGCATTTTTATTCCTATCAGGTTTTTAATCCGGTTACTTGTGTCCATGTAAACATGGCTAATGTTGGGGAAGTGACTGCTGAGGAGGCTGAAAGATTCTTCTGGTGATTCGAGGCAGGATGATGCTGTTTTCATGGACCTGGTGAAGCAGGCAAACCGGGAAGAGTGGAGGACGGCAGCCGTGGAGAGCGCCTCTGCTTTGGCTTAGCGGGAAACGCCCCCCTCGATAGGTCGGGAAACGCTTGCTGGAGAGCGCAGACCATGGAGAGCAGTTCTGCATATTGCAGGTAATTCTAAAGGCCGGGGTGCACCTCCAGAATACCCACAGCTCCATCCAAACACTCCCACTTTTTCTTAGGACCTCGGGCTTCGAAAGCCTCATCCACAAAATCTCAGATGAAGTCCGCTGCCCACTCCTCCTCCACTGTAGGAGACCCTGCTGCCAACCTTCTTCTATTTGTGCGAGGTCGATGCGCTAGGACATGATTTGCTCCAACAACCAGGTGGGTGAAAAAAACACAAAAAGTTGAAAAAAAAATGCACAGACACAACAGCTGGGTCCTTCACTGGTGGCTATTTTATGTCAGGAATACTCCTTCGGAGCAGAAGGACAGACCCAAGCGCTGAATTGTGTCTGTACAATTTATTAAAGAAAATAACAAAGTGCAAAAGTGCCAACAGTACAAAGAAGGCAAAGCAAAAAATAACTTACAAGCAAGCCTCTGAGCAGGGGGTGCTCAGGAGAAGGAAAGCTTCAGAGGCTGAACGTGTGTAGAGAGGTGACAATCCAAAATAGCCGCAACAACATAGTGAAAAGGCAGAACTTAAATACATGGAGAATAATGAGCTGCAGGTGTTAATCGCTGAGTGAGCCAGTGACCAAATTACCTAGCTGCCCGCAGCTGAGGGAACAGAGCAAAGTGAACAGTTAATGGGAGCGTCTGGAGAGAGAGAGGAGAGACTCTGTCACAAAACCACAAAATAATACTAACAACAGACATATCAAACTAAGAAATAATGTGAGAGTCTGAGCGCTGTAGACATGCACTCAGACACATGACACCAAGTGCACTTCAGCTTGAGGTCACGAACAGATGACTGGACATTCTCCTTCAGGATTTTTTGGTAGACAGCAGAATTCATGGTTCCATTTACCACAGCAAGTTTTCCAGGTCCTGAAGCAGCAAAACAGCCCCAGACCATCACACTACCACCACCATATATTACTGTTAATGATGTTCCTTTTCTGAAATGTTGTGCTACTTTTACGCCAGATGTAATGGAACACTTTCCAAAAACTTCAACTTTTGTCTCATCAGTCCACAGAGTATTTTCCCAAAAGTCTTGGAGATCATCAAGATGTTTTCTGATAAAACTGAGATGAGCTTTTATGTTCTTTTTGCTCAGCAGTGGTTTTCGTCATGGAACTCTGCCATGCAGGCCATTTTTGCCCAGTCTCTTTCTTATGGTGGAGTCATGAACACTGACCTTAACTGAGGCAAGTGAGGCCTGTAGTTCTTTGGATGTTGTTGTAGGGTCTTTTGTGACCTCTTGGATGAGTCATCACTGCGCTCTTGGGGTAATTTTGGTTGGCCGGCCACTCCTGGGAAGGTTTACCCCTGTTCCATGTTTTCGCCATTTGTGGATAATGGCTCTCACTGTGGTTTGCTGGAGTCCCAACACATTAGAAATGGCTTTATAATCTTTTCCAGGCTGATAGATCTCAATTAATTTGTTTCTTATTTGTTCCTGAATTTCTTTGGATTGCAGTATGATGTCTAGGTTTTCTTTGGATCGGTGCATGATGTTGAGCTTTTGAGGATCTTTTGGTCTTCTTCACTTTGTCAGGCATGTCCTATTTAAGTGATTTCTTGATTGAGAACGGGTGTGGCAGTAATCAGGCCTGGGTGTGGCTAGAGAAATTGAACTCAGCTTTCCAATGATGTGATAAACCACAGTTACTTTATGGGGGGGGGGGGGTCACTTTTTCTGATAGGGCCATGTAGGTTTGGATTTTTTTTACCCTTAATAATAAACATCTTCATTTAAAAAACTGCATTTTGTGTTTACTTGTGTTATCTTTGTCTAATATTTAAATTTGTTTGATGATCTGAAACATAAGTGTGACAAGCATGCAAAAAAAATAGAAATCAGGAAGGGGCAAACACTTTTTCACACCACTGTACACTGTAATTAGGGGTGTTCTTAGAAGGTAATTACACTGTAAATTAAAGTCTGTCTATTAAAGTGCCATCCAGGAGGTAGTTGCATGTTTTCACTGTCACTTTGAATTGATAAAAATTTATATAAACAGACAGAATGAAGATGTGGCCATAGCTACTGTGACGTCAACCCGAATTTTCAGTGTGAAGCCTTGACCTGAATGTTTTTGTCACTGCCGCGGCCCTGATCTCACCTGTTGCCAATTTGGGTCACCCTTTAAAAGGGAGCTTCTCCCATTGCTCTGTCTGGTCACGTAGACTCACAACCTGATCATATCCTCGCCTTGCTTGCATTGTTTGACCCTTTGTCTTGCCTGCCATGCTTTTGACCTCTGCTTGCTTTAGAGCTCGTTGGCTGCCTGACGTTTAGGACTTTGTCTGCCCCGTTCTGCTTGCCGTGCTCTGACTACTGTCTGCCCCTGGATTTTGGATTTGGATTACGGACTGGAATTGGATTCTCTGGACTGTGCACCTTTTCCCCCGCTCACACTCCCTCAAAGTAAGTCGACTTACCAACGGTTGTGTCCACTCTCCCTGACACCATTGTTCCCTTCTCCCAGGCTCGGCCAGTCTGTCTCCCTCACTTCCCCACAGCTGTCCTCTCCCCAGCAGCTCCACTGTCACCCTCAATGCTGACAATGAGCTCCTTGGCTAGGAGGTTCTCCACTCAGTTCCTGCATCACCTCGGAAAAGCCTGTAAGCACAATTTAATATCAGTAGCACATCATTAACAGTTCAGCATTATTTACCTCTGTTTCTGCTCCTTCCGCGCAGGGTTGCCAGATCCTTGCCGCACTGTTTTCTCCACTGCATTTTCTGCACAATTACTGTAATAAAATCATTGTCATTGAAACTTTTGTCTTTGTCCGTGTTGCTCTTGGGTCTTAGCCTAGAAACCCTGACATAGACTCCTACCTAAAAAGACTGAGTGCTGTAATAAAAGCCAAAGGTGCTGCAACAAAGTATTAGTTTAAGAGTGTGCATATTTATGCAAACAGGTTATTGTAAGTTTTTTATTTTTCCCCTTAAAAGATTTCAGTTTGTTTTTCAATTGAGTTGTACAGGTTATAGGTCACATTAATGGTGGAAATGATTTATCTTGGTCTTATTTTTTTACATCACAAAAACTTGACATTTAAGCAGGGGTGTGTAGACTTTTTATATCCACTGTATAACTTAAGTTTAAATTCGTTCTCAATCAGTTGGGAGGAGCAGTATTTCTCTTGCTTAATGAAAAAGTATGGTAACATTTTTTTATTGCTGAAAGTTTTGAAAATTGGTTGGTGACCCCTCCACTTTGGTTATATCATAAATATGGTGACCTTTGAATATAGGAAGTGTGCAGCAATTAAGTCTTGACATTTCAACAGTTACGTGTACACTACTTTAATTACACTACACTACTACACTTTAATTACACTACTTGGAGCCCTAAGGCAGTTGGCAGATGCTCAGCACTACTTCCGGCAACTCCTGCAGTGGAACTGGTCCCAAACTGTATTGGATCATCCTTTCCTTTGGACTCAGCCAGTGACACCGAGAGGGAGACACTGATGTATGGGCAGCCCAGTGTCTCCATACTACCCCACCCAGGCTTTTTAGCGCAAACTGGACAGGCCACTCCAGTGGTGTTGCAAGATTCCGGCACAACATGGGACAAGGCAGTTACCAGTTATAAGCTCCAACCGATTGGTGTAAGGAGGAGTGCCAGGGGTCTTGTCTGACGGTGGGAGAAGCCTTTGCAGCTTCATTGGGCAGTTACCGCCCGCCTCAAGCTGGACAGCCCCCAGACAGTAAGGTGCCGCCCTGCCATGGCTTGCCTGCTCTACTGGGTGCGTAGACCTTAGGGGTCTCTCCCGACAAGCAAGCGTCAATCTGCACCAGGCAGTCAAAAGGAGAAACATATGAAGACTCCAGCTCTTCGATTTGCAAGCTGGAACGTTCGCACCATGTGCCCCGGACTTACCACTGATCTCCAACAAATGGATGACTCTTGCAAGACCGCCATCATCAATAAGGAACTGGCACGACTTAACATCTATGTTGCCTGCCTTCAGGAAACCCGCCTGGCCGACAGCGGCTCTCTTAGAGAATCAGACTACACTTTTTATCGGCAGGGCCTGTCCCAGGACGAGTCCAGGCAGCATGGTGTAGGTTTTGCAGTGAGGAACTCGTTGATCGCCACCACAGAAACCCCTACAGGAGGGTCCAAAAGAATCCTCCCCCTCCGTATGAAGACATCGTTGGGCTTTGTGAACATCCTTTCTGTGTATGCCCCGACCCTCACATACACTCCAGAAGCCAAAGATCAGTTCTACAAGGCTCTAGAGGAAGTGATATCTAGAATCCCCCGCTCTGAAGGCTTATTTTTGCTAGGCGACTTCAACGCTCTCATCGGAGCAGACTGGCAAGTGTGGCCATCCTGTCTTGGCCACTTTGGCATAGGCAGGATGAACGAGAGCGGACAGAGGCTGTTGGAATTCTATTGTCCTCACGGCCTCTGTATTACAAACTCCTACTTCAAGTGTAAAGAGCTGTGGAAAGTGTCTTGGAGACACCCCCGGTCCCGTCACTGGCACCAGTTAGATCTTGTCATCACCAGAAGAGCGGACCTCAGCAGTGTTCTTCACACGAGAAGCTATCACAGTGCTGATTGTGATACAGATCATTCCCTTGTTGCCAGTAAGATCAGACTGAAGCCAGGGAAGATCCACTATTCCAAGACTAAGGGTCGCCTCCGCATCAACACTTGCGGAATTTACGATCCGATCAAGGCTCAGACCTTTGCTGACAGCTTTCAAAGGAAACTTGAAGCTCACCTCCAGTCCGATATCCCAGGCGACGTGGACGCCAAATGGAACCACCTTCGCGACACCATCTACGACTCAGCCATGACTGCATTTGGAAAGAAAGAACACAAGAATGCTGACTGGTTTGAGGCTGACTGGGACGAAATGCAGCTAGTCACAGAGGCCAAAAGAGAAGCACTGCTGGCTCTCAAGCAGAACCCTTGCCCTGGCACACGCAATGCTCTTCGAACAGCAAGCAGCAAGGCCCAGCAGACTGCCCACCATTGCACCAATGAGTACTGGCAGAACCTGTGCACCAACATCCAGGTAGCTGCCGATTGCGGATACGCCAAAGGAATGTATGAGGGCATCAAAACAGCTATCGGCCCCACAAGCATCAAAACAGCACTGCTCAAAGCTAAGACAGGCGAAGCCATCACCGACAAGAGCAACCAACTCCAGTGCTGGGTCGAGCATTATCTTGAATTGTACTCGACTCAGAACATCATGACAGTCATTGCCCTCGATGCCTTGCCTGGCCTACTAGTCATGGAGGAGCTTGACGAAATGTCCACGCTGAAAGAGCTCAGCAAAGCCATAGACTGCCTCACCTGTGGCAAGGCTCCAGGGAAAGACAGTATCCCCCCAGAAGTTCTGAAACACGGGAAAACAGCCATCTTACAACTGCTATATGATCTCCTCTGCCTTTGCTGGGAGCAAGGTCACATTCCCCAAGATATGAGAGATGCCAACATAGTCACGCTGTGTAAGAACAAAGGCAACCGCAGTGACTGCAACAATTACTGCGGCATCTCTCTTCTGAGCATAGTTGGCAAAGCCTTCGCCCAGGTCACCCTGTTCCGCCTGCAGAGCCTCACTTTGTGAGTCTATCCTGGGTCCCAGTGTGGCTTCAGCGCCAGAAGGTCCACAGTGGATATGATCTTCTCCCTCCGTCAGCTGCAGGAGAAGTGTCGAGATCAGCAGCAGCCATTGTTTATTTGTGTATTTGTGGACCTGACCAAAGCCTTTGACTTAGTTAGTCGAAGCGGGCTCTTCCAGATCCTGCGAAAGATCGGTTGTCCTCCAAAGCTCCTTGCAATCATCTCCTCCTTCCACATGGACATGCACAGTACTGTTTGCTTTTATGGAGCCACCTCAGATGCCTTCCCAGTCAGCAGTGGAGTGAAGCAAGGTTGCGTTCTAGCACCGACTCTCTTTAGGATTTTTTTTCTCAATGCTCCTCCAGTATGTCTTCGCCGACTGTCCTGAAGGTGTCTATGTCCGCACGAGATCAGATGGAAAACTCCTCAACATCGCAAGACTTCATGCTAAAACCAAAGTCTACGAGGTCCCCATACGTGAATTGCTGTTTGCAGATGATGCTGCTCTAGCATTGCACAGTGAGGAGGGGCTGCAGCACCTGTTCGACAAACTGTCCCATGCCTGCAAGGAGTTTGGGCTCATGATCAGCCTTAAGAAAACTGACATCATGGCGCAAGATGCTGTCTCCTCTCCTGTTATTACCGTTGACAACACACAGCTGGAGATTGTGGACACTTTCACCTACCTTGGGTCCACTGTTTCAAACACGCTCTCACTGGACACCAAGATAAGCTCCAGAATCGCCAGAGCAGCTGCTGTCATGGCCAAACTCAACAAGAGTGTGTGGAACAACAATCTGCTGAGTTTGAAGACCAAGCTACTCGTATACCAAGCTTGCGTCCTGTCCACTCTCCTGTACGGCAGTGAGTCCTGGACAGCCTATGCCAGACAGGAGAAGTGGTTAAACGGGTTCCACCTCCGCTGTCTTCGGCTCCTTATGCACATCAAGTGGCAGGACAGAGTCCCCAACACCGAGGTCCTTGAGTGCGCTGACTTGCCAAGCATCCCTGCAACCCTGTAGTGCGAGTCCTCCTCGTAGTCCGTGCAAAGACGAGCCAGAGGCCCCCAGTTCTTAAGCAAGGCCAAGTCCCCTTCCTCTGGCACCAGAGATAGCACTGTGCGGCCACAGCCAGTTCCGTTGCACATCCCAGAGACAGTTTCCTCATCTCATTTGGATTGTAGTCCTTAGACCATGCGGGATTTTCAAGCAAGTCATCTGTGCAGCAGGCTCGTCCAGAGTGTAGAAAGAAAACGGTGGGGCATCCATGCCCTGCAGGTAAAGATCCAGTTCCGTGACAGTCAATTACAGTCAATTAGAAACGTCATATAAAAGTGTGATCAAACAATATCCCAAAAATGTGTAAAACAGGCAGAGGAATGACCGCCATTTATTCCTCCTGTCGGGCGCGCTTGAGCCCTGTTCTCCCTGCTGCTTTACGCAGGGCTGTCAGGTGTTTCTTGAGGCGAAAACGTTTCCTTTCATCCAGGAGGTCAAGACCAACCTGCCTTCTTAGCACATCAACAGACTTAATGAATTTATCAGTGTCACTGAAGTAGTCAGTGACTTTAATGGCTTTGTTATAGGTTTCATCCAGAAAAGCATTTATTTCTTCCAGTGAATACAAACTCGTGTTTGTACTGCATTTTGCCCCAATAGACTCAGTATTAGACACAGTGTCATTATCAGATTCCATTTCTTCGTCAGCACAACTCAGCTGACTGTTTGGTTCTCCTGGGCCAGTGGATTCATCATGGGCCACATTTTCCTGGACGCCACCCACAGCAGCTGACTGTCGCCGTTCCATCCCCTGCTGTGAAACGGTAGCAGCCTCCGGAAGCACAGCTGCTGATGTCACACAGCGAGATTCTGACGCACCATCAGGTCGGTGCTCCGTCTCCTGCTCCGAAACGGTAGCAGCGTCCGGAGGTACAGCTGCTGATGTCACACAGCAAGATGATTGTGACGCACCATCAGTGACATTTTTGGCGCCATCACCTGCAACGCTCCCGGCCGTAAGCTGGGCCGCGGGCGCCACAGCCGGGCCGTCCACAGACACAGCGGCAGGCTCCGGAGCAGGGCCGTCGGAAGGCCCCGCAACGTCGTCCGCAGTAGCAGCGGGAGCGGAGGCTGCGCCGCAGTCCACAGCTGCAGCGCGAGCAGAGGGCTCGCCGCCGGCACCATCCGCGGCTCCATCAGGGCCCTCCGCCCGCTGCCTGTGCGGACAAGCGAACTGTTTATGGCCCACGTCTCCACATTCAAAACACTTCATCTGTCCTGAGCTCGCATACACCATATAGGAGCCGTCCCTGTGTTTGACCCGGAAGGACACTTCCAGAGTTTGAGTGGGCGAGTCTAGAAACATGAACACCTGTCGCCTGAGTGATTTCACATGTTTTAACTTGGTCTCCTTGCATCCCAAAGTCAGAGTTGTAAACGGGCCCGCAAACTTCCCAAATCTGCGGAGCTCCGTCGCCAACTGCTCGTCAGTGATGAAAGATGGAACACCTGAGACGGTGATTCGCGTTGATGGGACAGATAAGGGGGACACCTGTACATACGTTTCCCCCATAACAGCACCGCTTACAATCAGGGTGTGGACATCCTCTTCAGCAGCCAGAAACACAACTACAGTTCTATTCATTCGGGACGCAAAGCAGATCGCATCATGGCCCACCTGCTTGGCCACGGCCAGAAGCACCTCCTCCACAGTAACGCTGCTGTCTGGGGGAACGATCCACACCCCCTGGTGGATAGATGGAGGTGGCATTTCCAAGGTTGCCATCCTCCACACAAAAATACAAAAACTGAAAATGCGGCCAGTAGTAGAAAACCGAAAAAATGTCCAAACAAACCACGGAGTTCCCTATTTGAGAGAGAGAGAGAGAGAGAGAGAGAGAGAGAGAGAGAGAGAGAGAGAGAGAGAGAGAGATTTTTTTGATTTTTAAAAGATCTTTAATAAACACACTTGTCCATCAGTCAATACAATTTCTATATCATGCTATGTTACACAGAAAATTAATCCCCCAAAAAACGCCCCCAAAAAAGCTGTCCATCATGAACTGAACAGAGGACATTCTCCAGGGACCAGAGGGTCCTGAAACCTTCCACATCCCCATTCCCCATAAAAAACTGAAAGTCCAGCCTGATTCAGGCTTTAAGTAGCCTCACAAATAAAATTTTGACATCAACATCATTCTCAACATTTTCAAGTTTTCTTCTCCGGCTTACATAGATAGCCAACTTTGCCTGTCCTAAAACAAAGTTCAGTAGTTAGAGAGAGAGAGAGAGAGAGAGAGAGACTTTGACTTTTAAAAAAAATGCTTTATTGTACAATTCAAAAATGCAAGAACACCAATATCACGGCGCCAAGTGCGTCACATCTCAAAAGTGCAAACATAAGAGAGAGAGAGAGAGAGAGAGAGAGAGAGAGACTTTGACTTTTAAAAAATGCCTTTATTGCACAATTCAAGAAAATGTAAGAGCACCAATCTCATTCCACCAAGTGTCTCACATTGGAAAAAGTGCAAACAGAAGTCTTCCCCTCCCACACACAACACAGAGTATGCCTTGCAGTCCACCTATTCCACATTGCCAGTGGCAGTAGTGCGAGTCTTCCTCGTAGTCCGTGCAAAGACGAGCCACAGGCCCCCAGTTCTTAAGCCAGGCCAAGTCCCCTTCCTCCGGCAGCAGAGATAGCGCTGTGCGGCCACAGCCAGTTCCGTTGCACGTCCCAGAGACATTTTCCTCATCTCAGATGGATTGTAGTCCTTAGACCATGCGGGATTTTCAAGCAAGTCATCTTTGCAGCAGGCTCGTCCAGATTGTCGAAAGAATGAAAACGTTGGGGCATCCATGCCCTGCAGGTAAAGATCCAGTTCCGTGACAGTCAATTACAGTCAATTAGAAACGTCATATAAAAGTGTGATCAAACAATATTCCAAAAATGTGTAAAACAGGCAGAGGAACGACCGCCATTTATTCCTCCTGTCGGGCGCGCTTGAGCCCTGTTCTCCCTGCTGCTTTATGCAGGGCTGTCAGGTGTTTCTTGAGGCGAAAACATTTCCTTTCGTCCAGGAGGTCAAGACCAACCTACCTTCTTAGCACATCAACAGACTTAATGAATTTATCAGTGTCACTGAAGTAGTCAGTGACTTTAATGGCCTTGTTATAGGTTTCATCCAGAAAAGCATTTATTTCTTCCAGTGAATACAAACTCGTGTTTGTACTGCATTTTGCCTCAATAGACTCAGTATTAGACACAGTGTGGGGATCAGATTCCATTTCCTCGTCAGCACAACTCAGCTGACTGTTTGGTTCTCCTGGGCCAATGGATTCATCATGGGCCACATTTTCCTGGACGCCACCCACAGCAGCTGACTGTTGCTGTTCCGTCCCCTGCTGTGAAACGGTAGCAGCCTCCGGAAGCACAGCCGCTGATGTCACACAGCGAGATTCTGACGCACCATCAGTTCGGTGCTCCGTCTCCTGCTCCGAAACGGTAGCAGCTTCCGGAGGCACAGCCGCTGATGTCACACAGCAAGATGATTGTGACACACCATCAGTGACATTTTGGGCGCCATCACCAGCGACGCTCCCGGCCGTAAGCTGGGCCGCAGGCGCCACAGCCGGGCCGTCCACAGACACAGCGGCAGGCTCCAGAGCAGGGCCGGCAGAAGACCCCGCAACGTCGTCCACAGCAGCGGCGGGAGTGGAGGCTGCGCCGCCGTCCGCAGCTGCGGCGTGAGCGGAGGGTTTGCCGCCGGCACCATCCACGGCTCCATCAGGGCCCTCCGCCTGCTGCCTGTGCGGACAAGCGAACCGTTTATGGCCCACGTCTCCACATTCAAAACATTTCATCTGTCCTGAGCTCGCATACACCATATAGGAGCCGTCCCCGTGTTTGACCCGGAAGGACACTTCCAGGGTCGCAGTTGGCGAGTCCAAAAACATGAACACCTGTCGCCTGAGTGATTTCACATGTTTTAACTTGGTCTCCTTGCATCCCAAAGTCAGAGTTGTAAACGGGCCCGCAAACTTCCCAAATCTGCGGAGCTCCGTCGCCAACTGCTCATCAGTGATGAAAGGCGGAACACCTGAGACGGTGATTCGCGTTGATGGGACAGATAAGGGGGACACCTGTACATACGTTTCCCCGATAACAACACCGCTTACAATCAGGGTGTGGACATCCTCTTCAGCAGCCAGAAACACAACTACAGCTCTATTCATTCGGGACGCAAAGCAGATTGCATCATGGCCCACCTGCTCGGCCACGGCCAGAAGCACCTCCTCCACAGTAACGCTTCTGTCCAGGGGAACGATCCGCACCCCCTGGTGGATAGATGGAGGTGGCATTTCCAAGGTCGCCATCCTCCACACAAAAAAACAAAAACTGAAAATGCGGCCAGTAGTAGAGAGAGAGAGAGAGAGAGAGAGAGAGAGAGAGAGAGAGAGATTTTGATTTTTAAAGGATCTTTAATAAACACACTTGTCCATCAGTCAATACAATTTCTATATCATGCTATGTTACACAGAAAATTAATCCCCCAAAAAACGCCCCAAAAAAAGCTGTCCATCATGAACTGAACAGAGGACATTCTCCAGGGACCAGAGGGTCCTGAAACCTTCCACATCCCCATTCCCCATAAAAAACTGAAAGTCCAGCCTGATTCAGGCTTTAAGTAGCCTCACAAATAAAATTTTGACATCAACATCATTCTCAACATTTTCAAGTTTTCTTCTCCGGCTTACATAGATAGCCAACTTTGCCTGTCCTAAAACAAAGTTCAGTAGTTAGAGAGAGAGAGAGAGAGAGAGAGAGAGACTTTGACTTTTAAAAAAAATGCTTTATTGTACAATTCAAAAATGCAAGAACACCAATATCACGGCGCCAAGTGCGTCACATCTCAAAAGTGCAAACATAAGAGAGAGAGAGAGAGAGAGAGAGAGAGAGAGAGAGACTTTGACTTTTAAAAAATGCCTTTATTGCACAATTCAAGAAAATGTAAGAGCACCAATCTCATTCCACCAAGTGTCTCACATTGGAAAAAGTGCAAACAGAAGTCTTCCCCTCCCACACACAACACAGAGTATGCCTTGCAGTCCACCTATTCCACATTGCCAGTGGCAGTAGTGCGAGTCTTCCTCGTAGTCCGTGCAAAGACGAGCCACAGGCCCCCAGTTCTTAAGCCAGGCCAAGTCCCCTTCCTCCGGCAGCAGAGATAGCGCTGTGCGGCCGCAGCCAGTTCCGTTGCACGTCCCAGAGACATTTTCCTCATCTCAGATGGATTGTAGTCCTTAGACCATGCGGGATTTTCAAGCAAGTCATCTTTGCAGCAGGCTCGTCCAGATTGTCGAAAGAATGAAAACGTTGGGGCATCCATGCCCTGCAGGTAAAGATCCAGTTCCGTGACAGTCAATTACAGTCAATTAGAAACGTCATATAAAAGTGTGATCAAACAATATTCCAAAAATGTGTAAAACAGGCAGAGGAACGACCGCCATTTATTCCTCCTGTCGGGCGCGCTTGAGCCCTGTTCTCCCTGCTGCTTTATGCAGGGCTGTCAGGTGTTTCTTGAGGCGAAAACATTTCCTTTCGTCCAGGAGGTCAAGACCAACCTACCTTCTTAGCACATCAACAGACTTAATGAATTTATCAGTGTCACTGAAGTAGTCAGTGACTTTAATGGCCTTGTTATAGGTTTCATCCAGAAAAGCATTTATTTCTTCCAGTGAATACAAACTCGTGTTTGTACTGCATTTTGCCTCAATAGACTCAGTATTAGACACAGTGTGGGGATCAGATTCCATTTCCTCGTCAGCACAACTCAGCTGACTGTTTGGTTCTCCTGGGCCAATGGATTCATCATGGGCCACATTTTCCTGGACGCCACCCACAGCAGCTGACTGTTGCTGTTCCGTCCCCTGCTGTGAAACGGTAGCAGCCTCCGGAAGCACAGCCGCTGATGTCACACAGCGAGATTCTGACGCACCATCAGTTCGGTGCTCCGTCTCCTGCTCCGAAACGGTAGCAGCTTCCGGAGGCACAGCCGCTGATGTCACACAGCGAGATGATTGTGACACACCATCAGTGACATTTTGGGCGCCATCACCAGCGACGCTCCCGGCCGTAAGCTGGGCCGCAGGCGCCACAGCCGGGCCGTCCACAGACACAGCGGCAGGCTCCAGAGCAGGGCCGGCAGAAGACCCCGCAACGTCGTCCACAGCAGCGGCGGGAGTGGAGGCTGCGCCGCCGTCCGCAGCTGCGGCGTGAGCGGAGGGTTTGCCGCCGGCACCATCCACGGCTCCATCAGGGCCCTCCGCCTGCTGCCTGTGCGGACAAGCGAACCGTTTATGGCCCACGTCTCCACATTCAAAACATTTCATCTGTCCTGAGCTCGCATACACCATATAGGAGCCGTCCCCGTGTTTGACCCGGAAGGACACTTCCAGGGTCGCAGTTGGCGAGTCCAAAAACATGAACACCTGTCGCCTGAGTGATTTCACATGTTTTAACTTGGTCTCCTTGCATCCCAAAGTCAGAGTTGTAAACGGGCCCGCAAACTTCCCAAATCTGCGGAGCTCCGTCGCCAACTGCTCATCAGTGATGAAAGGCGGAACACCTGAGACGGTGATTCGCGTTGATGGGACAGATAAGGGGGACACCTGTACATACGTTTCCCCGATAACAACACCGCTTACAATCAGGGTGTGGACATCCTCTTCAGCAGCCAGAAACACAACTACAGCTCTATTCATTTGGGACGCAAAGCAGATTGCATCATGGCCCACCTGCTCGGCCACGGCCAGAAGCACCTCCTCCACAGTAACGCTTCTGTCCAGGGGAACGATCCGCACCCCCTGGTGGATAGATGGAGGTGGCATTTCCAAGGTCGCCATCCTCCACACAAAAAAACAAAAACTGAAAATGCGGCCAGTAGTAGAGAGAGAGAGAGAGAGAGAGAGAGAGAGAGAGAGAGAGAGAGAGAGAGAGAGTGAGAGAGAGAGATGTAGCCACATTTTCAATACAATATGAATGCACTAATGTACTCAGCATAACAAGTGTACTTTACATTTTCCTTGTCCTCATTACTGTGACTGTCTTCATATGTTTTCCTTCCCATTTATTATTTCCAACCACCCAATGTCAATCTGATCAGGTTTTGAGGTTTTGTGGCAACCTTAAATCTGGGCTTTGTCCCTACAGGGCATTTGTTTCTACCAGTTTTCAGGTTGTGTGTTGTTGCAGTGTTTTCCAACTGTGTGTTTTTGTAATAAGAACGTTTTTGCAAATCTGCTTGCCTCAAAGTCTACATCTGGGTTCTCCTTTCTGTGTACCTCACCACTTACATTCAAGGGAAGGCTGACATTTCACAAACTGATCAACTTACACAAAAAACAATCTTCATGAATAAAGACCATTACAGGCCAGAAGGAAATGCTCTGTGACCATTTTAATTTGGCCTGACTATCCCATCACAGTCACTGGTTAGTTTATTCTTCATAGAACTTTCTATGTCACAGTGTGACACTCGTGGTAATTGCATGTTCACATGGAAGTAGGAAAAACATAAGTATCTGTGCTGTTTTCAAGGAAACAGCACAGATACAAGGAAGAATACTGACCAAAAAGTCCAACTCAAATAAAATGAAAATCAGAGAGCATTATGTGATTGTTTACTGGACTAAGGCTGTTCAATTTAATATAAAGCAGAAGTGTCATTAAAATATACTGAACATCAAAATAATTAATAGATAAGGTGCATCTGCTTTTGGATACAGCTTCACCATTTCTTGCTCAAGGGAAATTCATGCAAGGGTTCTGGTTAAAAACATCAACGATGCATCACTAAACATAAACACAGTAGTTTGGCCTATATGAAATAGAAGGGATTTGTGACCCCCCCCCACAAAAAAAAAAGACAGTGTCCAGGGATCTGTAGAAAATAAGTGTGTACAATATACAGTATAGTTATAACACTGTATTTGCTGGCATCCCTTTTGAGAATACAAAGGGCCTCTCTTATCATGGGTTGAACAAATTTAAATATTTTATGGGAAGTGAAAAATAACTGAAAGGAATGGAAATGAGCCTATATCTCATAAAGACATCCTTGTTTGGTCTGGTTAATCATTGAACAACCCCATTAATCATTATGCTCGCAGTTGAGTGTGATTTTTTTTTTATAGACAAATACTTATACCAAAGGTGACATCGATTGTTGGGTAAAAACAATGCCTACAATCATTTTGGGAGTTGCATCTGAAAGATTCAGCAAAGAAAACTCCAAGCCCCCACCTCTCTACATTCCCCTACGCACCAAATCACAGAGTAGTTAGAATTCAACACCTCAGAGGTCTGAGGTGAGGTCAGTTAAGAGGCAGTACAAGGTGGCAGGAGATGTAGAAAGGGCCGTCCAAGCAGAGCTTCGAGCAGTCCTCGGGAAAGATATTCTCACACTGCGGTGAGCAGAATGCCACAGAAGTAAGCGAAGAGAGAGGATACGAAGAAGAGCAGCATTTCTAGCTAACAACTTTGGGCTGACTAAACAGCTCCTTGGGCAGAAAAAACAGCCCAATTGACATGCTCCAGAGATGAGCTCAACAGCCACCTCAAGTGACCCCAAGGGGAAGCTACCACTCGGTATGTTTAAGGAACTGATAATCCCAGCTGGGCCAAACTCAAGGAACCTTGTCTAAGTGATGTCGAGGAAGTGATCAGAAGAGCAAGAGGCAGCGCAGCATTAGGACCATGTGGAGTACCCTATAGGGTATATAAAAATTGCTCAAAACTACGCGTATCAGCTCTGGAGGTCCTTAAATGTATTCTGGAGGAGAGGGAAAGAGACCCAGCAATGGAGATATGCTGAAGGGGTGTTCATACCCAAAGAAAAAACTCAGAGAATATCGGTCAGTTACAAGTCATCTCCTTATTCAGTGTAGAGAGTAAGATCTTCTTCAGCATTGTGGCCAAGAGGCCTATTAACTTTGTGCTCACTAACAATTAGATCAACACGTCTGTGCAGAAGGGAGGCATATAGGGGTGCCCAGTTTCCTCAGACACAAAGGTGTGGTGACTCAGCTCAAGAATGCAAGAGAAAATGTGAAGTTTTGCAGTGTTTTGGCTAGATCTGACAAATACCTATGGCTCAGTCTCTCACAAGCTGGTGGAGGTGACACTGGAGAAGTATCATGTTCCCCAGAAGATAAAAGATCTAATACTTGACTATTATGGAAGGTTCAGCCTTAGAGTATCTGCTTCCCCTCTGACATCTGGAGATGGGAATCATCAGTGGCTGTGGTTGCATTATTTTGGTAACCGTTTTCTCTCTGGCAGTGAACATGCTGATTAAGTTAGAAGAGGTGGAGTGCCGGGGCCCCCTCAGTAAGTCTGGGATGAGACAGCTGCCTATCCAGGCCTCACAGACACAACAGCCACCATGGGTCTAGTGAGACTCATGTCTTGGGCCCGTATGAGATTTAAACCCCCTAAATCAGGGATGGGCAACTTTGATGGTAGTGAGGGACACAGAATTTTTTCCTCACTTCCCGAGGGTCAGATTTACATGGGGGGGTGGTGGTGGTATTATTTTCTTCAAAGTCAAAAGCTTCATAATTAAAACTGAAAATGAAAATGAAATTAAAAGCTGCTCTGTGTGTTATCATATTAGTATTAAAATTACTGAAAAAAATTATAACATGACTGTTGTGTCCATAATTATAGGAATAACAAGGAAGTATTGACTCGGTTAACAGGGCTTTATTTCAGGATACAAAACTATATACAGAAGGCTTACGGCACTTGCCTGCACGCCAGGTGGCTCCCACGACAAAAGAGGCAGAGCCTCTTCCACCCACCTCCTTTATACCCCGAGTGGCGTCACCACCAGAATTCGGTAGTTAGCCACCCCAGTCTAACCCAAGTCCAACCTTTTTCATATGTAACAATGACCTAATTTTTAAAGCTCTCTATCAAAATGATGACCAAAGACAAATTCCGGATGACAAAAAAGCCAAGAAGAAAAGGAAATATGATGAGGCTTAGGATCATTGTGGGTGTGGACGAGCAGAGAAATAGCTGTGTGTGTAGGTGGGTCTGGTAATCAGTCGCCTCCCCAAAATCAGGGGGAAAAAAGTTTAATAGCCTCTGGTATAAATGAACAAAAAAATCTTTAGATTAAAGACCACAATCTCTGAACTTTTATTGCTGACATAGGATTGAAAGTGTCAGTGCTTCAGTCGTTCTC
This sequence comes from Pholidichthys leucotaenia, assembly GCA_020510985.1. NCBI lineage: Eukaryota > Metazoa > Chordata > Actinopteri > Cichliformes > Pholidichthyidae > Pholidichthys > Pholidichthys leucotaenia. The sequence goes on along the minus strand of CM035844.1, from coordinate 124,090,192 downwards.
TTTAGAATAAAGCCTCCAAGAGTTGAATCTTTTTCTGCACAATTAGAAGGAAAACCTCTGAGCTTCATTGAGGTTTCACCTGCCACCACTACTGAGGAGCTGTAGAGTTTATTCTTGTTTAAAAGCAGTCTACTCTGTACATTTACTGCTGTTTACAGCCAATTAATGTGATCTCAGCATGCAGCACATACCTTACAACACGCACTCTGGTACACACTGCTCCCTCTATATTTCTGTGACTCCCTCACTCTTACTCTCTCGCTCCACCACTAGCACAGAGCGGCACCTAGGTTTTGATTAGAGCTCCTTCTGCTGGCGGACCCTTGAATTGCACTTAAGAATGTAGTTCCAAATATGGTCAAACGTGATATAAATAAAAAGATTTTTGGAAATGACCTGGTGGGCCGCAATGAATGAGTGGGGGGCCGTATGCGATGCATGCCACCAGTTGCCCATCCCTGCCCTAAATTAAGGTCCCATGTAGCCTGAGCAGCATTGGTTTGTACGGAAACAGCAACAAGCTCAGACTCTGGTTCAGTTACATGAGGGAGGAATTTTTGGTAGCACATGCAAGGGAGCATCTGTAGTACTGTGATTCTATGGACGCCAAAGAATCTGGAACAGGGATCATAGAACAGGGTGGAAGCGGAAAGCAGCTGAGGTAGTCAAGCAGGTAAAAGCTTGACTGAAGCTCACAGACCTTCTTGGAATGGTGGCACAGGGCAGGGCAGTACTCAGGAGCTCAACATCAGTCTATTTTGACACTGCTAGCAAGAGGGAAAGGCAAAATCTGGTGCAGGAAGAGGTGTGGGCTTCAGTAAAAGAAGAAAGAATCAGCAGGGCAGGGGCAATGTGGAAACAAGGCACCTGGGAATGAGCAATGGAGCTGAAGACATTTGAAAGTGAAACCCCCAAAGGATTAAGTTCCTGGTTTCAGGGGTTTTCCTGGCTTTAGGGATGTCCTCCCAAGGTTGAGACTCCAGCATGCCACTTATGTTCCAAGCTTGGCTCTCTAAAATATATCCTGAGAGCTGTTCCTGTGCGCTGAGCAAAGGGCATTATTGCTGGAGACATGATCAGGTCCTCAAGACTATCATTGAGGAAATCGCCTAGAGGAACAGTGAGAGCAAACAAGCTAGTACATCAACAAGGACCATTGCTTTTGTCAAAGAAGGAGAGAAACCCGCAAAACACAAGAACTGCATCTGCTTTATCAAAACGGCAAGAGACTGGATGATTACAGTTGATTTGGACAGGCAACTAAAATACCAAACCATATCACACAGATCACCCTGAGACCTGGCATTATCTTTGTCTCCAAGGCCACCAAGCAGCTAATCCTCCTTGAATTAACTATGCCGTGGCAGGAAAGGATTGAGGAGGCACACGACAGGAAACGAGAGAAGTACCAGGAACCGCTGGAGGATTGCCGTAGAAATGGGTGGAAAACAAAGTGCATGCCAGTTGAAGTGGGTTGTCAAGGGTGTGCCAAGCATACTTGATCAGTGAGCTTGGCATCACAGGTGCAAGGAGGAGAAGAGCCATTACCAACAGCATCGAGGGCCTGGCTGAAAGGGCATCTAGATGGGTATGGTTGAAGAAGGGGGACTTGTGGGGACTGCAGAGTGCAACACTAAGGCACAGGCAAAGGCACAATCAACCTTGGTTGGACCACTTGAAAGATGGTGTCTGTTGTTTTAAAGACCCAAAACACCTGATGAGGTCAGGTAACAATACTGATATGTCCAAGTTTGAGCATCTGGAGATGTATGCAAAACCAAAGAGTCAGAAAATTATTCTTAAATTACTTGCCCTGCATTTGGATTTCCAAATTTAAGCGAACATTGGATCACCAACCTATGTACACCTGGGTAACAGAATTTCCATTTCCATTTTCATTTTTTTTCTTGAATGCTCATATGAAATTAAAAAAATTACACAAATAACTTTTCTCTTACTTATTTTTTTAGATTCAGATAAACAATTATATTTTCCTCTGCTTCCTTTTTGTGTCGGGTCCTTATCTTTTAATTTCTTTGCTGATGATACTCTGCTTTACTTTTCTGTTAAGCCCAATGAACTCAACAGCCTCTCCAGCAACAATGAATAAGATGCCTTAGAATTTATTTCATCTCAACACATCACTTCACTTCCAATCTTTGCTAACTACATACCATCATTGTCTAACAAACTTGGTGTTAGTTTTGACCAACATTCAAAGTTTTATTATGATATTTCTGAAGTTGTGCAATTGTATTTCTTTTATCTAATCTGTAGATACAGTAACCTGTAGATATACTGCATGTATTTCTTTTTTTTTCTGAGAAACAGTGCAAAAACTTAAACCATTTCTATCTAACAATAGGTAATCTGGTACTGGTACTATCAACACCCTTATTTTCTCCTAACTAATTACTGCAAATCTTCACATGCTTACCCAGTCTTCCTTGGCTCATTTTAAGGCCTTCACATACTCTGCAAGAACAGAGATTTTTTTCTTTTTCTTGAGGTGGCAACAACAAGAACAAAGTTCTTTCTGGCCAGGACATTTCCTTCTTCACAAGTAACTCAAGTGCAGAACTCCTGGGAAATTCACATTTCGGACCAATCACACAATAGCTCTTGGACACCACACAAGAAAAAAGTTCTGCCACGATGATGTGTCAAGAACAAATTGCAAGAACTCCCAAACCAGGGTTGCAAGAACAAAATGATGTCATTTTGTTTTTGCAGCCCTGGGAGAGAGAACAAATTTCTCTGTTCTTGCAGAGTATGCACTTTTATGCTGAAAAAGAATGGTACAACTGCTAACAAAAACTGTCACGGTCACATTGAACCCATTCTTGTTTTCCTTTCATTAACTTCCAGTAAACTTTAGAGCTCATTTTAAAATGTTATAAATCACCACTGGTAATTTTGCTTTGTAATTCATTATCCATTACCATTAACATTTTGCAAGAGTATTTTGAGATGTAAAACAAACATATTGCATTACTTTTGTAATGAAAGCATAATAATACATTATTAATGTTATGTCCTGGGGTTATAGTCAGCTCCCCGGCATGCCGTGCTTTCCAGGGTGATGGTCCTGGGATGTTGGCCAGCCACTCGATGGACATTTTTTATTTTTCTGTGCCTGTCACAATGGGATTGAGTCCCTGCAGGGCAGAATTCAAGACCCAAATGCTGGACTCAAAGTTTTTAGTTTTTATTTTGAGAGCTGATCACCTAGACACAGCTCAAGGGCTCAAAAATAACCAAACACAAAAAATGGCATAAACAGGCAAGGCTAAGACTCAGGCAAAAACAAATAAACAGACAAGGCAGGAAAAAAATGGCAGGACCGAAGCGTGGCATCACGACGGATAACTTAAGTACATCACTCCAAACTACAGGCGCCGTCCCTTAAATAAGGCAAAAACAATTAACAAAATCCTAAACAGCAGTGAATAATCAAGAGCTTAACGAGACATGAAACAAGCTAGAAGAAAACGGAACTAAACAAAAGGTGCTGTCAAAATAAAAGCCCAAACCAAAATTACCAAAGATCATGACAGGAATAATCATAATAATAATAATAAAATTAAACCAGACACTAAGGCAAGGACACATAAACAAGAATATGATAATGTTACTAATAATAATAAATACAGAAAATCCCAAAATACAAAACTTAAAGCAAAAACGTTCCCATGATCCCATGCCCTAATGACCAGAAATACAAACTATAAAATAGAATGAGAACAGCCCACACCCTAACAGTGCCTATGTGATTCCTACAGTATCTCACAAAAGTGAGTACACCCCTCACATTTTTGTAAATATTTTATTATATCTCTTATATCGGGGCCGTGCGGTGGCAGAGTGGTTAGCACTGCGGCAGCACAGCAACTCACCCTTGGCTGGGGGATCCTGGGTTCGATCACAGCCCCCAACCAACAGTGATCTGGGGGGAGTTTGCATGTTCTTCCCATGTCTGCGTGGGTTTACTCTGGGATTTCTCCGGTTTCCTCCCACATGCCAAAAACAGAATCAGAATCAGAATCAGATTTATTGCCATTGTTCATGTAGTACACAAACTAGAAACATGCAAGTTAGGTTAATTGGCATCAAACTGGGGATTCTAAATTGTCCTTAGGTATGACTGTGAGAGTGAATGGTTTTATGTCTCTCTGTGTTGGCCCTGGTTCCAAGGTTGTCATAGCCAGGAGCGGCACTGGGGTTAAGCTCCCAGTGCTCATAAAATGCTCCTTATGGCGTGCGTCTCGAAAAGCCTCTGACAACTAAGTCCAACTCCTAGCCTGCCCGTGTGGTTTAGTCTCTAAGCCCGGCGGAACTGCTTTTACTAATAGGAGAAGGGGCGAGGGCAGATCTCTGGCGCCTTAAAACCAGATGCTTCGGGTAGATGGTGGCTCGTCAACCTGGGAAGGTAGCCCATCTAGGGGAAGGTAAACCCTGATTTCAAACCTCCGCTGCCTTGCGGCATACCCGGTCACGGGAAAGGCTTCGGGAGTCAACCCTGAGGAAAAATCCAGAGTCAGAGCCCCTAAGGCATTTCTATGTTGTGCTCAACATCGTTCTGGCAGCTCCTGCAACGGCGCTGGTGCCAAACTGTAGCAGCCCTGCTGTTCCTTTGGATTCATCAGTGACGTGGAGAGGGGGGACATGCTGCATGGGCAACATCTTGTCCTCCATATCTTCCTGCCCAGGCTTGAATCCTACCAACGCCCAACACTGGAAGGTAGAACACTGGATCACTGGAGAGGACACTCCAGCTTCGCCTTTGGCGTAGACAAAACACGGGGAATGACAGTTACCGGTTATAAGCCACCGCTCAATTGGCATAAAGCGCGGCGCCAGGGGTTTTTCCCGACGATGGGAGGGATCATCGGATCTCACTGGACAGCTACCGCCCGCCTCAAGCTGGGCAGCCCCCAGCCAATAAGGTGTTGTCCCGCCACAGCTTGCTTTCCTCATTGGGTGCATGGGGATGAGGAGAAGTCCGAACAGCAGGCTGAGAACCTTCGCACCAGGCAAGACAATAAAACAAAAAAGACCAACTCTAAAACTGGGAACTTGGAACATCCGCACTATGATGACAGGACTCGCTGCTAACCTCAAGGACATCAACAACACCAGGAAGACTGCCATCATCAATAATGAGCTGAAGAGACTGGGAGTGGATATCGCCACTCTCCAGGAAACACGGTTGGCTGACGCAGGCACACTGAGAGAGAAGGACTACACATTCTACTGGCAGGGAAAGGGCAGTGACAAACACAGGGAACACGGAGTGGGCTTCGCAGTGAAGAACACCTTGCTGAAGATGGTGGAACCGGGCAGCACTGGCTCTGCACGACTCCTCACCCTCCGCCTGAACACCACTCAAGGCCCAGTCACCCTCGTCAGTGTGTATGCCCCAACACTGACAGCCACACCAGAGGCAAAAGACGAGTTCTACGAGAATCTCGCAACAACTGTCAGGATCATCCCCAACTCTGAACAATTCATTCTCCTTGGAGACTTCAATGCCAGAGTGGGTGCTGACCACGACTCCTGGCCCTCCTGTCTTGGACCTTTTGGTGTGGGCAGAATGAACGACAACGGACAGCGGCTGCTTGAGTTCTGCACATATCACGATCTGTGCATCACAAACTCGTTCTTCAAGACCAAGTCCCAACACAAGGTTTCCTGGCAACATCCGCGCTCAAAACACTGGCACCAGCTGGACTTGATCCTGACCAGGCGCACCTCACTGAAGAACGTGCTAATCACCCATTCGTTCCAGAGTGCAGATTGCGACACAGACCATTCATTGGTGTGTTGCAAGGTCAAGCTGCAGCTGAAGAAATTCCATCGTGCTAGACAGCCTGGAAAGGCACGGATTGACACCAGCAAGATGGCTCAACCAGAACTTGTTGAGCAGTTTGCCTCCACCTTTAAGAAGGACTTGGTGTACCACAAGAAGGAGAATCTGCAAAGCAGAAGTGAGAAGAGCTGCAAAACGCCATCCACCGCACAGCCTTGGCTACCTTTGGGAGGAAGACCTCGAAGTCACAGGACTGGTTTGATGCCAAGTTGACCGAGATGACCCCCGTCATTGAAGCCAAGTGCTCAGCACTTGCTGAGTACAAGAAGTACCCAAACGAGAAGAATCTCCAGATTCTCAGGGCTGCGAGAAGCAAAGTTCAGCAGACTGCTCGGCGCTGTGCCAATGAGTACTGGACTCAGCTCAGCCAAGACATTCAAACCGCTGCCATAACAGGGAACATCCGTGGTATGTACAATGGCATCAAGAAAGCACTTGGTCCGGCTCAGAGCAAGACGACCCCCCTCAAATCCTCCACTGGGGAGATGATCACAGAAAAGAACAAGCAGATGGAGAGATGGGTGGAACACTACTCCGACCTCTACTCCAGACAGAACACCGTGACACCATCAGCCCTTGATGCCATCGACTGCCTGCCATCCATGGACGAACTTGACGCCGAGCCAACCATCGACGAACTTAGCAAGGCCATCGATAGCTTGGCCGCTGGCAAGGCACCCGGCAACGACGGCATACCCCCTGACCAGATCAAGCACCGCAAGACCGCCCTACTGCTGCCATTGCATGACGTCCTCTGCCAGTGTTGGAAGGAAGGTGTCGTACCACAGGACATGAGGGACGCCAAGATCATCACCCTTTACAAAAACAAAGGGGTGAGAAGCGACTGCAACAACTACAGGGGCATTTCCCTCCTCAGCGTTGTTGGCAAAGTCTACGCACGAGTTGTTCTCGTTCGTCTACAGAAGCTTGCCAAACGTGTCTACCCCGCGTCTCAGTGTGGCTTCCGCGTTGAGCGATCGACGGTAGACATGATATTCTCCATCCGCCAACTCCAGGAGAAATGCAGAGAACAGAACATGCCCCTGTACGTCGCATTCATCGACCTCACCAAAGCGTTCGATCTGGTCAGCAGAGAGGGCCTTTTCAAGATCCTGCCAAAGATAGGATGCCCACCAAAGTTGCAAAGCCTCATCGAATCGTTTCACACCAACATGCAGGGGATAGTGCAGCACGATGGCAACGTCTCAGATCCATTCAACATACGCAGCAGAGTGAAACAGGGCTGTGTACTTGCGCCAACCCTCTTTGGGATTTTCTTTGCTATGCTCCTGAGGCATGCCTTCAGCACAGCAACAGAGGGAATCTACCTGCACACAAGATCTGATGGCAAGCTTTTCAACCTCGCCTGCCTGAAAGCCAGAACCAAAGTACGCGAGGCTCTAATCAGAGACATGCTGTTCGCAGACGACGCTGCAGTCACAACCCACACACAGCAGGACCTTCAGACCCTGATGGACCGCTTCTCCCAGGCATGCAAGGACTTTGGGCTTACCATCAGCCTGAAGAAGACTAACGTCTTGGCGCAAGGCATGGAAGCACCACCAACCATCACCATCAACGACTACGAGCTGGAGGTCGTGAATCAGTTCACGTACCTGGGGTCCACGATCAGCAACAACCTCTCCCTTGATACAGAGATCAACAACAGGATTGGAAAATCAGCCTTCACCCTCACTCGCCTCACCACACAAGTGTAGGAGAATCCCAAACTCTCTGTCAAGACGAAGATGGCAGTGTACAACGCCTGCGTCATCAGCACACTGCTCTATGGGAGTGAGACATGGACAACATACGCCCGGCAGGAAAAGAGACTGAACTGCATTCGCCACATCCTGGACATATCCTGGCAGGACAAAGTGCCCAACACAGAAGTTCTGTCCCGCGCCGGCCTTCACTCCATGTTCACTCTACTCAGGCAGCACAGGCTCCGCTGGCTAGGCCACGTTCACCGTATGGAGGATGGCAGAATCCCCAAAGACGTCCTCTAAGGAGAACTGGCGACTGGCAGGAGAGACGTTGGCCGCCCACAGCTGTGCTTTAGAGACGTCTGCAAGAGAGACATGAAGGCCCTGGAGATCAACACAGAGCACTGGGAGGACCTTGCAATGGACCTCTCCAAATGGAGAGGGACCCTGACCAGACAGCTCAAGGCGGGTGAAGAGAGACTGACTGCTGCAGCAGATGATAAAAGGACCCGCAGGAAGAACCGCCACAGACCCAGCAGCACGGAGACCACCCACAAGTGCGACCTGTGTGACAGGGACTGCCATTCGCGCATCGGCCTGTTCAGCCACAGGCGGTGCTGTTCCAGCAGAGTAGATGTTTAGGATTCTCTTCCATGGTCATCATAGACCGACGGAGGCCGACGAGTGTTGGCCCTGCAATGGACTGGTGATCTGTCCAGGGTGTACCGTGGTTTTCGCCCAAAGATGCTGGGATAGGCTCCAGCCCCCCCCCCCCCCCCCCCCGCAAATCAAAAAAGGATTAAGCGGAAGAAGACGGATGGATGGATTTTTATTATATCTTTTCATAGGACAACACTGAAGATATGACACTTTGATACAATGTAAAGTGGTCAGTGTACAGCTTATACTGTATAACAATGAAAATTTGCTGTCCCCTCAAAATAACTCAACACACAGCCATTAATGTCTAAACCGCTGGCAACAAAAGTGAGAACACCCCTAGTGAAAATGTCCAAATTGTGCCCAATTAGCCATTTTCCCTCCCCGGTGTCATGTGACTCATTAATGTTACAAGGTCTCAGGTGTGAATTGGGAGCAGGTGTGTTAAATTTGGTGTTATTGCTCTCACACTCTCTCATATTGGTCACTGGAAGTTCAACATGGCACCTCATGGCAAAGAACTCTCTGAGGATCTAAAAAAAAAGAATTGTTGCTCTACATAAAGATGGCCTAGGCTGGAAGAAGATTGCCAACACCCTGAGACTAAGCTGCAGCACGGTGGCCAAGACCATACAGTGGTTTAACAGGACAGGTTCCACTCAGAACAGGCCTCGCCATAGTCCACCAAAGAAGTTGAGTGCACGTACTCAGCGTCATATCCAGAGGTTGTCTTTTGAAAATAGACGTATGAGTGTTGCCAGTATTTCTGCAGTGGTTGAAGGGGTGGGGGGTCAGCCTGTCAGTGCTCAGACCACACGCCGCACACTGCATCAAATTGGTCTGCATGGCTGTCGTCCCTGAAGGAAGCCCCTTTTAAAGATGATGCACAAGATAGCCCGCAAACAGTTTGCTGAAGACAAGCAGACTAAGGACATGGATTACTGGAACCATGTCCTGTGGTCTGATGAGACCAAAATAAACTTATTTGATTTAGATGGTGTCAAGTGTGTGTGGGGGCAACCAGGTGAGGAGTACAAAGACAAGATGTGTCTTGCCTACAGTCAAGCATGGTGGTGAGAGTGTCATGGTTTGAGGCTACATGAATGCTGCCGGCACTGGGGAGATACAGTTCATTGAGGGAGCCATGAATGCCAACATGTACTGTGACATACTGAAGCATGGCATGATCCCCTCCATTCAAAAACTGGGCCGCAGGGCAGTATTCCAACATGATTACCACCCCAAACACATTTCCAAGACAACCACTGCCTTGCTAAAGAAACTGAGGGTAAAGGTGATGGACTGGCCAAGCATGTCTCCAGACCTAAACCCTATTGAGCATCTGTGAGGCATCCTCAAATGGAAGGTGAAGGAGCGCAATGTCTCTAACACCATGATGTCATCATGGAGGAGTGGAAGAGGATTCTAGTGGCAACCTGTGAAGCTCTAGTGAACTCCATGCCCAAGAGAGTTAAGGCAGTGCTGGAAAATAATGGTGGCCACACAAAATACTGACACTCTGGGCACAATTTGGACATTTTCACTAAGGGTGTATTCACTTTTGTTGCAAACGGTTTAGACATTAATGGCTGTGTGTTGAGTTATTTTGAGGAGACAGCAAATTTACACTGTTATACAAGCTGTACACTGACTACATTGTATCAAAGTGTCATATCTTCAGTGTTGTCTCATGAAAAGATATAATAAAATATTTATGAAAATGTGAGGGGCATATTGTGAGATACTGTAGGTTGGGTTCCCACCATGCCATGTCCCCTTTCTCCTGCCTGCCTTGATGTATTTTTTGTGTTGTTTGGGAGGGTCTGGAATCTGCCCCTTGAGAGGAGGTTCTGTTATGCTCTGGGCATCGTCTGTGACAATGCCCACACTTTCTGTTCATTGTGGTTTCTGTGTTTCCACTGATATTATTTTTATGATTAGGGCCTGAGCCACTGACATTGTCAGCGGGCGAGAGCCCTATTGCAATTGTTAGTATTTTTTTTCTTCTTCTCCATCTAAGATCTCATTTTTGGGGTAGTCAAATGAAAACTCACCATTTTTCGCAGGGACCTCAAGACTGGCAAAAAATTGAATATTTTGGAGGAAATATGAATGACCCCACAAAAATGGCTCTACAGCACCACCTAACATGTGAAGTCAATGGGGAGTGGCACATGCTTACTTTCGCGTAGAAAGATGAAAATTGGGTGAGATGTTTATCATGTCAATACATGCAAAAACTCCATAGAAGTGATGGTCTACACCCAACAGGAAGTCAGCCATTTTGGCAGGAAGTGACAGGGACCTGATTTCCACCTTGCACATTTGATTGAACTCGTCCTAGGGTTTTAGTCCGATTGAGCTCATTTGTGGTGACAATCATCTATACCCATGTGCCATTAAAAGTTAATGAAAACTTTTCACAATGCTCAACGGTTTAGCCATAGGGGTGTGGCAAAGTATGATGCCTCACCATGATCATTCTATGACCATTCTGATGGCAATAACTCTGGTATGCATTGGGGAATTTCAACCAAATTCAATATTATGGATGTTAGTCCATTTCCAAACAGTTCTATAGGGCAATATTCATAGAAATCTACAGCACCACCTACAGGACACAGAAATTTTGCATCAGAAAGTTTGCATCATGTTGTTTTTTTAATACCTCGGAAATGGAATGTCGGATTGGTACCAAGATTGGTATGATGTATATGGGTGTGCCTCCAAACAATTATAGCTGTGACTATTCATGAGTAGCAATAGCGCCAAATACCAAAGGTTTTCTTCAATATCTCTGAAATAAGTAGTCTGATTGGTACCATTTATGGTGCCAATCATCTATACCCATGTGCCATCTAAAGTTGTTGAAAACTTTTCCAAATGCCCGACGGTTTGGTGGAAGAGGCTTGGCCAAGTTTGCAGTATTGCCATCACCCTTCCAATGCCTTTACTGTATCTCTGGCATATATTGACTGATTTCAACCAAATTTTGTGTGGTGAATAGGTAGCCAATACTAATAATTTCTATAATAAAGAATGATGATAATTTCTATAATAAAGAATGACACATAGCAACAGTGCCCCCTACTGCCAATGGACAGGAAGTTGCCATAACTCACATGTAGAATGTCCAATTGCTGCTAAACTTTATATATATGATACTAGTCAGACCCAGAAAAGATTTTTGTAATGATAACAAACATAGCTATAGTGACACCTTGGAAAAAACAAAACAAAACAAAGCTTTATAAGTCAGGCATACTTTGTCCAAATTCAACCAAATTTTGTGTGGTGCATCGGTAGCCTACATTGAACCTTTGTATAATGAAAAATGACGCATAGCTATAGCGCCCCCTATCAGAAAAGCAAAGCCTTATAACTCTGAAATACTTAGTCCAAATTCAACCAAATTTTGTGTGGTGCATGGTTAACCAACACTGAACCTTTCGATAATGAAAAATAATACATAGCTCTAGCACCCCCTAGCAGAAAAAACAAAGCTTAATAACTCTGGCATACTTTGTCCAAAGTCAACCAAATTTAGCGTGTTGAATAGACAGCCAATGGTGAACATTTCTATAATATACAATGAGACACAGCAGCAACACCCCCCACCACCAATGGACAGGAATTTGTCATAACTCACACGTACATTATCCAAATGGACCCAAACATGATATACATAGTACTGTAACGTTGGGGCCATGTTAAGTGGGGCAGGAATTTCCCAGCATGCTCTGCCAGTTGAAAACGTTATGTGTGTGTAACCGTGATGTAAACAGAGGTCTGGGAGAATGACCTCCCCTCCTGCCTGTGCTCAGAGTGTGTGAAAAATAAATCCGGTTGATCACAGCCATCTGCTCCATTTTCTTTGTGTGAACCCTGCATACGTCACACTGGTGTCAGAAGTGGGCATGGAGCAAATGGAAGCTAGGATCAGAATGGAGATCCAGCAGCTGGAGCAGGCCATTGCTCAGCTGATGATGGACGATGGGACCGAGACACCACCACCGGGAGCCCGGAGCCGGGACGAGCGAAGTGGCGGCCCTGACGGGGCCAGCGCACCCCGCCTCCTGTCTTTTTCAAGACAGAGCAGAGCAAACATTTCACCCTTCTCAGGACAGCACGGGCTGGCGACCCCACGGCGATCAAGGGTGGCGATCGATCAGGAAACGACCACCCCACCTGTTCGACAGCGGGCCAACATTCCCCGTTTCAACAGCGAAGCCACATTGGATGACTACCTGACACAGGTCGAGCTGACTGCGGCGCTGAACGGCTGGTCGCCAGAGGAAACCGCCGTACAGGTCGCGCTGGCCTTGGAAGGGAAAGCCCTCTGCACGCTCTCTGATCTCCGGCCCGAGGAGCACCACAGCTGGCCAGCACTACAAGGGGCGCTCCAGAGACGATTTGGGAGAATAGCGGATGCTGAGCACGCCCAAGAACAACTGAGCCGCCGCCGCCGGAACCACCAGGAAAAACTAGGAGCCTATGCTGCAGACATATGGCTGTTAACCCGGCGCAGCTACCCAGATTTCGCGCCGGAGGCAGTAGAGAAGCTCGCCCTCCGGAGTTTCATCCAAGGTCTCCGCCCGGCCCAGCTCCAGAGCCACGTACGGCTCCACGCCGCGAGCGACTGGAGGACTGCAGTGGCAGAAGCAGAGCGGGCAGAGCCGCTAATAAATCGCACCGCTGAAGCAGCAACGCACAGCCGAAGAACCTACCAGGCTACGATGGAGAGCGAGGGGGAGGAGGAGGAATTACGGCAGACCACGGCGGCGCGTCCACGGAGAAGATGGCCTCGGCAGCGCGAGGAAGGGTGCTTCCGCTGCGGAGAGATGGGACACATCGCGCGATACTGCCCCGCACCCACCCCACGACAAACCAGCCCCTCGCCGGCGTTAAACTAGAGCGAGGTGGCGTGAACAGGGACAGGCCACCTCCAGCAGATGTTTCCCCCGAGGAGCCGGCACCGCGCGTGGGCCAAGTTGGACACTCTCCAGGGATCTATCTACAGTGCAGCTTGGGGAAGACGTCGATCCGGGCCCTGATTGACACCGGCTCTACAATCTCTTTGGTTCGACCCGGTGTGCTGCCGGGCACAAGCAAGACGGCTCCGCGGGGGTGGGAACCCACCGAGCGCTGCGTCACCACAGCTACCGGTGAGCGCGCCCGACTGAAGGGGCGGAGAGTGCTGGTGGTGGGGGTGGCCGGTCAGAACATAAGACACCCGTTCTGGCTGGCTGACATCCAAGACCCCTGTATTATTGGACTAGACCTGCTCACAGCCTGGCGTGCCAAGATCGACACCGCCGGACCGTCCCTCCAGCTGGGAAACTGGACCATCACGCTCCACAGCAGAACCCAGGGAAGGGACACAGGGGCACGCACAATCGAGGGATCGCCAAGACAGACCGGACCAGGCAGGCCACCGCGAGTACTGGACACGATGACGTCACCAGCGCGGACAGAGGGAGCGTGAGCACACACAGGGACAGCAAGGGGAGAGGTCAACGTGTCAGCAGAGACGCAGCAGGCGGTGGAGGAATTATTTCAGCGGAGCTGCAGCGGGCTGGACCCGGAACAGAGACGCCAGCTGCGGGAGCTATTGGACTATTACATGGGTGTTTTCACCGCGAAGGATGAGGAATGCGGCCGGACCGGGTTGGTGCAGCACGAGATCGACACCGGTGAGGCCAGGCCGATTCGACTCCACCCACGCCGGCTGCCCTTTTCAAGGCGGGCAGCGGCGGAACAAAAAGTGCGAGAAATGCTGGAGGCAGATGTCATTGAGCCCTCCAGCAGCCCCTGGGCGGCGCCTGTGGTGCTGGTCAAGAAGAAGGACGGGTCGTGGCGGTTCTGTGTGGATTACCGACGCCTGAACGACGCCACCAGGAAAGATTCCTACCCCCTGCCCCGCATCGATGACGCACTGGACCACATCGCCGGCTCCAGCTGGTTCAGCTCGCTGGATCTACGCAGCGGCTATTGGCAGGTAGAGCTGTCACCCGAGGCCCGCCAAAAAACAGCCTTCTCCATTGGGCAGGGACTGTACCAGTTTAAAGTGATGCCGTTTGGACTCTGCAACGCCCCGGCCACCTTTGAGCGCTTGATGGAGCGAGTGCTGGCTCACGTGCCCCGGAGTCGCTGCGTTGTTTACCTGGATGACCTGCTGGTGCATGCAGCTGATTTTGACAGCGCCCTGTCAAATCTCCGAGAGGTGCTGGGAGCTATCCAACAGGCGGGGCTACGGTTACACCCTAAGAAATGCCACCTGTTCCGGCGGGAGACCACCTTTTTGGGCCACGTCGTCAGCGCAGCGGGGGTCGCCACCGACCCGGAAAAAGTGGCAACAGTGAGAGACTGGCCAGTGCCGCGGAACGTTGGAGAACTGAGGAGTTTTCTTGGATTGGCCTCCTATTATAGGAGGTTTGTGAAAGACTTCGCCACCATCGCCAGCCCGCTGCATCAGCTGACGCAGAAAGGACGCACGTTCCAGTGGAGTGACAGCTGTGCTGCTGCTTTCTCCCAGCTTCGCGCAGCGCTCATCAGAGCCCCCGTCCTGTGGTATCCTGACCCGAACCGCCCTTTCATCGTGGACACGGACGCCAGCAACCAGGGCATCGGGGCGGTGCTATCCCAGGAGGGAGAACACGGAGAGCAGGCAGTCGCTTACTTCAGCCGCACTCTCAGCAGAGCCGAGAGAAATTACTGTGTGACTCGCAGAGAGCTGCTGGCTGTCATTCAAGGACTGCGTCATTTCCGCCCGTATGTGTACGGGGGGAGGTTCCAGCTCAGGACGGACCACACTTCCCTGACCTGGTTGTTAAACTTCAAAGAACCGGATGGACAGTTGGCGAGGTGGCTGGAGGCACTGCAGGATTATAATTTCCAGATTGTGCATCAGGCAGGCCGCCTCCATGCCAACGTTGACGCGCTGTCTCGGCGCCCCTGCGCGACAGAGGAGTGTCGTCACTGCCAACGGGCTGAAGATCGGGACCAAACCGCCCCACGGGCTGCCGCTCTCCGAGCCGCTGCGAGCAGGAATAACGCAGCGACGCACAGCCCCTCCTCAGATGATCAGGCAGTTCTCCCCAGCGATGACGTCACAGAGGTTCTTGGCACGCAGCAGCTGCAGAGCGAGCAGGACAGACACCCGGTCATTTCGCGGGTTTGGCAGTGGCTGGACGCAGGACAGCGGCCCGCCTGGGAGGTTGTGTCACCGCTGGACCCAGAGACTAAGGCCCTGCACTCCCAGTGGGCCAACCTCCGCTGCTACGAGGGCGTGGTGTATCGGCAGTGGCAGACTCCAGCTGGGCAGAGGCACCTCTGGCAGCTGCTGGTTCCTCGTCGACTCCGGCCCAAGGTACTCCAGCTGGTTCATGGGGCGGTAGGAGCGGGCCACTTCGGAGTGACAAAGACGCTGCAGCACCTTCGGGCCCGGTTCTACTGGCCCGGTTGTCATCAGGACGTGGAGCTCCACATTCACCACTGCGACACATGCACAGCTCAGAAGGGACCAACTCAGCGATCCCACGCTCCCCTGCAGCAGTACCGGGTGGGAGCACCGATGGAGCGAGTGGGAGTGGACATCCTGGGCCCTTTCCCGACCACGGACCGGGGGAACCGCTACGTGCTGGTCACGATGGATTATTTCACTAAGTGGCCAGAGGCGTACGCGGTCCCGGATCAGAGCGCCGCTACGACGGCATCAAAGCTGGTGGATGAAATGTTCTGTCGGTTTGGCGCACCGGAGGAGCTGCACAGCGATCAGGGTCGGAACTTCGAGGCGGAGGTCTTCGGAGAGGTCTGCAAACGGCTGGGCATCCGGAAGACCCGGACCACCCCACTGCATCCACAGAGCGACGGCCTGGTCAAACGATTCAACCGGACCCTCACCACCCAGCTCGCTATCCTAGTGGACCAGCGACAGCGAGACTGGGACCTGCATCTGCCTTTTGTTTTGTGGGCGTACCGGACAGCAGCTCAGGAATCTACCCGGTGCACCCCTGCGGCGCTCATGTTTGGATGCGAGCTGCGCACACCGGTGGATTTGGTATTCGGTTGCCCCCCTGAGCCGGAGGTGGAGGGAAAACCCGGATTGGATTATTTTTTTTGTTTGAAAGAACGTCTCCACATGGTGCACGAACTGGCTCGAGAGGCCCTGGCAGCGGCAGGGGGTCGGCAGAAGCGAGCGTACGACTCCCGCTGCCAGGGGAGGGACTTTGCACCGGGAGATCGAGTCTGGGTTTTCTGCCCTGAGAGGAAGAGAGGACGATCACCGAAGCTGGCGAGCCAGTGGTCGGGACCGTGCGTGGTCCTGGAGAGACTGTCAGATATGATGTACAGGGTGAGGCTTAGAAAAAGGGACCGGGTTGTGGTCCTTCATTGTGACCGTCTCGCTCCGTATTGGCCATCTGCACCGCTGGTGGACGAACCGGAGCTTCCATCCTGGCCCGATACCCCGACCGAGACCCAGATGGACACTAGGGGGCCTGTACTTGTTGGCCACCGGCGCCGAAGACCGCCCCGACACCTGGATGAGTTTGTATTGGACTTTTAAATTGGACTTTAATTTTTCTGGGGACAGAAACCAGTCCGGGGGGGGGCAGTGTAACGTTGGGGCCATGTTAAGTGGGGCAGGAATTTCCCAGCATGCTCTGCCAGTTGAAAACGTTATGTGTGTGTAACCGTGATGTAAACAGAGGTCTGGGAGAATGACCTCCCCTCCTGCCTGTGGTCAGAGTGTGTGAAAAATAAATCCGGTTGATCACAGCCATCTGCTCCATTTTCTTTGTGTGAACCCTGCATACGTCACAGTACTTTTACCACCCAGAACAGATTTATATGACTATACTACATATAGCTATAGTACCCCCTAGGTAAAAAAAAAATAAATAAATAAAAAAATACCGATGGCATAGCTTGTCTAAATTCAAACAAATTTCCTGGTAAAATTTTCACCAGAAGTGGCCTTTAGGCTATGGACAAACATATTAGATCTTTGAGGTAATCCACAAGCTTCTACAGTACCTCTGCCGAGGCACTCTCTTCCAATGTACAGATGGACGGACTGATGATGGATGGCGGTATGGACGGATGGACGGGCGAATGAATTGATGGATGAATGGATGGCGGCTGGATGGGCGTATGGCACTATGGACGGACGGACAACAAGTGGGAGGGAGAGAGTTGGGGAGGGAGTAATAGAGCCTGTGCGGAGTTATGTGCTCTGAGTGGCAAGGCCAAGGTCTAGCGAGGACGTGAGGGCCCATTTATCGCTGCTCGCATCTTTAATTGCCGTTTGAGATTATCCTTTGTTTATTTTCATTATTAGTCTCATTGTCCTTTGTTCCCCAATCTCTAGTCATGTTATTCCATCCCCTGTTGTTGTTTTGTGGTCATCTTTTGTAAGATGATTATTATTATCTGCATTATGTGTCTTCAGTGCTTCCCCTGGTCCACTGTGCTCATCCCCTGCTTGCCTTTATTGTTATTTTTGTGGTCTTGGATGTATATTCATCTCCCTATTGTCCCCAACTCCTCATGTTTCCATACCTGTGGACACCTTCCCTCATGTGTGCTCCTGCTCAGCCCCTGATTGTCATCCCAGCTATTCCTTGTTCTCCTAATTATTAGTCTCCCTGTATATGTGAGTCTGTGATTGTGCTCTGGGTTGGGTTGTGGTGTATCATCCCTGCTGTCGTGCTCACCGTGTGTATTAAGTATATACTCCATTTGGGCCTCCAGAGTTTATTCCAGCCCCCGTCCTGTGTTTTTATTTTGTTCCTTTGAGCTTTTGTTAATAAACTATAATCATTTTTGCCCTAATCCTGCCTGCACCATGAATCCTGCCTCTAAATCACCATCTTCCCGGAGGGCAGATCTTGACAATTAAGTTACTTTTATTAAAAGAAAGCTGTTATTTTCTGAATTTTCTTCAAGTCCCCTTAGCTTTTGTATTCTTTCTGTACGTGCTTACTTGCTCTCGTAAAGAGTGAGCTATGCAGCTGTACACAATACCATTAAACTGCAGTCTGTATTTACTCAGGCCATCCCCGTCCAACACCAAAATTTGTTTGATGATCCGGAATATCCAAATGCGACAAACAGGCAAAAACACTAGAAAACGGGAAGGGGCAAACACCCCCACAGCCCTGTAAAGTCCAACTAAATGTTGTCCTAATGCTGAAGTTGGAAGCTCATGTTTGCAGCACTATTGCACTGAAATCAGCCTGGGGCACAAAAAATTGTTGGGAAAGAGTTTTTGTAGAGACACGATGTATAGCAGTATCCCGCAACAGCAGTCTTTTGAGTACTGGGAAGCTTGGAGCAAAGGTGGATATGAACTATGATGGTTATTATGCAACCCAGTGTCATGGCCATGCATGTAACTGACATACAGTATTGGTGGTCCACACACAAGATACCATTAACTCTGATGCCTTGTCATTTCATGTAGTATGACCTGCCTTCACATTTGTCATCATTAGTGCCCCTCTTCAAATGCACTGAGAGGCTAGTGCAAAGGTTGGTGGGGGAAGGTGGGAGGTTATTCCTTCTGTCCTCAGGGTGATCTACTGCTGTTACTGTCATGGTTGTACCATTAGGGTAATGGGAGGGTGAGGGGCTCATTTTCAAACATTTTGAAAATTAAACCACTTAGAACTTTACCACTAGAAGGCACTGTTTCCATTATTTTCTCCTGGTTGCGCTAATTTTTGTCATGATGCGGAGCATGGTGGGAGCACCGTGCTTGTGCTTTCAGTTATTTCAGATTACTTTTCTGGACGTTCCTCTTGTAGGTTTTATTATATATTCGAGCATGGTTTTATTTGTATTATGTTTATGAGTTGCCATTTGTCTCTTATGTATTTGAGTCCCTGTTATTATAACCTTAGTTTTACCATTATAGTCTTGGTCATTATGATTGTGTGTCTATGGCCGTCTTGTTTTATACATTAATGATATCTTCCTAGGTTTGGTTATAAGCCTTCTCCATCTTCTCCTTTAGTTTATTCCTGGGAGTGTTTACATTCATTATCATTGTCTATTTTTATCTTGGCCTGGCCTTGGTGGGTTGTCATTATGCTTTGTGTATTTGTTGTTCATCTTCTGTATCATGATTCAGTATTCATTCCGGTCTGTACTTTTATTATGACAGCTGACTCTGTTTACTTCCTCTTTTGGTTCAAGTTTGCAGGCTGTCATTATTTTTGGTTTGATTATCCTCGCTCGTTATCTACACTTGGCATCAATTGTTTTCATTTCTCTGTGCCCTATTTAAAGGCCGCTGTTTGTTGCAGCATCGTTCTCAGTATCCAGACGTGAGTTCCACATTAATTGTCAGTCTGTATTCCTGTGTGTGCCCCACGCTTCTCTCTGTTATTCCTGGTGTTTCCGCATGCCGTAGCCATTGGGCTATTCATCCTTTTTGTATCCTGTTTCTGCTTCAAGCATGTAAGTTTTGCTCCTTAGTTATATTTTGTTTGTTTTTTTTAAATCACCTGCAAACTCACAGCCAGTATTTGGGTCTTCGTTCCTGCCCTGAAGGGCATTCATGACAGAACGACGCTGCCACTGTGGACCCAGCGGCTGTGAGGTTTGCCTTTTTTTCCACCCTGCATTGTTGTTTTCATCTGAGAGGAGCAGCGGACTCTGTATGTCCAGCCATTTTCGATTGTGTGCTGCTAACTGAGTGGGGTTGGAGGCCATGAATTGGCTGAGGGATCTGGTCTCCACAGTGAGCAGCTGCAGGGATCCGGAGGACAAGTGCTAGCTCTGGACAGCAGCAACCCGGGAGTTGGAGGGCACTCTGTGGCTGGAAGTGTTACCGTGGGTACAGGACCTGCCTATCTTCTGCCCTCAGCAACCCGCCTCTCTGCCAGAAGTCCCCACAAGAACCGACTTCATTCACTATGGTCTGAACGAGGTACAGTGTTGGGCTGCGGGATGGGTGGAGGACTTAATATCAGACACTCACATTTCTCACACTCCCGAAGAGGCTTTGGAGTTTTTGGAGAGAGCGGCAGAGGTTATTGAGACATACCCCAGCCTACTGAGCTGTCCAGAACTCACGGGTCTCCTCATCTTGGTTCCCAACCTCCAACACATGCTCCGCGGGCTGGTAAGAAGCTGTCCCCTAACTGTGCCTGAGCCGACGAAAAAACATCCCCTGGTGCAGCTGTCTCCAGCCTCCGTTCCTCACTGTTTCCTGTCTGTACCTGAGCCAACAAAAGAGCCCCCCGGGTGCAGACATCATCAGCCTCTTGCCACCAACCAGCTGAATCCCGCCTGCGGAACTCCTCCGCCTCTCCCACAGCTCCTTCCTCGCCGCTTCGGAGAACTGCAGCAGCAGCGTCCTTGTCACTCTCGACTTTTTCCTCATCAGCTGTTCTGTCAGCTCCTCCTCATCTGCTGCTGCTGTCCCCATCTCCTCTATGGCGTCACCTCCCACTGCTGAGAATCCAGCCATCCTCATGCCTGCAGAGCCGGCTCCTCTACCTTCTGCACGTTTGCCCATGCCTGCTGCAGCCATTCTGAGGGATTTCTCTGGGTCTTCTGCAGCGTCCACCACCATACCTCGGGATTTAAGGCAAGTACATTTTCATTCTCTAACACCCAGTAATGAATTGTCTTGCCTTATTCCCAGTGGGGGGGTCTCAGCAGTGGCCATCCATTTTGACTGAGCCTTCACCACCTGCTGCTCCATTCATTCCCCAATCCTCATCTGTATCTCCCGTATCCCTTTCTGTTTTTCTGTGTGCTCGCCGGTCTTGGGAGGGAGCTGTTGGACGACGGAGGGGCCTGCGATTCTGGAGAGTCCTGTTCCGGTCTCACAGCCGCATCTTGGGTGGGAGAGGAGTGCCCCCTGTATCCTGAAGCCTGAGCCAACAGCGGAGTGTCCCCTGGTTTTGGCATCACAGGAGTCGGCGCCATTGGTGAGGTGATCCCCAGCTTCTACCACTCCATCTGGGGGTCCGCCAGTATCAGTCACCACGTCTGGAGTTCCACCAGCATCAGTCACTTCATCTGGGGTTTCACCATCATCAGCCGTCACGACTGGGGTTCTGACAGAGTCATCCGCCATCATGCCTGCTGCTTGGCCCGCCGAAGCAGAGTTGCCGGAGTCCTGGACGGGAGTGGAGCTTGAGTTAAGGCAAGTCTTCTTTTTTGTTTTCACATTATCAGTGTTAGAGAGGTCTTGCTTTGCTCTTGGCGAGGAGAACCAGTTGCAGTTGCCAACGGCTTCTGAGTTTTCCTCGTAGGGCTCCACTGCTGCCGGTGACAGTGAGTCGGTGTTTGTTTCTGTTTCCCTGTCTGGGTCCTCGTCTGGTTTTGCCGAGGGTCATCAACCTTCACCTGAGGTCACCAAGGGTCATCAGCCGTCACCTGAGGTTGCCGAGGGTCATCAGCTGTCTCCTGAGGTCGCAATGGTCATCAATCTACGCCTGAGGTCACTGATGGTCAACAGCCTTTGCCTGAGGCAGTTGCGGGTCAACAACCTTCACCGGAGGTTGCCAAAGGTCAGCCATTTTCGCCGTCTGGTTTCCCCGCTGGTCAGCCATCTTCTTCGTCTGGTCAGCCATCCTTTTTGTCTGGTTTCCCCACTGATCAGTCATCTCCTTCATCTGGTTTCCTCACTGGTCAGTCATTTTTGTCATCTGGTTTCCAGGCCTCAGCCCCTGCGGTCCACAAGGAGCACGGTTTCCAACTGCTGTCTCCAAAAAGTGATGTTTTGTGCTCAACCATCTGCTGGCTCAGGGATGCTGGGAGGCCACCCAACAGATTGCGTTCTCTGATCTGTTGGTGGTGGAATTCTGGTAAACCACCTGATAGCTTTCTGTTTAGGTGGCTCAGAGACTCCGGGAGGCCACCCAACACATTCCAACTCATGATCTAGTGGTCCTGGGATTCCAGCAGGCTACCTGAACTGCCTTTCCTTCCCGCCCAGTAGTCCTGGTATTTCAATAGGTCACCCAATTTGTCTTGTTTTTGTCTCTGTTTAGTGAGAGAATTGTTTAGATCCACCTGGCCTGTTTTCCCCTACTGCCCTCCCTGGTATTCTTCTGTTCTTGTTGGGGGGGGGGGTGTTTGGTGTATTTTTTCCTTTTTGTGATGTTACCTTGGGGTGTCTGGAATACACTCCTTGGATGGGGGGCTCTGTCACAATGCGGAGCACGGTGGGAGCACCATGCTCGTGCTTTCTGTCATGATTGGTAATGATTGACAGCTCACATGCAGGGAGTGACACCAGAGAAAACACACGATGACACAGAGAAGTAAATTGATTTGGATTTTTATTAATTCAAAAGGGAAAGTTTCGTTAATGAAAAACGTCACTCGCCAGAGGAAGACCCAGCCTGGAGGGAGAGATGAGAGCAGGTTAGATAAGGAGGGAGACTGAAAAGGGAAAATAGGACTGCACTCACGTGGGAGAAACAGAGAACCCGACAGCAAAACCCAGTACCAATGGCGATCCAGGAGCTGAAGCTGGATGGCAGGAGTAGAGCTGGGTGAGGTGTCTGACTAGGTGGATATGGCTGCTGAAGTGGTGATGATGATGAGGCAGGTGAGCACACAACAACCCCGGAGACACACCACGAAGATGGTAGCAACCTGTAGAAGAGAAGACGAGAGGATTAAATACTTTTCCTCAGAAAGGGAGAATATAACTTACTTACTTTTAGTATGTAGTATACCCAATGAGCCAGTGCTGAAGCATTGAAATTAAGGTCCTTTTAAGTGCTGGTGAGGCAGCAGGTGCATCTCATCACACAGGTGAGGTGATTGTCTGCAGAGTAGGGGAAAGCTGAACAGGAAGGCAGGGGGAGAGTGCGCTCACCAGAACATGACAGTCCTCCCCCCCCAAAGAAGTGCCTCCTGGTGGTCCACCGGGCTTGTTGGAATGTGCCTTATGAAAGGCCCGGGCCATCCCCTTGTCGTGGAAGTAGGAACTGGGGATGCACGATCTTTCTTCTGGTCCGTAGCCCTTCCAGTGGATAAGATATTGAAGCCCCCGGCTCCGATGGTGGACGTCCAGAATTCTCTGGACCATGTAGGTGGTTTGACCGTCAAGGACCCGAGGGGGAGGAGGTGGCTTTGGGGGAGGGCAGAGAGGGCTGGCAGAGAGGGGCTGGATTTTCGAAACATGGAAGGTGGGATGAATCCCCATTGCCAGCGGGAGCTTCAGGTGGACTGAGACATCGTTCACGACCCTGGAGATGGTGAATAGGCCCAGGAAACGAGTAGAGAGTTTCCTGGACTCTGTCTTCAAGGGAACCTGGTCCACTGACAACCATACTTGCTGCCCAATGGAATACTTGGGAGCAGGAGTATGCCTACGGTCCGCATACTGGCGGTTGTTTTCAGCCAAACAGACGAGGGCAGCATGAGTGGCCTTCCAGAGCTGGCAACAGCAACATGCATGGGCCCCCACCAATGGTACAGCCACATCCCTCTCCACGATTGGTAACAGGGGCGGAGTATACCCCATGAACGCCTTAAATGGGGTCAATCCAGTGGCTGTTGAGATAGCAGAGTTATGAGAATATTCCACCTAAGTCAGATGAGTGCTTCACGTTCTGGGGTTGCAGGCTGCTACGCACCTAAAGGCAGCCTCCAAGGATAGGTTGGCGTGCTCAGCCTGCCCGTTGCTCTGAGGATGGTATCCAGAAGTAAGGCTGACGGTGGTGCCTAGGGAGCGGCAAAAGGCTTTCCAGACTTGGGAGGTGAATTGAGGACCCCGGTCAGACACAATGTCCACAGGAATGCCATGCAGGCGGATGACGTGAGTAGTGAGGAGGTTCGCCATTTCTGAAGCAGAGGGTAATTTGGGGAGGGGCACCAGGTGGATTGCCTTAGAGAAGTGATCCACACAGGTGAGGAAAACAGTGTTGCCTTGAGAGGGGGGGAGTCAAGTAATAAAGTCCAGGGCAATGTGGGACCAGAGTCTGCTGGGTATGGGAAGTGGGTGGAGGAGGTCAGAAGGGGGCGAGGAGTCAGATTTATTGTGATTGCAGTGTTGACAGGCCTTGACATAATCCCGGACATCGGTCCGCAGGGTGGGCCACCAGAACACCCGACAGATGAGGTTGATGGTGCGAGTGATCCCAGGATGGCAGGCGAAATAGCTGGTGTGGCCCCACCGGATGACATCGCTGCGGAGAGTGGCCGGGACAAACAGACGATTGTCAGGGCCCCCTTCTGGCTTGGGTTCCATGGATAGAGCCCGCCAGACCCTCTGCTCAATGTCCCACGTGAGAGCTCCAAGGAAGCAAGAGGGTCGGACAATGGGTTGGGGAAGGGAATGAAGGGTAAGAGGGTCGGGGCAGAACTGGCAGGCGAGAGTGTCCGGTTTAACATTACGGGAGTCAGGCCTGTAAGTGATGGTAAGATTAAATCTGGCAAAAAATAAGGCCCAGCAGGCCTGCCTGGTATTCAGCCTGCAGGCTGACCGAAGATATTCTAAATTTTTGTGGTCGGTCCACACAATAACGGACTGGGCCGCTCCCTCCAGCCAGTGTCTCCACTCCTCAAGGGCCAACTTAATGGCCAAGAGCTCTCGGTCCCCTATGTTGTAATTCCTCTCGGCAGGCGTGAGCCGCCAAGAGAAATACACACATGGATGGAGCTTCTGATCTGAAGCTGAGCGCTGTGATAGGACAGCGCCCACCCCCGGGTAAGAAGCATCTACCTCTAGAACAAACTGGAGCTGGGAGTCGACCTGGGCCAAGATGGGGGCTTTGGAGAACAGACCCTTCAATTTGGAAAAAGCCTATTCAGCTGCCTCAGACCAACTAAAGGGCACTTTAACCGAGGTCAGCTGGGTAAGAAGCTGTGCTACCCCACTATAGTTTCTGATGAAATGGCGATAAAAATTCGCAAACCCCAAGAAGCGCTGGAGCTCTTTGCGGGAGTGGGGTATAGGCCAATCTAGCACAGCCTTCACCTTGGCTGGGTCGGCCCTCAGTTCCCCCTGAGCTACGATAAAACTGAGGAACGAAGTAGAACGGGTGGAAAACTTACACTTCTTGGCCTTAACGTAAAGCTGGTTCTCCAGGAGCCGTTGTAGAACGGCCCTGACATGGACTGCGTGTTCCTCTGGCTTGCGGGAAAAAGTCAAAATGTCGTCAAGGTAGACAAAAGCAAATTGATTAACCATATCGCAGAGGACGTCACTGATCATACGCTGGAAGATGGCGGGGGCATTGGTGAGCCTGAACGGCATCACCAGATATTCAAATTGCCCCAAGTGTGTTTTAAAGGCCATCTGCAGCGGCATGAAAAAATAAGCAGCTATGCTGTGGTTTTAAGCAGGTTTTATTAATCATACCGCCGTCACGGGAACTCGGCTCCAGCCCATAGCATGAGCAGGCCGAAGCCGAATTCCTCAGGCTCTCAGTGAAGAAGAAGCGAGGCGGACACGTGTGTGTCTACCAGTTGCAGGATCAGAGTGAGAGAGAGAGATTGCATTACAGAGTTGCACCTTAAATACTTGACCATAACAATACATCAAAGGGACATACCCCACAGTTAGAATGATCAAAGCAACAACCGAACAGGCAGGAGGTATTTGCATTTGTAAGACATACATCACAATGGGCAGATTAGCTAGACCTCGCTCCAAGTGTCAGACAAAGAGGCTAACAAGCACATCTACATATTGATCTGAGTCTCTAGGTCACAGTAAGGGCAAAATGCATGAACACTTTAACTTCAAGGCTGTAAACTCAGCATGCAGCGGAACAAACCCCAGGAGTGCGAGCTGACTGTCTCTGTGTTCTGTTTGTGTGTTGTGGGGGGTTTAATCAAACCGCTACACATCTTCCATTCGTCCCCCTCACAAATACGCACCAGATGGAAGGTGTTACGCAAATCCAATTTGATGAATACTTGCGCGCACTGAAGGAGCTCAAACGCAAAGTTTATCGGGGCAGAGGATACTTATCCTTAACAGTTATTTTTTTTTTTTTGTACTTATTTTGTACCTGTAGGTAGATTTGTTTTGCAGTCTGGTGACAAGCCGCCAGCTGCTGGTCGCTGCGTGCGCAGGTGCCCCGTATCCCTAACCTGCATGTTTTTAGCATGTGGGAGGAAACCGGAGAAATCCCGGAGTAAACCCACGCAACACGGGGAGAACATGCAAACCCACGATCCCACGATCTCATGATCCCCGCGATCCCCCGGCCGAGGGTAAAACTGTGCTGCCGCAGTACTAACCACTGCGCCACCGTGCAGCCCAACCCCGTGCAGTTATGGAATTAAGTTCCCAATAATCAATGCACGGGCGCAAGGAACCGTCCTTCTTTCCGACAAAAAAGAATCCTGCCCCAAGAGGAGCCGATGAAGGCCGAATGAGGACGGCGTTCAAAGAATCTTTAATATAGCTCTCCAATGCCTCCCTCTATGGCCCAGAAATACTGTAGAGCCGGCTGGACAGCAGCTGCGCACCCGGGAGAAGGTCTATAGCACAGCCGTAAGAGCGATGGGGAGGTAAAGAAAGTGCTCTCAACTTGCTGAAGACCTCACTGAGGTCATGATAGATCTCGGGTACTAGGCTGAGGTCCAGCAGCTTTGCCAGAGGGGAAGAGATGGGCAGTGTTGGTGAACACTTGGCCGAGCTAAGACAGGATGCCAAACAATACGGGCTCCAGGAAGAGATGGAGTTATGTGCCCAATTAATAATAAGGTTGTGGCACATATGTTTGGTTCATATTTCCCCACAAGAGCGTGGCACATATGTCTGGTTCATATCTCCCACAAATGTAGGGCTTATGTGGATTGTATGGCTTATGTGGATTGGGGCTTCACGTCTGGAGGAACAAGACAGGAGATGGCGAGGAGGTGTGAAGTCGGGCCCTCGTCTCGGAGAAGAGGACCTGGGGGGTTTCCCGGTACACCAGAGAATAAGAGACAATGGTGAATCTTCAGAGACTTGCATTGTGATTGAATGTTTGCAGAAGCACCATGTGACTTGAGTTCTTAATCCCCCAGAGGTATAAGAGTGAGCTGTAACATTATTCTGCCTCTTCTTGCTTTTGAGAATGTTGGATGAATGTGTTCTGGAATAAAGCCGAACCTGAGAAATACACTCATGTCTCATCATTGAACACATCTTCCACACTGGTGACCCATGACAAAGAATGAGCAGGGAGAATTCTCCCGAGTGGAGCTCATCAGAGGCTGGCCTGATGGCTGCCTCCACGCTCCAGCTGCCCGATTTCTGGCAGCACAGCCCGCGCTCCTGGTTTAGCGCGGTCGAGGCGCAGTTCAACCTCCGGAGAATCTCAAAGGATGAAACGAGGTTCTACCATGTGGTGGCGAAGCTGGACAGTCACATGGTCCAGAGGGTGGAAGATCTGGTTAACCACCCACCGGACACCGACAAGTACGGCACATTGAAGGAGGCGCTCATCAGCCATTTCACCCCCTCGGTGCAACAGCGAGCAGAGGAGCTCCTAGAGTTGACGGAGTCGGAGAACAACAGACCGGCAGACCTGATGGTGAAGATGCTGAGACTGAAAGACTCCGAGGATGGCGAATTTATCTTCGCCCACCTTCTCCTCCGGACTCTGCCGCCAGCAGTGAGAGTGACCCTGGCAGACTCACCCCGCTTGGCCAAGCGGGACTACCATGGCCTCGGCAAGGAGGCGCAGCGACTCGTCGACGCCCACAAGCGGAGCGCAGTTTCGGCCGCGGCAGCTGAGCAGAGGACGGCGCCCGGAGATGGTTTGGAGCCAGAGGTGGCGGCGCCAGACGAACCGACGATGGCGGCGACAGGCGTCAGGCGATGCGGAGCTGAGGTCGGCCTGTGTTTCTACCACCGCCGTTTTGCGGAGAGGGCGCACAGATGTCTCCCACCGTGCCACTTCAAGCGTCAGGGAAACGCCAAGACCGGGGGGCTGGTAGCAGCTGCGTCCCTCGGAGAAGAAAATAAGCTGCTTTACCTGACAGATGCACACTCGGGGAAACAATTCCTCATGGACACGGGCTCCCAGCTGAGTTTCGTCACGCCTACCTACGCGGAACGGCTGATGCCGTCCAAAGCTCCCTGGGTGTCAGTATCAGCAGCGAACGGCTCAGCGATTAAGACATTCGGTGAGAGGACCATGCGTCTGTCCTTACAGGGCCGTTCATTCGAGTGGACCTTTATTGTAGCAGCAGTCAGTTTCAACATGTTAGGGGCTGATTTTTTGTGCTCACATGGTTTATTGGTTGACTTGCTAATAGACGTCTGGTTAATGCACTGTCTTTCTATTCTATCCCCTGCACAGCTCGGGTGGCTCCGCCAACTGCACACACCAGCGTCACAGCTGCAGGTGGTAAGTTTCATGCTTTGCTCACTCACTTTCCAGCACTCACAGTTCCAAAGTTTTCGGCGACAGTGGCCAAACACTGGGTGGAACATTTTATGCGTTTCCTGAGCTTCGCCGTCATGGCTCTGCAGGAGACCAGCGAGGCCCACCTGGTGGGTCTCTTCTTCGCTAAGGGGGTCACCATCATGCCCAAAGACTTCCAGCTGGCCCTCTGCATCCGCGGAGAGAGAGCTTAGACTTTCTGCTGCACATTCACCAACCAACCATAATGCTCTGCACTGTGTGTCTATATATACATTTATAGTAATATGGACATATGTTTACTAGATGTTGTTTTTTCTTGCCTTCTGATTGTTGCTCTGAGTGTTGCTATCCCTATGCTGTTGCAATCCTGGAATTTCCCCATTGTGGGACTAATAAAGGCTTATCTTATCTTATCTTATCTTTATCACCATCACTGGGCCACCCGTTTTTGCAAAAGCCCGGCGCTTGGACTCCGCTAAACTGGCAATAGCGCGCAAGGAATTTGCCAATCTGGAAAAACTGGGCATAATTAGACACTCGAACAGCCCCTGGGCTTCCCCGTTACACATGGTCCCAAAGGCTGATGGCTCGTGGTGACCTTGTGGCGATTTCCGCAGGTTGAACAACGTCTCAGCACACGACCGCTACCCGATTCCGCACATCCAGGATTTCTCAGTTCATTTGGCGGGGGCGCGCATTTTTTCTAAAATAGACTTGGTGCGCGGCTACCACCAAGTCCCCGTGCGCGCGCAGGATATTCCCAAAACCGTGGTAATAACTCCGTTTGGGCTTTTTGAGTTTTTGCGCATGCCGTTTGGGTTAAAGGGCGCCGCGCAAACTTTCCAACGCATGATGGATGCGGTTTTACGCGACCTGCCTTTCGTGTTCGTCTATTTAGACGACATATTGGTAGCCAGCATGTCCAAGGACGAACATGAAACCCACCTCACAGCGGTTTTTCGGAGACTGGCAGAGCACGAGTTGATAATTAACCCAGCGAAGTGCCAGTTCGGGGTGGCGCAAATCGATTTTTTGGGGCACCGCGTTTCGCCACAGGGAGCGGTTCCCCTTCCTGAGAAAGTTCGCGCAATAACAGATTTCCCCCAACCTCAAACGATAAAAGCGCTGCAGGAGTTTCTAGGAATGGTTAATTTTTACAACCAGTTTCTTCCGAGCGCAGCGCGGCTTATGCAGCCACTGAACGCGGCACTGAAAAAACAAAAACCCACGAATAAGGTCGAATGGTCTCCGGAGCGGGAGCGCGCTTTCTCCCAGGTTAAATCAGCCCTTGCAAGCGCCGTCTTGTTAGCGCACCCGGTTCCAACAGCCCGTTTGGCGCTCACCACCGACGCTTCGGACCTAGCGGTGGGGGCAGTCATTGAACAGTGTGTGGCAGGGACCTGGCAGCCTCTCGCTTTCTTTAGCAAATCCTTGCGCGATAACGAGCGTAAATACAGCACGTTTGACAGGGAGTTTTTAGCCCTACACTTGGCCATCCGCCATTTCCAGTTCTGGCTGGAAGGGCGCCGTTTCACCGCTTTTGTAGACCACAAACCGTTAACTTTTGCGATGGCCAAAATCTCAGAACCTTGGTCAGGCCGACAACAAAGACAGCTAGTCGCAATATCGGAGTTCACCACCGATATCCAGCATGTCGCAGGCAAACACAATGTAGTGGCGGACTGTCTCTCACGTGCTGTGGCAACACCAGGCCACGTGGGGGCAGACTCGGTGGTTGTGGGCCAGGGCAGCGACGCGGGAGCGCGCGCAGCCCCGGTCCACGTAGGTTTGGATTATGCAGACATGGCTGCGGAGCAGGTTGGTGACGTGGATGTGCGCGCGCTCCAGTCTGGACCAACAGGGTTAAGGCTGGAGCACAGGGTGCAGCAAATAGGTATGCCTTCCTTAATATGCGATGTTTCCACAGGTTGGCCTCGTCCAGTGGTGCCAGCCGCGTGGCGCCGCCGCGTTTTTGACTCGGTCCATTCGCTGGCGCACCCAGGGGTGCGCGCATCGGTCAAGATGGTGGGGGAGAAATTTGTCTGGCCGGGGTTGTGCAAACAGGTCAAGGAATGGGCAGCGGCTTGTGTAGTGTGCCAGAGGGCTAAGATACACAAGCACATGAGGGCCCCTTTGGAGCCTTTTCACATCCCGGCTAAGCGTTTTGATCATGTGCATGTTGATCTGGTGGGCCCGCTTCCCTCGTCTCAAGGGCACACACACCTTTTGACGATAGTGGACCGCACCACACGTTGGCCAGAAGCGGTACCTCTGGCGTCAACAACAGCGGAAGAGGTTGCGCGCACGTTTTTAACAGCTTGGGTCGCGGTTTTGGAATTCCGGACATAACGTCAGACAGAGGCCCTCAATTTGTTTCCGAACTGTGGTCGTCTATGGCCCGCAGCTTAGGGGTGAAGGTACACTGCACTACCGCGTATAACCCGCAGGCCAACGGTTTATGTGAACGCTTTCATAGGTCATTGAAAGCAGCCCTCAGAGCATCGCTCACGGATACAAATTGGGTGGACAAACTGCCATGGGTTTTATTGGGGTTGCGTTCTGCACCGAAGGAGAATTTGCAAGCCTCCCCAGCAGAGTTAGTTTTCGCACAACCTCTTCGTTTGCCCGGGGAATTTCTCCCGGAAAATCCTGCGCCCAATTGCCACCCCCGCTCAGCTGTTGCAGAGCGGCACAGGATCAAACACGCTGCCTGGCCCAGTGCATCACAGTTTTCCACGCGTTTTTGTGCCAGAGGCTTTAAAAAACGCAGAGTTTGTTTTTGTTAGACATGATGCACAACGACCAGGGCTGAGATCGCCTTATGATGGACCGTTCAGGGTGCTGGAAAAAAATGAGAAGCATTTTTTGCTAGATTTGGGGGGCAGAAGGGAGCTAATTTGCATAAACAGACTCAAGCCTGCTTTTGTCCTGGCTGATGAACGAGTGCAGTTGGCGAAAGCCCCCCGCCGGGGCAGGCTGCCGAGAAGGCATGCTCCAGAGCTCCCACAGAGATGTGCTAACAAATCTAATCCCCAGGTGCGAGTACAGCAGATTCGGCAGGAAGCTCAAACCTAAGAGATTGGGGGATTGATTGTTGGTTATGTGGTAATGTTTTTTATGTATGCATTTATGAGTGTTTGTCCCATGCAGACGTTGGGGGGGGGGGGGTCATGTGGCACATATGTTTGGTTCATATTTCCCCACAAGAGCGTGGCACATATGTCTGGTTCATATCTCCCACAAATGTAGGGCTTATGTGGATTGTATGGCTTATGTGGATTGGGGCTTCACGTCTGGAGGAACAAGACAGGAGATGGCGAGGAGGTGTGAAGTCGGGCCCTCGTCTCGGAGAAGAGGACCTGGGGGGTTTCCCGGTACACCAGAGAATAAGAGACAATGGTGAATCTTCAGAGACTTGCATTGTGATTGAATGTTTGCAGAAGCACCATGTGACTTGAGTTCTTAATCCCCCGGAGGTATAAGAGTGAGCTGTAACATTATTCTGCCTCTTCTTGCTTTTGAGAATGTTGGATGAATGTGTTCTGGAATAAAGCCAAACCTGAGAAATACACTCATGTCTTGTCATTGAACACATCTTCCACAAGGTTATGTTTCCGGAGCCACGGGTACCAAAGAACCACTGGGTGACATGATTTAGGGAGAATGAAGAATGAAATAGTCTCTGGGTGGTTACCGGAAAGAAGGACGGACACCGGTCCCGTGCTTTCGGTAATGGTGGCTACATTTTCGCCCGACAATGTAGTAACATTGAGGGGCATGGGCAATTTGGTTGTGGGGATACCTACATCCCGCACGAGTCGCGCAGAAATAAAGTTCTGTTCTGCCCCCAAATCAATCAAAGCCGTGGCTCTCCTCTCGACCCCCAGCAACTGAATGAGGGCCGAAATGGAGAAGTTACCGGGGGGATGAACAGATTTCCCGCCCTTCAGACCCCCCACGGCTACTGACAGGCTGTATCTTTTAGGCTTCAGATGGCACTTCTGCAGTGTGTGCTTTAGGGAGGCACAATACATGCATGCACTGGCTCTCCTCCACCACTGGTGCTCTTCCGGAGTCAGATGGACTTGGCCGAGCTCCATAGGCTCAAAGGAGGAGCTGGCTCCACCTGTGCTAGAAGCCGAAGAGGGCGTGCGTGCACCGGGCAGGTTGGAGGAGGCCTTGTGCAGCTGCTGTGTAAGCATGGCCACCTGCCTCTCTGTGGCATCTAAGCGATCTAAAGAGGAGTGTTCTGCTGATGTCGCTCCCGCTGAGCTTGCACTTTGGCTGGCTCACTCTGTCATGATTGGCAATGATTGACAGCTCACGTGCAGGGAGTGACACCAGAGAAAACACACAATGACACAGAGAAGTAAATTGATTTGGATTTTTATTTATTCAAAAGGGAAAGCTTCGTTAATGAAAGATGTAACTCGCCAGAGGAAGACCCAGCCTGGAGGGACAGACGAGAGCAGGTTAGATAAGGAGGGAGACTGAAAAGGGAAAATAGGACTGCACTCACGTGGGAGAAACAGAGAACCCGGCAGCGAAATCCAGCACCAACAGCGAACCAGGAGTTGAAGCTGGATGGCAGGAGTAGAGCTGGGTGAGGTGTCTGACTGGGTGGATATGGCTGCTGAAGTGGTGATGATGATGAGGCAGGTGAGCACACAACAACCCTGAAGAAGCACCACAAAGATGGTAGCAACCTGTAGAAGAGAAGACGAGAGGATTAAATACTTTTCCTCAGAAAGGGAGAATATAACTTACTTGCTTTTAGTAGGTAGTATACCCAACGAGCCACCGCTGAAACGTTGAAATGAAGGTCCTTTTAAGCGCTTGCAAGGTAGAGGCAGCAGGTGCGTCTCATCACACAGGTGAGGTGATTGTCAGCAGAGTAGGGGAAAGTTGAACAGGAAGGGAGGGGGAGAGTGCGCTGACCAGAACATGACACTTTCCGTTATTTCAGATTATTTTTCTAGACCTTCCTTTTTTTGGTTTTATTTTATACTTGAGTATGGTTTTGTTTGTATTATGTTTATGAGTTGCCATTTGTCTCTTATGTATTTGAGTCCCTGTTTTTGTAACCTTAGTTTTACCATTATAGTCTCGGTCATTATTATTGTGTGTCTATGGCCGTCTTGTTTTATACTTTAATGATATCTTCCTAGGTTTGGTTATGAGCCTTCTCCGTCTTCACCTTTAGTTTATTCCTGGGAGTGTTTACATTCATTATCATTGTCTATTTTTTATCTTGTCCTGGCCTTGGTGGGTTGTCATTATTCTTTGTGTATTTGTTGTTCATCTTCTGTATCATGATTCAGCATTCATTCCAGTCTGTACATTTATTATGACAGCCGACTCTGTTTACTTCCTCTCTTGGTTTTTGTATCCTGTTTCTGCCTCGAGCCTGTAAGTTTTGCTCCTTAGTTATATTTTGTGTTTTTATCAAATCACCTGCAAACTCACAGCCAGCATATGGGTCTTGGTTCCTGCCCTGAAGGGCATTCATGACAATTTTCTTGACTGCAGTGACTTTCACAGCCAGTACAAAGTGCTGTTTGAACTAGTTACAAAATTACATAAAAAGCATGTGATATACACAGAAAACAAAATTTTCCATGTATACAATTTCTAAGGATGGGTAAATGTGAAACTTCTATTCAGTTTTGTGAAACTGGGCTGAATTATTCAAGTATTGTTTCATCCCTATTCAATATTATTCAGTCATTCCTGTTTGGGTGAAAGACAAGGTGTTATGTCCACAAACTTGGCAATATCGACAGACAAGGATGCTGTAGTTGAACTCAGCTTTATTACAGAACTGTACTACAAAGCACGTGTGGCAATATCTCACGCACTAACCGGCCGACTACCAACTCACTCTTTAACCACTCTCCAGCTCCCAGTGAGATGGCGGACAGCCCAATATATAGTGGTGTGGTGACGTCAGCTGCAGGCCGTGTCCCACACCTAATGTCTCCTTATCTATACACACACCCCCCACTGCAAAAATGCAGAATACAGTATAAAACTAGCAAATCAGCCCTCCCCAATTTAGCACATCAAATTCCCCATTGTCAACTATTACTATTGATCAAACACACATTTGCTAAAGTATTTGTACAGTGGGGTAAAAAAGTATTTAGTCAGCCACCAATTGTGCAAGTTCTCCCACTTAAAGGATGAGAGAGGTCTCCAATTTTCATCATAGGTATACCTCAACTATGAGAGACAAAATGAGAAAAAAAAATCCAGAAAATCACATTGAAGGATTTTTAAAGAATTTATTTGCAAATTATGGTGGAAAATAAGTATTTGGTCAATAACAAACGTTCATCTCAATACTTTGTTATATACCCTTTGTTGGCAATGACAGAGGTCAAACGTTTTCTGTAAGTCTTCACAAGGTTTTCACACACTGTTGCTGGTATTTTGGCCCATTCCTCCATGCAGATCTCTAGAGCAGTGATGTTTTGGGGCTGTCGCTGGGCAACACGGACTTTCAACTCCCTCCAAAGATTTTCTATGGGGTTGAGATCTGGAGACTGGCTAGGCCACTCCAGGACCTTGAAATGCTTCTTACAAAGCCGCTCCTTCGTTGCCTGGGCGGTGTGTTTGGGATCATTGTCATGCTGAAAGACCCAGCCACGTTTCATCTTCAATGCCCTTGCTGATGGAAGGAGGTTTTCACTCAAAATCTCACGATACATGGCCCCATTCATTCTTTCCTTTACACGGATCAGTCGTCCTGGTCCCTTTGCAGAAAAACAGCCCCAAAGCACGATGTTTCCACCCCCATGCTTCACAGTAGGTATGGTGTTCTTTCTCCTCCAAACACGACAAGTTGAGTTTTTACCAAAAAGTTCTGTTTTGGTTTCATCTGACCATATGACATTCTCCCAATCCTCTTCTGGATCATCCAGATGCTCTCTAGCAAACTTCAGACAGGCCTGGACATGTACTGGCTTAAGCAGGGGGGCACGTCTGGCACTGCAGGATTTGAGTCCCTGGCGGTGTAGTGTGTTACTGATGGTAGCCTTTGTTACTTTGGTCCCAGCTCTCTGCAGGTCATTCACTAGGTCCCCCCATGTGGTTCTGGGATTTTTGCTCACCGTTCTCGTGATCATTTTGACCCCACGGGGTGAGATCTTGCGTGGAGCCCCAGATCGAGGGAGAGTATCAGTGGTCTTGTATGTCTTCCATTTTCTAATAATTGCTCCCACAGTTGATTTCTTCACACCAAGCTGCTTACCTATTGCAGATTCAGTCTTCCCAGCCTGGTGCAGGTCTACAATTTTGTATCTGGTGTCCTTTGACAGCTCTTTGGTCTTGGCCATAGTGGAGTTTGGAGTCTGACTGTTTGAGGTTGTGGACAGGTGTCTTTTTTACTGATAACGAGTTGAAACAGGTGCCATTAATACAGGTAACGAGTGGAGGACAGAGGAGCCTGTTAAAGAAGAAGTTACAGGTCTGTGAGAGCCAGAAATCTTGCTTGTTTGTAGGTGACCAAATACTTATTTTCCACCATAATTTGCAATAAATTCTTTAAAAATCCTTCAATGTGATTTTCTGGATTTTGTTTTTCTCATTTTGTCTCTCATAGTTGAGGTATACCTATGATGAAAATTGGAGACCTCTCTCATCTTTTAAGTGGGAGAACTTGCACAGTTGGTGGCTGACTAAATACTTTTTAGCCCCACTGTATATATCAAACATGTAACATTATTATTCAAGTCAACACACAACTACTTTTATATTTTAAAGAACACTCCTTTTTTTTTAAAAAAAAGAACACTTGTTTTTAAAAAGAGCATACCAAACCAACACTAAGGACTAGGTTCCGCGGATAGACCACCGCTGGATCCAGCGCGGCTGGGTGGGTTATTCTGCCACCATCTCAGCCATGCTCCTACCTGAACAGTCTTTTTTTTTTCTTTTTTTTTTTTTACAGTGTTCCATGGGGAAAGCAGTCCTGCCGGAGGGTTTCTTACAGCAGGCCCATGGCAGACGCATCCCTGGAGCTGTCGGACCCCTGTGGCCAGGGCCATCTTCATGACACTGGGGCCTGGGTCCCACATTGTGGCAGCTGACTCCCGCTAAGGCTTTCTGTCTGGAGCAGCCATCTGGACATGTCGTTGTTGGTTTGCATGCCAAACCGAACCGTCTGTCAGTCGAAAGCACACTGATCCCAGTTTTGCCATGATCCTCAGCGGCACCCGTTGTCTCGTCAGCTGTGGCCCAGTCAGTTGCCGTCCCGGTCCCTCGCCGTTGCGAATCCGAACCCAGTCCATAACTTGGAGTGGTGCCTTACCTGGTTTCATGTGTCGTTGTGATCCCAGTGGCTCTGCATGCTTGTTCGGTTTGGGACTTTCGTTGTGCCGTGGTGGTTCTGTCGTCACCATGTTCGTTGCGGACCCTTCACCCGTTGTTGCTGTCGTCATTACCATAGACTGAAACTCGTAGTGGGTACGGAAGGTATCTGGTGTCTCTCTGGTGTCACCCGTTGAAGCGGTCTCTTCACCCGTCAGCTCGGTCGTTGCCTCTGTAGCTTGTGGAGCGTGGGTACAGAAGCAGTCCGGTTCCTCCTCTCTCCTGTCTGAAGTGCTCTGTTGTCCCGTGTCGTGAGCAGTGTCTGTGCCTGGCTGTTGCTGCTGTGCTTCAGGGCTTTCTGTGTGCTCGGGCTCCCTCTCCTGCGGCTCCGGTTCTGGCTGAGCAAGGAACGGAGGCGAGTCCGGCCGCTGCCCCCCTCCCAGGCAGCTCTCCTCCTGAGAGCATGGGGCGGATGCTTTGGTGTCGATGCCATTCTGAATTACCTCGTCCCACACCACATCATCGTCATCGACGTCCGTCATGCCCCAGTTGCCGCACCCAGACTATTCGGACCCAGCACTGTCTCTGATAGTGAAGCCCAGTCTGTAGAAGAGGCCACATCCCATAATGTTGTCACCGTGTGCTGCCACTTGGAACGTGAAGTCATACACAATCTTAGACTTGTA
This sequence comes from Pholidichthys leucotaenia, assembly GCA_020510985.1. Lineage (NCBI taxonomy): Eukaryota > Metazoa > Chordata > Actinopteri > Cichliformes > Pholidichthyidae > Pholidichthys > Pholidichthys leucotaenia. The sequence goes on along the minus strand of CM035844.1, from coordinate 124,052,616 downwards.
GTAGCAGCTCGACCATTCCCACATTGCACAGTTTGTGACTGCCGTATCCATACAGCGCCATTGGGTTCTTCTTAATTTTGTGGTTGGAGAAAAACTTCTTCACCATGGCCCAGTTTAACATCGACCTCACCACCACCACATGGAGCAGGATCAGTGCAGTTACCCCATCTAACATAACCATGCTGACAGGGCTTACCACATGAATGGTTGTTGTTGGCGGGTGGCTTGACTTACTTGGCGGGTTCCACGACATCGGCGACCAGCACATTCTGGTGAAATGGTTTAAGCGTCCACACTTGTTACGCCATAGTCCTCTTACCAAGCAAAAATGAGCTCTGTCCTGATGCGTCGGGGACCCACAGTTACCACAGACGGGGCACCTCAGAGTGGTCCTTCAGCTAACGGCGTACGTCTTGTACTCTTCCGCCGTGTCCTCCTCTTCCTCCATGCCCACCACGTTAGCTAGCGTGGTCTGTCCGGGTAGCTTCTGTGTTTGGCGCCCACTTAGCTCTGTTGCTAACCTCTCCACTGCCTCAAGCTGGAACACTAGCTCTATTGTGCCAGCTAGCGTCATGTCGTTTGGTGCCATTAGCATCTTAGCTCATAGCCTCGGGTTACACGTATGCTCAGCTGACTGGTCCCGCACCATCTCATCTTCCAACAGTTCAAAACGGCACATGCTAGCCAAATGTCTCAGGTTGGCGACAAATTGTTGAATGGACTCAACAACTCCCTGTCACCTCTGGCAAAAACAAATTTGTCGTGCTATCACGTTGTCTGTTGTAGCAAAATAGCAAGCAAGTAGCTCGACAGCATCCACATATGACTCCGTCAGACCCAACATGTGGAAAATTCTCTGACCCTCTATGCTAAGGTTGTGGACAAGAAGTGCTTGTTTCCTTACTTTGTTGAGTTTTCCCAGGTCCAATGCTGCAATGTAGGTTTCAAACATGTCCTGCCATCGTGGCTACAGGACCTTTGGTTCACCCAGGGACTCAAGAAAGGGCCATAGCAGTCTCAAACACGCTTCCATGGTTTGTAATTCTCGTCACCAAATGTTATGTCCACAGACCTGGCAATAATGAGGAATGAGGATGCTGTAGTTGAAATCAGCTTTATTACAGAACTGTACTACAAAGCACGTGTGGCAATATCTCACACTCTAACCAGCCAACTCCCAACTCACTCTCTAACCACTCTCCAACTACCAGTGAGATGGCAGACTGCCAAATATATAGTGACGTGGTGACATCAGCCACAGGCCATATCCCACTCCTAATGTCCCCTTATCCATACACCACACAAGGTGCACCTGGAACAGTTCACCAGTACGGTGCAGGGCTAACACAGAAAGACAGACAACCACATATTCTCACACTGGTGTCTACTACTAATTTAGAATCATCAGTTAACCTAATGAGCATGCTTTGTGGGAGGAAGTTGGAATACCCAGACAGAAGCCACTCAAGCACTGCAAATAAAGTTCACAACAGCTTTGAGCTGTTGTTGCCAGGACGATGTTGCTGTGAGACAACAGTGCTAACCACTGCATCACTGTGCTATGCTGTGCTGTCCCATGAATATCATTATTGATAATAATATGAATATTTCAACTGAATGCATACAATGTTGTAAAATTGCATTACCATTTTCCTTCTTTTGCATTATCTGTCATGAACTCCTCGTGCGCTTTTCCACAGCACACGGAGGAGGGGGAAAAGGACGAGGATTTATACGCTGGATTACACCACACACACATTTATTGAAAACCAACACACAACAATTCCTGTGCACACAATTCACAATGGCTCCAGGAGTCCTCCAGGACCCTCAACAGTCTGGGTGAGAATACGGGGAAGGAACACACACAGAGAATACTCACGAGACTGGAGCTGTTCGAGTAAGTCCGAATACACACAAAGTGAACACAGTCCTTTGACATGACTTCATACGATGAGCGATGATCGTATATGAAGTGCAATGACCCAGCAATGCATGACTGGAAAAAGCCTCCTTAAGTATATGCATTGCTGGATCCACAAATTGATCACACCTGGGTAAGGAGCGGGGAGATGGCACACGGGAGTGGGAACAGCTGGCAGTAATAGAGAGGGGGCGTGGTCCCACTGGCAGACAGCTAGACAGCACTCACTCCAGCGTGAGCCCAAGAGGATGCCTCACCGCTGTCGGCCAAACAGCAGTGGCTATGGGTACAGCAGAGCACACAGAAATACATCTTAACATACATACAACGTGGCACGTACACACAGAGAGGCCAGGACTGAGCCGGGGGAAACCAAGTCGGCTCGCTTCCTGACATTACCTGCCTTCCATAAATACTGGTAGTACAAATCAACAAAATTAAAGTGGAGATCTATACAGCAGTTTCTAGCTAGAGTATGCAAATGAAATGATCTCCCTCAGCCACTGGGGGCCCTAAAACTAAACGTTCACCCTCACCTTTTTTTTTCCTTTTTGAGAGAATTAAAATTACCTCTCCATGGATTGCCACCTTATCATGGTGGAGGAATCTGCATGCCCTAATGATCCCAGGACCTATGTTGTACGGGGTGGTTAGCCCCTGGGAGGGTCTCCCAAGACAGACTGGTCCTTGGTGCATGGCCAGAATAAGACTGATCCAGCAGATCCCCATGAAAGAATGAACAACAAGGATCCAGTGTACCCCACCTGGCATGTGGTTACCAGGGCCCACCCTGCAGCCATGTTGGAGGGAGAAGCCCAGTGGCAAGAGCATCAGTTTATGGAAAGCAATCCCCATGGGTCTGCCCTCCAGTGGACTCAATACCTGCAGGAAGGATCATGGTGATCATAGGTGCTATGTGAACTGGATGGAAGTCTAGGCATCTGCTTGGATTGTATAAACATAAACAAACTATAACTTATAATTATACTTAGATTTTTGTTGAAGACAGTAATAGTAGGTTAAAATCTTAACAGATTGAGCCGTTATTTGTGTGACCTGTCATTGCTATTTATGCAGCAAAGTATGACTATATTGATATTAAAGTGAGAATTTATCCAGTCTATTTTTAAAAGGATTTAATGAATATACTCAAGTAGTCAATTCCAGGAATTAACTGCCCTTATAATCAGGAGATTATAAGGGCAGTACTACACCATGTAGTTTCTTTAACTGGCCTCTTAGAGTGACCTCTAAGTCGGTTTTGGTTTTCTAATTTTATGTACTTGCATTCAATGTATGGTATACTGATGTACACTCACCGGCCACTTTATTAGGTACACCATGCTAGTAACGGGTTTGACCCCCTTTTGCCTTCAGAACTGCCTCAATTGTTCGTGGCATAGATTCAACAAGGTGCTGGAAGCATTCCTCAGAGAGTTTGGTCCATATTGACATGATGGCATCACACAGTTGGCGCAGATTTGTCGGCTGCACATCCATGATGCGAATCTCCCGTTCCACCACATCCCAAAGATGCTCTATTGGATTGAGATCTGGTGACTGTGGAGGCCATTTGAGTACAGTGAACTCATTGTCATGTTCAAGAAACCAGTCTGAGATGATTCCAGCTTTATGACATGGCGCATTATCCTGCTGAAAGTAGCCATCAGAAGTTGGGTACATTGTGGTCATAAAGGGATGGACATGGTCAGCAACAATACTCAGGTAGGCTGTAGCGTTGCAACGATGCTCAATTGGTACCAAGGGGCCCAAAGAGTGCCAAGAAAATGTTCCCCACACCATTACACCACCACCACCAGCCTGAACCATTGATACAAGGCAGGATGGATCCATGCTTTCATGTTGTTGACGCCAAATTCTGACCCTACCATCCGAATGTCGCAGCAGAAATCGAGACTCATCAGACCAGGCAACGTTTTTCCAATCTTCTATTGTCCAATTTCGATGAGCTTGTGCAAATTGTAGCCTCAGTTTCCTGTTCTTAGCTGAAAGGAGTGGCACCCGGCGTGGTCTTCTGCTGCTGTAGCCCATCTGCCTCAAAGTTCGACGTACTGTGCGTTCAGAGATGCTCTTCTGCCTACCTTGGTTGTAACGGGTGGTTATTTGAGTCACTGTTGCCTTTCTATCAGCTCGAACCAGTCTGGCCATTCTCCTCTGACCTCTGGCATCAACAAGGCATTTCCGCCCACAGAACTGCCGCTCACTGGATATTTTTTCTTTTTCGGACCATTCTCTGTAAACCCTAGAGATGGTTGTGCGTGAAAATCCCAGTAGATCAGCAGTTTCTGAAATACTCAGACCAGCCCTTCTGGCACCAAGAACCATGCCACGTTCAAAGTCACTCAAATCACCTTTCTTCCCCATACTGATGCTCGGTTTGAACTGCAGGAGATTGTCTTGACCATGTCTACATGCCTAAATGCACTGAGTTGCCGCCATGTGATTGGCTGATTAGAAATTAAGTGTTAACGAGCAGTTGGACAGGTGTACCTAATAAAGTGGCCGGTGAGTGTATGTTATAATTATGTATCAGATCCCCTCTGGCTCTTCTAAAAAAGACTGAGCAAGCATAGTTCTCTTAAGCACTGCTCATAAGGCTAATCTGCCACCTCAGGTATCAGTATGGTAGCTCTACATTGTACATTTTTAATAGCTACAGTCCTTCATCCATATTAAAAAAGCAGACACACAAGAGATGTATATAACCAAACAAGGCTTACTCTGTCCAAAAAAGACTTAAGTCCTGCTGTTGCTTTTGCTTTTGTAACCTGCACTTCACAGTAGGCATAACATTTAGCTGACTGTCAACCAACAGCCCATTTCCTGGCTAGCCTCTTGCAGCTGGATGTCCAGATCAAAAGTATTCTTCTACACACAGCCCCCCATCCTGACCCTGACCAGGACCCAGGTGAGGACGGAGCTGAGGAAGATCAAGGCGAGGAAGGCGTCGGGACCGGACGGCATCAGTGCAAAGCTCCTCAAGTCCTGTGCAGACCAGCTGTGTGGGATTGTGACGTACATCTTCAACCTGAGCCTGAAGCTGGGGAGGGTACCACAGCTGTGGAAAACATCTTGTGTGGTACCTGTACCAAAAACTTCCCACCCCAAAGACCTGAACAGCTACAGACCGGTGGCCTTGACGTCCCACTTGATGAAGACCCTGGAGAGACTGCTCCTTGCTCACCTCCGCCCCCTGGTGGAACCAGCGATGGATCCACTCCAGTTCGCCTACCAGCATGGCATTGGGGTGGAGGATGCGGTGATCTTCCTCCTTCACCGTTCTCTGTCCCACCTGGAGAAGCCCGGGAATATGGTGAGGATCATGTTCTTTGACTTCTCCAGTGCTTTCAACACCATCCAACCGATGATCCTGAAGGACAAGCTGCTGCGCGCAGGGGTGGACCAGCACCTGTCATCATGGATCCTGGACTACCTCACGAACCGGCCTCAGTTTGTGAGAACCCGGGACTGTGTGTCCGACACGATCATCAGTAGCACGGGGGCCCCCCAGGGAACGGTGCTGGCTCCCTTCCTGTTCACTCTTTATACTGCGGACTTCTCACACAACACAACACACTGCCATCTACAGAAGTTCTCTGATGACTCTGCGATCGTTGGCCTCATCTCCAATGGAGATGAAGCTGAGTACAGAGGGCTTATCCAGGACTTCGTAGACTGGTGCCATCGGAACTGCCTCCAGATCAACGCAAGGAAAACTAAGGAGCTGGTGGTGCACTGCCGCAGGCATGGGCAGCCCCTCACAGCACCAGTAAATATACAGGGAACAGACATCGAGATGGTGACATCCTATAAGTACCTGGGTGTTCATCTGAACAATAAACTAGACTGGTCACACAATACTGACGCACTCTACAAGAAGAGACAGTGCAGGCTGTTCCTGCTGAGGAGACTCAGGTCTTTTGGTGTACAAGGGGCACTGCTGAAGACATTCTATGACACGGTGGTGGCATCAGCCATCACTTTTGGAGTGGTCTGCTGGGGCAGTGGCATTACAGCAGCCGATAGGAAGAGACTGAACAAACTGATTAAGAAAGCTAGCTCTGTCCTGGGGCAGCGCCTTGACCCAGTGGAGGAGATAGGAGAGAGAAGGACGGTGGCTAAACTGTCATCTCTGCTGGAGTCCGAGTTCCACCCTATGCAGGACGTACTGAATGCACTGAGGAGCTCATTTAGCAGCAGACTACATCATCCCAGGTGCAGAACTGAGAGGTTTCGTAGGTCCTTCCTACCAACGGCTGTCAGACTGTACAACCTAAGCAGGGCTGCTCGCAGAGATAGCAAAAAGACGTAACAAACTAATAGTTTTTAAATGCAAAAGATGCAATAGACTTACACAATGGTCCCCTCCGGCATACAACTAGGAAAATATCGGTCGCTATGGAGGGTGAGAATATGTATGGGCACATAATCATACCATGTAGGATAACTAAGTAGAGGGTTATGCTGTTTCATCCCATCTAGCAACAATGCTCTGCACTGTGTGTGTTTATATATTTACATATTTATTCCATCTAGCTACAATGCTCAGCACCGGGTGTGTTCATATTTATATATCTATATATTTATTCCATCTAGCTACAATGCTCCGCACTGTGTTTTTATATATCTATATATCTATTCCATCTAGCTACAATGCTCCGCACTGTGTGTGTTTATATACTTACATATTTATTCCACCTAGCTGCAATGCTCCGTACTGTGGGTGTTTATATATTTACATATTTATTCCATCTAGCTACAATGCTCTGCACTGTGTGTTTATATATTCATATATTTATTCCATCCAGCTACAATGCTCTGCACTGTGTGTCTGTGTGTGTGTATATATATATTTTATAGTAATATGTACATATGTATATTAGCTGCTCTTGCTTGCTTGTTTTTTTTTTTCTTGCCTTCTGATTGTTGCTCTGAGTGTTGCTATCCCTGTGTGGTTGCAATCCTGGAATTTCCCCGTTGTGGGACTAATAAAGGCTTATCTTATCTTATCTTATCTTAATATGCATACTTGTTTGTATTTTCAAGATGTAATACCATACAGTATATTTTTCTGGATTAAACTTCAGCTGCCATGACTTACTCCACTCAGTTAACCTATTAAGATCATCCTGTAAGTCATCTTTCTTAATGCCCATTAAAAACAAACAAACAAAAACCCTTTTGTGTCTCCAGCAAGCATCAGTATGTTACGGTGCACTACCTCAGGCATGTTGTTGACAAAAATAACAAACAAGAGTGGCACAAGAACACTTCCTTGTTGAATCCCACTAAGGACAGCTGTCAGAGATGAGTGGGGGCTGTCGATAGTTACCTGCTGTTAGTGATGCTGGAAAAAACCTGAAATCCACTTTAAAATGTTCCCCTGAATATCATATCATACTTTTCCAGTTTAAACAGTAACCGTTTGTGTGGTACTGAATCAAAGCACAGTAGAAGATGGATGGATGGATGGATTAAATTACCTTTATTTTTTTCACATAAAGTTTCAGGTTTCTTCTCTTAAACTTATGACTTTCTTCATAATTTTGCAACTGTTTTTCCTTTAAATTTGCAACTTTTTGTGATATTGGCTATTTGCAACTTTTTCATTATAAATTTGCAGTTGGGCAAGTTACTAAAAAATAGTAACTTGTTACAGTTACAAGTTACTTCTTTTCAAAAGTAACTGAGTTACTGCAAGATTAAAGTAACTAGTTACTTGGAAAAGTAACTTTCACGTTACTTTTAAATGCATACTTAAATCATCTTGCACACATACAGTGGGGCAAAAAAGTGTTTAGTCAGCCGCCAATTGTGCACGTTCTCCCACTTAAAAGATGAGAGAGGTCTCCAATTTTCATCATAGGTATACCTCAACTATGAGAGACAAAATGAGAAAAAAAAATCCAGAAAATCACATTGTCTGATGTTTAAAGAATTTATTGGCAAATTATGGTGGAAAATAAGTATTTGGTCAATAACAAAAGTTCATCTCAGTACTTTGTTATATACCCTTTGTTGGCAATGACAGAGGTCAAACATTTTCTGTAAGTCTTCACAAGGTTTTCACACACTGTTGCTGGTATTTTGGCCCATTCCTCCATGCAGATCTCCTCTAGACCAGTGATGCTTTGGGGCTGTCGCTGGGCAACACGGACTTTCAACTCCCTCCAAAGATTTTCTGTGGGGTTGGGATCTGGAGACTGGCTAGGCCACTCCAGGACCTTGAAATGCTTCTAACGAAGCCACTCCTTCGTTGCCCAGGCGGTGTGTTTGGGATCATTGTCATGCTGAAAGACCCAGCCACGTTTCATCTTCAATGCCCTTGCTGATGGAAGGAGGTTTTCACTCAAAATCTCACAATACATGGCCCCATTCATTCTTTCCTTTACACGGATCAGTCGTCCTGGTCCCTTTGCAGAAAAACAGCCCCAAAGCATGATGTTTCCACCCCCATGCTTCACAGTAGGTATGGTGTTCTTTGGATGCAACTCAGCATTCTTTCTCCTCCAAACACGACAAGTTGAGTTTTTACCAAAAAGTTCTATTTTGGTTTCATCTGACCATATGACATTCTCCCAATCCTCTTCTGGATCATCCAAATGCTCTCTAGCAAACTTCAGACGGGCCTGGACATGTACTGGCTCAAGCAGGGGGACACGTCTGGCACTGCAGGATTTGAGTCCCTGGCGGCGTAGTGTGTTACTGATGGTAGCCTTTGTTACTTTGGTCCCAGCTCTCTGCAGGTCATTCACTAGGTCCCCCCATGTGGTTCTGGGATTTTTGCTCACCGTTCTCGTGATAATTTTTGACCCCACGGGGTGAGATCTTGCGTGGAGCCCCAGATCGAGGGAGATTATCAGTGGTCTTGTATGTCTTCCATTTTCTAATAATTGCTCCCACAGTTGATTTCTTCACACCAAGCTGCTTACCTATTGCAGATTCAGTCTTCCCAGCCTGGTGCAGGTCTACAATTTTGTTTCTGGTGTCCTTTGACAGCTCTTTGGTCTTGGCCATGGTGGAGTTTGGAGTCTGATTGTTTGAGGTTGTGGACAGGTGTCTTTTATACCGATAAGTTCAAACAGGTGCCATTAATACAGGCAACGAGTAGAGGACAGAGGAGCCTCTTAAAGAAGAAGTTACAGGTCTGTGAGAGCCAGAAATCTTGCTTGTTTGTAGGTGACCAAATACTTATTTTCCACCATAATTTGCCAATAAATTCTTTAAACATCAGACAATGTGATTTTCTGGATTTTTTTTTCTTCATTTTGTCTCTCATAGTTGAGGTATACCTATAATGAAAATTGGAGACTTCTCCCATCTTTTAAGTGGGAGAACTTGCACAATTGGTGGCTGACTAAATATTTTTTTGCCCCACTGATAACAAGATCAAGGGCCCCTTGTTCTCATCAGAAAAAAGAAGAAAAAGAAAACTGATGAGAAAAAAGTCTCAGAGAGAAAAAATGTCTGATTTACATAAACTATTGTAATATTACAACAACAACAGGAAGTCGGCCATTTTGGCACGAAGTGGCAGTGGCCTGATTTCCACCTCGCACTATTGACTCTTATTTGATCGAACTCCTCCTAGGGTTTTAGTCCGATTGAGCTCATTTGTGGTGACAATCATCTATACCCATGTGGCATTAAAAGTTATTGAAAACTTTTCTTAAAGCTAGACAGTTTGGCCGTAGGGTCGTGGCAAAGTTTGATGTCTCGCCATGATCATTCTGTGACCATTCTAACGGCAATAACTGTGGTATGCATTGTCGGATTTCAACCAAATTCAATATTATGGATATCAGTCCAATTCCAAACAGTTCTATAGAACAATATTCATAGAAATCTACAGCACCACCTAGTGGTTAAAGGAAGAATTACTGAAAACTGAATAACTCAGGCGCCCCTTGCCACAATGACGTGAAATTTTATGAGATTCATCAGACCACAGAGATGATCATTACTGCACATCAACTTTACCATGATGTCACACTTGTTACCATGGACATACCCTCCTCGCCATTCAATCCGTGATCTTGTTGGGGTGGCTATGAATGCCCTGGAGTCATGAAATCTGAAACATAGGTTCAGGTCGCTGTCATATGTTGTCCTGTGTGGGTGGGCAACACATTAGTGACAGAGAAGTGTTGCCATGGCGACATGGCAAAGGTTGACTCCTCGCCATGAAACATTGGAAAGTTGGACAAAGTTTGTGTGATTTTCACCAAATTTTCTACAATGGATTTTAGTCCCACCCCAGACGCTCCAACAAAAGAATTATTCATTTATAGCGCCACCTACTGCTCACAGGAAGTACTGCGCCAAACGGTTTACTTTATTATTCACGCAGCGCTTGCCACGACGACGGGAAATTTTCTGAGCCAGCTATGTATGATGGGCACTGGGGTCCGCGGTTGCACAGGGGGTGGGGGCCTGCTTACAGCTGCTCGCAGCTTTAATTTTAATTGCTTTTAATCCTGCATCAATTTGTTTCCAGTTCAAAATACATCATAAGTGTTAAATATATGTATCTCATTATACCTAACTCAGTACTGTTCACCTGTTGAAATATATATTTTACGGCTAATATAACCCCATAACTACAATATGGCACCTGGTGATCAGTTTCAACTGATGATCACTTTTTGCCACAACACCGGCATTGTTTTGTCTGTCTGTCTCTTAGCAACATTATTCTAAAATTTATAAATGGATTTTGAAGAAATTTTCAGGAAAGGTGTGTAATGGTATATAGGGAACAAATGATTATATTTTTGTGGTGATCTGGATCACCACCTGGATCCAGGAATTTTTAGGAAAAATCTTTATCAACTTGGTTAAATTTTACTTTTGCTGGTACACCAGAATTTCTGTAGCTAAGTTACCAAATACTATTTATTTGTTATTTCAATAAATCTTATAGAAGGAAACTTGAAATAGTATTTTTCATCAATATTGTAAAGTTGGGGCTGTGAGGAAGGGGCGGGGATTCTCCCGGCATGCTTTGCACCACGGAGGATTCAAATACTGTTATTGTCAGTGTGTTCTGTTATTGCTGTGCCATTATAACTGTGTTATAAGACCAGTTGTGATAGCGTTGTTTTCTCTGTGTGTGACAGAGAATGTGTCTGTGCTACCATGAGGGAGATGAGGGTCTGTGTGAATGACCTCCCCTCCGTTCTGTGTAGTGAGTGTGGGAAGAATAAAGCCTGTTGTGTTACAATCATCTCTCCTTATTGTGTGAACCCTTGCAACGTCACACTGATGTCAGGAGTGGGATATTTGAGAGATGGAAGCAAGGATCAAGGCAGAGATTTGGCGACTTGAGCAGCTCATCGCTCAGATAGAGACGGAGATGGACGACAGAGCAGACACGCCAGCCCCAGGACCTGCTCGCTGTGACGAATGGAGCAGCGGACTAGAAGGAACAAGTGTACCCCACCTTCTGCCTTTCTCAAGGCAGAGTGGGCCCGACAGAGCAAACGTGCCCTGCTTTCTGCCTTTCTCAAGGCAGGGCGGGCCGGTGATTCCACTGCAACCAAGGGCAGTGATCGACAGGGGGGTGACCGTCCCACGACCCGCCAACCGCCGAAACTTACCTACTTTGGTGGTGAAACCCTGCTGGACGTTTACCTGGTCCAGGTGGAACTGGCCGCTCCGCTGAATGGCTGGACACCAGAAGAGACAGCTGTGCAGGTCGCGCTGGCTCTGGAGGGCAGAGCTTTCTGCACACTATCTGATCTGCGGCCTGAGGAGCGGCACAGCTGGCCAGCGCTACAAGAAGCGCTGTGGAGGTGGTTTGCGAGAGCGACCCATGCCGATCACGTCCGGGAACAGCTGGCCAACCACCGGCGAGACAACCGGAAGAGCCTGGGAGCCTATGCAGCGGACATGCGGCTGCTGACACAGCATGGCTACCCGGATTAGCCGGAGGTGGTGGAGAAGCTCGCTCTACAGAACTTCATCCGTGGGCTCCACTCGGCCTGGTTCCTGGAACACATCCGGATTCACGCAGCGAGCAGCTGGGAGATGGCCGTGGCAGAAGCAGAGCGGGTGGAGCCGATGATGGATTATGCAGCTGACATGTCATCACCGAGGCAGAGGGCTTTTCAGGCCACAGCTGAGAGTGAGGACGAGGAGGAATGGGAATTGCACTGTACCACAGCTGCACGGTCGGCGAGAGTACAATGATGGCGGCACGAGGAGGGATGCTTCCACTGCGGAGAACCAGGACACATTGCGCGCTACTGTCCTGCACCCACCCCGTGACAACCAGCCTCCTCACCGGCTTTAACCCTAGAACGAGGTGGCACAGACGGGGACCTACCACCTCCCAGACACTTTCCCCGATGGACGGCTGGGCTGTCTTGGACAATCACCAGGGCTGTATCTACAGTGCAGCCTGGACAGCACACCAATCTGGGCCCTGATTGACACCGGTTCCACCGTCTCTCTGGTCTGACCCGGGGCGCTGCCTGGTACAGATGGACTCGGACCGCAAGGGTGGGAACCTACCCAGCACTGTATCCTCACCGCCACCGGTGAGCATGTCAGGCTGGGGGGGCGACAGGTCCTTGGGGTGGGAGTGGCTGGTCAGAACACAAACCACCCGTTCTGGCTGGCTGACATCCAGGACCCGTGCATCACTGGACTAGATCTGCTTGCAGCATGGGATGCGAAGATCGACACTGCCAGCTCTTCTCTCCTGCTGGGGGCTCAAACCATCACTCTCTGTGGCAACAGCCAGACGAGAAACCAGGGGGCCCATGCAATTGAAGGGCCGGTGCCGTCAGCGCAGGCTGAGGATCATGACCGCTATGGCCCAGGATAGTGCAGCGGTTCACATCGCTCTCTTCAGATCATTGGGCAGCTCTCCCCAGCGATGATGTCACGAAGGCCCTTGGCACGCAGCAGCTTCAGAGCGAGCAGGATGGAGATCCTGTCATCTCCCGGGTCTGGCAGTGGCTGGACATGGACCAGCGGCCTGCCTGGAAGGCTGTGGCTGCGCTGGACCCAGAGACCAAGGTCCTGCATTCTCAGTGGTCCACCCTCTGCTGTAATGAGGGTGTTGTCTATCTGCGGTGCCAGTCTCCAGCTGGGCAGCGTCACGTCTGGCTGCCGCTGGTCCCCCGACGGCTCCGCCCCAAGGTGCTCCAGTTGGTCCACGGGTCGGTGGGGGCGGGCCACTTCAGAGTGAGGAAGACTCTGCAGTGGCTTCGGGCTCGGTACTACTGGCTGCGCTGTCGTCGGGACGTGAAGCGCCATGTCCACCGCCGTGACACCTGCACGGCTCAGAGAGGATAGACGCAGCAATCCCATGCCCCCCTGCAGCAGTATGAGATGGATGGCAAACCAGGGTTGGATTATTTGTTCTGCTCGAGAGGACGCCTGCACGCGCTACCCGAACTGGCTCAGGAGACCCTGGTAGCGGCGGGGAGTCGACAGAAGCAAGCGTACAACCCCCGCTTCCAGGGGAGGGACTTTGCTGGACTTTTTCTGTCCGTAGCGGAAAGAGGGACTGTCACCAAAGCTGGTGAGCCACTGGTTGGGACCGTATGTGCTGGTCGCCAATAACAGTGGCCGCCCCGACGTCTGGACGGATTTGTATTGGACTTTTGAGTTGGACTTATTCTGGGGACGGAAACCAGTCCGGGGGGGGGGGGGGGGGAGGACAGTGTAACGTTGGGGCTGTGAGGAAGGGGCGGGGATTCTCCTGGCATGCTTTGCGCCGCTGAGGATTCAAATACTGTTATTACCTCCGCCAAGGAGGTTATGTTTTCATCGGCGTTGGTTTGTCTGTCAGTTTGTTTGTTTGTTTGTTAGCAAGATAACTCAAAAAGTTATGGACGGATTTTCATGAAATTTTCAGAGATTGTCAGAAATGGGGTATCCTACAGATGATTAGATTTTGGTGGTGATCCGGATCACCGTCTGGATCCAGGAATTTTTTAAAGGATTCTTTTTTTTATGTAGTTCGTTTTTTTTTTTTTAAATTACTTTAGTGTTACTGTTTGATTGTTTGTGCCATGTTTGTAAAAAAGGTTCAATAAAAAATATTGTGGAAAAACATTGCGAGATAGGGCCATTTGCAATATTTTATTTTTTCAATTTTTTTTTTGTGCATGTAACTCTGCAAAAAAAAAAAATCGTCAGAACACTTGGAACACTTGGCGGAGGTCTGCGCTCTCCGAGTGCTTTTCGAGTTATTATCCATGTGTTCTAAGTGTTATTGCTGTGCCATTATAACTGTGTTTTAAGACCAGTTGTGATAGTGTTGTTTTCCCTGTATGTGATAAGAGCATGTGTTCACCACCAGGAATGAGATGGGGGTCTGTGTGAATGACCTCCCCTCTGTTCTGTGTAGTGAGTGAGTGAGTGAACCCTTGCAACGCACAATATCAAATGCAGAAATGTTGCATTTAGAAAACTGCCGCATTTCTAACAATGCCATCTGGGGGAAATGAGCTGCTCTCCGGTCTGCGCTCTATTAGAGGCGGTGCTTTTCTACTTGTTTTGGCGGCCGTTTCTCTGCCTGTTAGTGCGATCACCCAAAAACTCATGGATGGATTTGGATGAAAGTTTTCACCAGAGGTGGCCCTTGGCCCAGAGATGAACTCTTTAGATGTTGGAGGTGATCTGTGAGTGCATACCTCTGCCAAGGCCCTATCTTGCAATGCACAGATGGATGGCTGTATGGATGGACGAAGGGATGGGGGGACAAAAGGAGGGATGGAGGGAGCCTTGGCGTTGGTATGTACTCTCTGAGTGCCCTGTAGTGCATTACACCCCCCCCCCCCCCCCACACACACACACCAAAAAAAAGCTAGAAACAGCCCTGAATATATGATTGTCAATTTCACCTCTTTGTTGGTTTCTGTTTTGCTGAGTATAATGAGTAGGTATTTCTTGCACTGTAATTAAAAAAAAAAAAGACAGTCCATGAGTCGCAAGCGGAAGAGGTGAAGGACTGGGTGAGGGGGAGGGAAGAGAAGCGACAGGGAGCGAGATGAGGAGAGAGAGAGAGAGAGAGAGAGAGAGAGAGAGAGAGAGAGAGAGCGGCTCATGCTGCTGAGCTCTCCTCCATCCACAGTCAGCCTCTCAGCCGCCGAGCTGCTGCCCCCGTCTCCCCCACTCCTCCGCCTCGCTCCGCTCCTCTTTCCAACGGTTCTTTTTTTTCTTCTTCTTCTTCACAGTAGCACTGGCTTCATGTTGACTCTTTCAAAGCTGTTTCGTTGAAAATCTTTTTTTTTTTTTTTTTTTGGCCGAAGTCACAACAATGATGGAGTACTGGAGGCAGTGCGCGCTGTGGCTGATCAACTGTAAGGTGCTCCCCGCCAGCCACCGGGTTACGTGGGAGTCCGCGCAGGTATTCGACCTGGCCCAGACCCTGCGGGATGGGGTCCTCCTGTGCCAGCTGCTCAACAACCTCAGACCCCGTACCATCAACCTGAAGGAGATAAACCTCCGGCCGCAGATGTCACAGGTAAGAAACCTGCTCCAAACAAGCCCCGAGCGGCTGCCCTTCGCTTCCTCACCTCAAACTTGGCTCTGGAGGGGGGAGCGCTACCAGACTCCGTGTGAATTATGTAGATTTAAAAGTTTCGCTGCTAGTTCGTCGGGAATATATTGACTATGTAACATGGCAGAACGTGACCAGAAATAGGACATCGATATGAGAAATTCGGCCCAATACAATAAACGAAATAAGGAACGTTTTCAATAACTGTTTAACTTTTAAAAGCACTGCTGACGCCGTCCTGTCATTGCCTGTCTGTTGCTCGGTTCCCGGAAAACGGGTAATAATAATAATAATAATAATGTGCTTGTGCGCGTGTCAAATTTATGTCAGAAAAAAACAACTTATTTTTGTCGTTTACAGGTGATACCTTGTTTTTAAGAGTGCTGCATTTGACAATAAATAAGCACTTAAATGAAGGATTTTGTAGTAGGCTACAGCCCCCTTGCTTCACTTAAAAAAAGATATTAAAGAGAATTTGGTCCATTTACTTATTGCAAAACTTTATGCTCAATAAAAGTTATAGGGAATATAACTATTTTCCATATTCCATAATATAGTATATGGAATATGGGTGGGCAATATAAGCTGCGGCTTCAGCCATCACCCATTTCGGATAACTCACGTGGAATTGTATAGTAGAAGGAGTCTTTGTCTAATTTGACCTTGTTGTTATATTATACAGTTTCTTTTAACCTGTAATGTACTATCCGAAATAAATTCATTCATTCATTCATTCAAAAAAAGTTATAGGGCAATCTTTAAATGGAAACTATTTGACTTCTTCTTTGTCTGAACTGTAGTTACATTTATAACAAATGGTGAACAAGATCTCTTTATTCTGGCCTGTATAGGGGATGTTGACACACGCACACGCACACACACACACACACACACACACACACACACACACACGCACATATTAGGGTATACTACACGTGCATACTTACGTTTTTAAGCTTTAACGTAACATGTATTGTAAAAAGGTTGTGATAAAATGGTAAGTGATGCAGTCTTTAGTTTCCTTGTAAAAATCAAGAGAATTTAGCTTTGCTTTTGTGGCAGTAAATTGAAACAAAGATATGACGGGGGGGGGGGGGGGGTTCATAGGGGTCAAGTTTGATGAAATGTTTATTTTTCACCATAGTCTCCCCCTCGGTCCACACACTTCTTCCATCGGTGTTGCGGGCAGCGCTTGGGTCCCTGCGATTGAAAAATAAACCACATTTGGTCAAATTTGACCACTATGAACTTTTCAGCCCCCCCCCCCCCCGCCCCTGTACTTCTTGGTAGCAATAGCTACTCTAGATAGATTGCTAGATAGATAGACATGGCCTCCTGTTTGTCAGCTACCATCTGCTTCAATACCAGAACAGCCTGAACCAGGACTGGATTAATATTGGCCTTCATGACGGTGAATCTGGCTGCCTGGCTTGGTGACAGCACACGGTGACGCAGACAAGCTCACCTAGTGAGTCTGCAGACCTGCTGGAAGAGCCCGTCCATGTATCACAAACACACACACACACACACACACACCAGTGCACTGACTTGTAACAGATGCCATGTGTTGCTTTTATCTAATAGATAATGTGTCATGAAAGTATGATTTTAAATACACTGATGCACTGCCCGTTTGAAGAAAATGTGATATGATATGCAATATGATTACAGTTTGTTCAGAGTAAAACTGAATATCCTCAGGTTGACGTGAGTGTACAGGTCAGGTAGACAATATAAAACACAAAAAGTGGATTTTAATCTCATCAAGGGAGATGGGAACGAACCATCCAAGGATCTGCTTACTCGGAGATTTCAGTCAAAACCTGATTGGGGGCTGACGGAGAGAACCCTCTTAGTCCATTTACTGTCAGAACTTATGTAAAAACTGTCCCTGCTGCTGGATATCAGCAGTTGAGTGCTTTCTCTTAGAGATGACATAATGACATACAATAGTAGTGCCACATGTAGGGAGTGTAGTGCCACACTTACACTCTGGGCCCAGACTAAGGTTATTTATAGTCAGACTGTTTCATGCATGGCTGGATGGCTTACACACACCGAGGCAGTGATGAAGCTCTGTTCCGAGGCAAATTAGCATTGGTAGTAGCTTAGGCTTTGGCACGTGAGGCTTAGGCTTAGCATTGAAAGCATTTACTATGCAGAAGTAGTGCCTCTGGTGTTTGTGGTTTTGAGCTTTATATTCCAGTTTCTGATTACTAGAAATCATTTTGTTCTGATAAAGTTTGGCCTTTTTAGTTATCCTTTATTGTTCTGATCACTCACTGTAAAAATAGCTGTAGTTTTTGTGTTTGTAGCAGTCACCAAAGAATTTAAGTAGGTTCCTGTTTTCCATTGTATTTCTAAAGAGAATTATCTGTCAGCCTATCAGATTATGCACATTTTAATGACCTCACAAGTTAAGGTGCTGTTAGATCAGTAGTGAAAAATCTAGAACTTCACATGTATGCCAGTAGATCAATGCCTTGCGACCTTCTTTTCCACACACGTCCAAGCCTCACGATGCTGGATACCACTTCCACTCACGTGCACGTAATTGTAAAATAAAAGCGCATCACAACCCCCATCAACTTTCCACCCTGTCGCCTCAAAGGTAAATTTGCATAACCGAGGGTGGAGTTGCTTCCCTTTTCCCTCCCTGCATAATTCATGAGGACCTTGTCAGCTACTTTATCACTGCCCAATGACAACACACGGGACGCCGCTGTGGCCTCCCCCATGGGACGCATGAGACTGGAAGACAACAAAGGCGCCGGTAGGACGGTGCTACAAAGAGTCTGTCTGGGCATCTCGGAGGACGTGGAGGCCGCCGCACCAGGGTTGGCTGCTTAATTAAACGGCAACGCAGCAGAAGCTCTAGAGAGCTCACGTGTGTGACGTTGTGTGATGTTAGCATCAAGGAGGGCTGCTTCCCATTTTACAGCATTAATTGTGTTACGGTGATTTGTGCGGGCTATAGAGAGAGTCAATTCTGTTGGGGGAAATGGACCTTGTAAGGGCAACAAAGACTAACTGTGTTACTTTAATGTTGGATAAAAAAGCTGTAAAATTCTGAGCTGTGGCTTGAGAAATGCATTGGCTGGGTCTGTTGCAGGGATGTGGCAGTTGCTGGTCTATGTGCCCCTTTTGGAAATTAAAAATGGTAATTAATCAGCTTAAGAAGTACCAGAAGGTGGTGCCACTAATGCCTTTATTTAGCTAAATTTAAGCTGTAGCGCACCAGAAACAGGCTATTGTATGTAAAGTACTGCAGAATAAAGCACTGCGGCGGAAACCCTTTGCTCGCGCCTGATCAGTTTCAGGCTACGCTGAAACTCATGCAGTGCTGTGTTGCTCGCTCTTATCTATCTTATATTGTCGATTGTGCAGCCCAGTCAAAGCATGTATTAACCCCAGATGTTTTTAATTCATTATCAGTTTTAAAATAGTATTTTTTAAGCTGTGCAGTTGGACAGTGCACGCAAACCAGTATAGGAACTGAGTAGGCAAATGATGTTCTGTCTCCATCCATCCATCTTCTACTGTGCTTTGATTCAGTACCACACAAACTGTTACTGCCACCCGGTTCACATAGTACCGTGGTCACTCCTGCAGGTTGTGAGCCCACTGGAGGGAGGACCCATGCGGCTTGTTGTGTACACATTAGGTCCTTGTTGTAACTTTTTCATGGAGATCCACTGGTCTGGCCCTTCACCCAGGACCTGTTTGCCATGGGAGACCCTACCAGGGGCAAGCTGCCCCCAGCAACATAGCTCCTGGGTTCATGAAGGCACGCACGCCCCTCCACCATGATCAGGTGGTGATTCACTTAGGAGGAGTGTCTTGTAAATTAAAAAAAAAAAAAATCTTGGAACTCTGCAGCTTTTTTTCTCCTGCTTGCATTATTTTTTTGGGGGGTATTTTTTTCACATAAATTTGTGACTTATTATTATTTTTAATTTGCACTTTTTTCGCATAAACTTTCCACTTGGTTCTTGTGCATTTTCAACATTTTTCTATATTTGTGGGTTTTTTTCAGACATTTATCACTCCTCTAATAATGTGAGACTTTTTTTCTGTAAATTTGCCACAACTTTTCTTATAATTTTTCACTTGTTTTTTGTAAGTCTTTTTCTTATCAGCTTCTTTTTTTTTAACCACAAATTTGCTACTCTTTAAAATTATTTATGTACTTATTTATTTTTTTTTTAAAGTGCTGCTTGTGGCTCTGAAGCCACAGCTTGCAGGCTCGTCTCTTATTTACTTATGAAATGAATTATACACTGAAGCCATTTTTCCCATGAGCAGGTTAGAGATTCTGCAGGTGTACTGTAGTGAATTGAGCGGCGTACATGCTTTGTTCTCTTTCAATTAACGACCTAAGCTCTCTGCGTGGCAACATTTTCACCCTCTTTGCGCTGAGTTTTACAAGGTTGCTACGAGTCACTAACGCAGTCTAGACACAGCCCAGCCACAGCCACTGCAGCATTTTGCTTTTCTATGAGACAATGTGCCACATAATTAGCAGTTGTTTTTGGTCTTGCTCAGTGGAATTTGTGGGCTTTTGCTTTAAGAGGAACTATGGATTTCTTATTATGGTGCAACCAACAGAGCATGCGGTTAAACACGCAGCATGTGGTATTTCCATCCCTAAGTGTCTTGAAATGCTTGGGTTGGAGTTCTGCTGTGTGTCTCCAGAATGTATTCTAACCCTATCTTGCATAAGTTGGTAGCTCTCATTTACCTTTATGGATGTTTGTTTTGCACCACACACTAATGCAAAAATGCAACATTGAGAAAAAAATGTCCACTGAGGCAAGGAACTATTTATCAACATATGTTTGTGTCAGCTTTGCAGATACATAAATATATAACTTGATGATAATCTGCCCAAACTCCCCTCACTCCTTAGGCCATGACACAGGATTGTGAGCTGCAGTTTCAGAGCAAGAACTCTGCTGCGAACCCACCAGCTGCTGACAGCCTCTCACACAGGCCAACCCCAAGCCTCATTGTTGCACAGAAAATCAGGAAATGGAATAGAGGAAGGAAGTGAAACTAAACTTGCCCCCGATCAAGCTCAGACCAAAGCACTGAGACGTCACGTAATGAAGAGAAAAGCCATCTGCCTTTTCACGCTGAAAAAAAGGAGAAAATTAAAAAAAAACAACAACAAAAGGACTGCTCATCTCAGAGTTGGCTTCAAAGGTGTCGACGCCTGCTTTGAATATTTAGGAAATAGATATTGGAGAATCTGATTAATAGTTTGGTCTTATTTTGAAAAGTAGCGCATCTAGTGGAAGAAAAGTGCATTAAAGTGGGTGAAAGCACAGAAAAACAGTGAGGAAACACAACATCGAGGTGCTTCAAGGGTTTGATTAGCACATTAATGAATTACTTATCTGTTTACACAAATGTCTAGCAGAATGCAGTAATGTCAGACTATATATAATACTTGAGCAAATCATGCTGTCAAAGGACTCTTGCCATTTTCTAGCTGTGACTGTGTTGTTTCAGCTGACCTGAATTTGACTCTTTCGAGGCCCTGACAGCTGTATTACATCTGTACACATGGTACGCTAGGAGAATTCTATTATCCATTATACACGGCAATGTATGTATATTTTATCTGACGGAGACCAAAGTTCTGTGATGCTAAGCAAAGAGGAGGAAAGCCACTTCCACACAGCGCGTGCAGCAGGCTTCAAAGGCTTGGAACCTCGCTTTTTTTTTTTTTACTCTCACAGACAAAAGTTAGACCAAGACTTTTTTGTTTGAGAATGAGTAACACAGAGATTGGGTGTCTTAATGTTCTTTTTGGTTCACATGCAATAAGGGCAAGAGTGTGGGTTCAGGGAAAGGAAGTTGCAACTGCATAAGAAACTGTGATTCTGTGTGGAAACAAATGTAAAAAGATGTTCCACTTTTACTAAATCTTTTATTAGGGTTTCATTTTAAGTAAGTTTTAGTTAAATCTCTTTGTCATTTACTGTTTTTCTAACAAGTCTTTTAAATGTGGGATTCAGATTAGTTTCATTAGAGAAGAATAAATCCTACTGTGGCAGTTTCACTAAAACTGAAATACTTCTATGTAGGGCTTGGAGATTTGACCTTAAATCAGTACCACAGTTATTTGAAGCTTTCAAGTAGTGTTAATTTTTTCTCCCTAGTCTCTTCTCCCCTATGGTTCAATGACAAGACTTATACGGAATTAAGCCACAAGGGTAGAGCACCAGTGAATATACTACTGCATGATTCAACCATAAATGAGCATAATATAATAAAGTGGAGACCCATTGTCACCCCACACACATGCAACCAAACTAATCACTGTCCAGTGCAGAAGTCAGTGTTCACACATACCTCTTGAGGACCCATGGGCCACGTGACTCGTACCACTGGCCCACTAGCTGTCAGCCACAACACTGCCATCACCAGACAAGGACTGTGAATCTCTGATTGGGTTCGTAAATACAGCCTTATCTCATCGACCCTGTCATCCACCCCCAGTGCAAGACGGTTGATAACGTGGACAGCAGACAGAGGCCAACACTGACACTGCCCCGGTACACTCCACATCAGCCTCTGCGCACCCTGTTCTCCCCCTTCCGGCATCTCCACATGAAACAAATAGTCCACCACTACATACTATGTGGATGGACACCGCATTTCTTTTCGGTACAAGACGTTTTAATTTTTCTGCCGTATTCTGCTGCTTCCTAACAGCACTGACTGCACTGCTTCTGGGCTGCAGAGTCTTGTGACTGTGCAGGAGACATCTTAAAGGGGAGTACATGAAAGCTCTCATATGCACCAGCACACAACAGGAAAAAGGGAAGAACTATAACATAGATCCAACATGAGCAAGATTACTTTGGTTTTATTTCACAACCATCAGTTTCGATTTTATTTTGGTTAATCGCCCAGCCCTATTTCCATGACAGAAATAACCAAAGAAACATGTAATAGAACCCCATATAGAGATGTGGTGAAATTCTGTTTAAGTTACTTTGTCTAACAGCTAGAAGGTTCCAGGTTCGAATCCCCAGGCTGGCAGGGGTTGGAACCTTTCTGTGTGGAGTTTGCATGTTCTCTCTGTGCTGTGTGGGTTTACTCTGGGGGCTCCAGTTTCCTCTCACAATCCAAAGACATGCATGTTAGGTCAATTGGTTGTTCTAAATTGTCCCTAGATATCTGTCTCCTATAGGCCCTTAGAATAGAGGGTTAGTACTAGTGAAGCGCTTTGAGTGGTCTTTGAGACTAGAAAAGCATTATTTAAGTACAGGCCCTTATCCTTCTATATCATCGTAAGCTCACATCACACACGTCACACTCGGGTGTAAATCTAGACTGTAAATTTTTAAAGAGAGTGTGCGTTAAAATTCATAACCACTCATACGGCTCTAAATTTATGTTTTGAGATCTTACATTTTCAAAATGGAAAGTGAGCATGCAGACGCACAATACACATAAACTGGTATTTTTTTTTAAAGCATACACGTCTTTGCCTCAGAATAAGTTTTAGAACACTCCTGACTGTCCGCTGTAATGTTATTTATTGGCTGTAAATATTAATTTTTGCCAATAAATAATTTGAAATACTTTATCTGCCGATACCGATAGCAAGCCGATATATATGTATTGTGTATCCCTTCCAAAGAGTGAGAGTTCCTAGCCTAATATTTTATTTATTAATGTTACCTAAATTTACTAATCCAGTGACACATTATCAAAAACATACTAAATTGCTCATGTCCATTTTATTCTGATGTACTTTTTCTTTTTCTTCTTCTTCGACTGCTCCCTTTAGGGGTCGCCACAGTGGATCGTCTGCCTCCATCTTACCCTATCTCTTGCATCTTCCTCTGTAACACCAACCCTCTCAATGTCCTCCTTCACTACATCCATGACTCTTCTCTGTGGTCTTCCTCTTTTCCTCCTGGCTGGCAGCTCCATCTTCAACATCCTTTGTCCAATATTTTCACTATCCCTCCTCTGCACGTGTCCAAACCATCTCAGCCTTGCCTTTCTTACTTTGTCTCCAAACCGTTCAACCTGAGAGGTCCCTCTGATATTCTCATTTCTAATCTTGTTCCTCCTAGTCACTCCCAATGAAAATCATAGCGTCTTCAACTCTGCCACGTCGAGCTCCACCCCCCCTCTTTTTGTCAGCGCCACAGTCTCCAAACCATGCATCATAGCAGGTTTCATTACCTTCTTGTAAAATTTCCCTTTCACTCTTGCTGCTACCGTTCTGTCACAAATCACCCCTGACAAAATAAAAATACCATAAGGCAGCTTATGTTGTGATGTAAAGCTATCTTCTCACTTGCTTTGTGGGATACACTGGCTAATGTAGTAACCATTGTTTTTTTTTTTGTTTTTTTTGGACTTATTTTGTACCCGTAGGTAGATTTGTTCTGCAGTCCGGTGACAAGCCACCAGCTGCCAGTCGCTGCGTGCGCAAGCGCCCCTTAACTCCCTAACCTGCATGTTTTGGCATGTGGGAGGAAACCGGAGAAATCCCAGAGTAAACCCACGCAAACACGGGGAGAACATGCAAACTCCACACAGATCACTGTTAGCCGGGGGCAGGGATCGAACCCACGATCTCATGATCCCCGCGATCCCCCGGCCGAGGGTAAAACTGTGCTGTCGCGGTGCTAACCACTGTGCCACCGTGCAGCCCATTGGTTGTACACTTCTTAATTGTGGGATATTTTGTGTGCACTATACAGTGAATGAAATTATCATTTAAGATTTCAAATGGCACTGCAAAATTACTTATTCACTTTATAGGGCACTATGTAGGGAACAAGTGAACATTTTGAACACAATGTGTTGTGACTGGCTGTGGCTAGCCTCACGCTAACTTCTGGTTAGCTGACCAGGCTCTATTGAGATTCATTCTCTGGGGTCACTTGCTTGTGTTTAATTAAATGTAATCTATGGTCCAAATGTCCACATCGTTACGACAGCGATACTCCAGCCAACTGATGTGAACATCCAGAATTAAATATAATGAGGAGTTTGTGAACAGGCTAAAGTATGCCTTGCCAAAGACTGTCTGGGTGGGTACCAAGTCCGGACTGAAGGTTCCGCTATAACAGGAAGTGCCGTGGGAGCATTAACTTACATTAATGTTGTGTTAATTTAAAAAAAAAAAAATCAGTTAATGGGACTACTGTAATCAATTGGGTTAATATGGTAAATGGCGCTCACTTATTATAGCGCTTTTCTTCTCATCTAGGATGACCAAAGCGCTTTACAGATCCTGCAATCCACCCATTCACACACTGATGGCGGCAGAGCTGCCATACACACAGGCGCTAACCAGGCCACCAGGAGCAACTGGGGGTTCATTGACTTGCTCAAGGACACTTCAACAAGCTGACAGCAGACAGAGCGGGAATTGAACCCATGACCCTCCGATCAGTAGTCGGTCACACTACACCTGTGCCACCGCCACCCCCACAATATGTTAATGTTCCTACCACTCTCTATCTATCTATCTATCTATCCAGCTGTAGATAGCTAGCTGCAGTGGTGTGAAAAAGTGTTTTCCCCCCTTCCTGATTTCTCATTTTTTTGTATGTTTGTCACATTTAAATGTTTCAGATCATCAAACACATTTAAATATTAGACAAAGATAACACAAGTAAAACACAAAATGCAGTTTTTAAGTGAAGGTGTTTATTATTAAGGGTAAAAAAAAAATCCAAACCTACATGGCCCTGTGTGAAAAAGTGATTGCCCCCATTAAAACATAATTAACTGTTTTTATCACCTTTGGAAAGCTGAGTTCAATTTCTCTAGCCACACCCAGGCCCGATTACTGCCACACCTGTTCTCAATCAAGAAATCTTAGAAGAAACTTAAATAGGACCTGCCTGACAAAGTGAAGTAGACCAAAAGATCTTCAAAAGCTAGACATCATGCTGCAATCCAAAGAAATCCAGGAACAAATGAGAAACAAAGTAATTGAGATCTGTTAGCCTGGAAAAGGTTATAAAGCCATTTCTAAAACTTTGGGACTCCAGCGAACCACAGTGAGAGCCATTATCCACAAATGGCGGAAACATGGAACGGGGGGAACCTTCTCAGGAGTGGCCGACCAACCAAAATCACCCCAAGAGCGCAGCGACGACACATCCAAGAGGTCACAAAAGACCCCACAACAACATATAAAGAACTGCAGGCCTCACCTGCCTCAGTTAAGGTCAGTGTTCATGACTCCACAATAAGAAAGAGACTGGACAAAAATGGCCTGCATGGCAGAGTTCCAAGATGAAAACCACTGCTGAGCAAAAAGACCATAAAGGCTTGTCTCAGTTTTGCCAGAAAACATCTTGATGATCCCCAAGACTTTTGAGAAAATACTCTGTGGACTGACGAGACAAAAGTTGAACTTTTTGGAAGGTACAGTATGTGTCCCATTACATCCGGCGTAAAAGTAACACAGCATTTCAGAAAAGGAACATCATACCAACAGTAAAATATGGTGGTGGTAGTGTGATGGTCTGGGGCTGTTTTGCTGCTTCAGGACCCGGAAGACTTGCTGTGGTAAATGGAACCATGAATTCTGCTGTCTACCAAAAAATCCTGAAGGAGAACGTCCGGCCATCTGTTTGTGACCTCAAGCTGAAGCATGCTTGGGTTCTGCAGCAGGACAATGATCCAAAACACACCAGCAAGTCCACCTTTGAGTGGCTTAAGAAAAACAAAATGAAGACTTTGGAGTGGCCTAGTCAAAGTCCTGACCTGAATCCGATTAAGGTGCTGTGGCATGACCTTGAAAAGACAGTTCATGCCCGAAAACCCTCCAATGTGGCTGAATTACAACAATTCTGCAAAAATGAGTGGGCCAAAATTCCTCCACAGCGCTGTCAAGCTGGATTCATGCTGCACCTCTGCTGTCCTTGTCCGTGTAACTGGAAACCTTGTGTGACAAAATTTACGTCATCGTCTCCACTCCGCTAGTGTCCACAGTGCTTGACCGCGGACAACTGTGTGCAGCCCAAATTTTGTGACCGTGCCGCCTGCCCACGACTTGAACGCGTTGAAAAGCGCATGCGCAAGACTGAGCGTCCCATTCATGAGGTGGCAATATCAGCACAGAATACCAAGACAAAGTAGACGAAGAAGATATGAGGAAGCAGAAGATGAGAATAAACATACATGAATCATACATAAATACTTCAGCAGCAGCAGCAGCAGCAGCATCTTCATGGAAAAGGAGTGAAAATTGGGAAGTCCAGTAGCAGAAAGCAAGCAGCGTTTCTTCGTTGGTGAAAATCCTTGTGCGTCAGCGCCATGGTGCTACCTATCGGGCAGGAGTGAAACTACAAATGATGGTTGTGCGCATGCGTCAATCACTTGGCCTGGGTAGATGAAAAAAGGGAGCATGAACAGTGCCTCGTGTGTGCCGGGCTCGTCCAAAGCGCACACGGAGCAAAGCGGACTAGAGGGGAAATGCAGCATGAATAAGGCTTAAAAGACTCATTGCCAGTTTATCGCAAATGCTTGATTGCAGTTGTTGCTGCTAAGGGTGGCCCAACCAGTTATTAGGTTTAGGGGGAATCACTTTTTCACACAGGGCCATGTAGGTTTGGATTTTTTTACCCTTAATAATAAACATCTTAATTTAAAAACTACATTTTGTGTTTACTTGTGTTATCTTTAATATTTAAATTTGTTTGATGATCTTAAACATTTAAGTGTGACAAACATACAAAAAAATGAAAAATCAGGAAGGAGGAAAACACTTTTTCACACCACGATAGATAGATAGATAGATAGATAGATAGATAGATAGATAGTCATTTGTTATAGACTCTATAGAGGTTTCCATCTGCTTTCTTACATTTGAGCTGTCTGACATGTATTTGCTTAAAATTAATGCCCTAATTTACATTTTGTTTTCTGTAAGTCATGCATGATGAAATTCTAAAAGAAGCCTGAATGATCAACCAAGTAGGTGTAACATGGTAAATGGCACTCACTTACTGCTATCCACCCATTCACACACTGATGGCGGCAGAGCCGCCATGTACACAAGCAGTGGCCTGACTCACCAGGAGCAACTGGCGGTTTAGTGTCTTGCTCAAGGACACTTTAACATGCAGACTGCAGACAGAGTGGGAACTGAACCCCTGACCTTCCGATCAGTAGTCGGCCACACTACACCTGCGCCGCAGCAGCTACATATCAGAATATGTAGCTCAAAGTTGTGTGTATGATGAGCTAGAAACAATCCATATCATCTACTGAACCCCCAGTTGCTCCTGGTGGGTCTGGCCAGCGCCTGTGCATGGCACCTCCACCGCCATCAGTGTGTGAATGTGTGTGTGAATGGGTGGACGGCAGGATCTGGAAAGCGCTTTGGTCATCTAGAGATGAGAAAAAGTGCAACATAAGTTAATGCTATTTACCAAGCTTTTGTTAACTCTTTAGTTTGTGAAACAGTTTCTCCAAACGCTAAGTCGTCAGAATTCATGGTCATTTAAATGGTTCATGTCCAACTTCTATGTCCTAATAGTTTACACTTTTAATTTATCTTAAGTTAACTTTCCTTGTTAAATTCTCAATGGGTGAGGCTACTAAATTAGTTTTAAAAAAGCAATATCAGAAAAAAATATAAGCGAAAGAAATGGCATTGGGTCATCCTGACCCTTTAATCTGTTTTTTCCATTTTCTGTCCTTTTGAATAGAAGTTGTCACCTGATCTATGGTGGCAATAAGCTAAATTATGCAATAGTTAGTTCCAACTGAGCAATTTGATTGGGCAATAGCCATTCCAGGAATTGTGATTCATAACAATAACACCAAAAGGATGTTTAAGACTATGTATCACCCCACTTCACTGTTCTTATTAATTCTGATTACAGTTACTGGCAGTTGTTTCTGATAATGTGAGAAATATAATGTACTGCTGCACTTTCTTTTCCACAACGGTCAGCTGTTAGACAAGAGACAGTTGGACAATGCAGATGTGGCCACTTATGTTCATCTTTTTGGTTCAGCTAAGAGTTAGTCTGCTCGGCTCAGATTTGGATTACAACCTCATAATGTAAATCATACTTCTGACTCTTTATTTCATCTGAAAATACCAAGAATATAGCAGTGGAGAAAACATCAACAATAGTTGAGATGCTGGACGGCTAAGCTAAATAGGGCACAGACCACCACTCCTCAGTCACTTGGTTGCAAATGTCTGGTCCCTTCCAAACAAGACAGACATGCTGAGTCTAGTTTTATCGACCCGACTGGACATTTAGAATGGTGATGTGATGATAAGAACAGAATCATGGCTTTAGAGCTTATAGCAGCCTGCTTGCTTTGCCTGTTAGCTTCACCTTGTGACCTTTACTTAATTACAGCCATGATGATATTCCCCAATAACACACTCTCTCTAGTGTGATATTGGTTAATTAACATCACCTGACACATAATATACTCAGTCACCTGAGAGGGCATACTAATTTTGTAACCACTGTCATTTGTATGCGATGAGTATGCCACATGCAAACGTGCAGCCATGGTTTGTGAGTCCCATGATGACAACCTCTAGGTTGCTGGAGCTTGGCTGCCCTCATTGAATCAACTTGAAGAAAGGATTGCACCTGTCAGTGTATAAACACCACATTACTGCAGCCATGTGTGGCACTTTGGCGCAAAGCTCCACAGAGTCCCATTTGCTATTCCACTGTGGCAAAATGCAGTCTCGCTGGTTAGTTCCGCTGTGTCATCACAGTGATGTGCATTGCACGTGTGTCTTTACGTACAGTGACATGGATGCAGATATTTGCAGTGGCATAATTATGTTACATCTCACTTGAGAAGCTGCTCAGAGTGAACTGACCTTTCTTCTGTCACCAAGGTAACAAGGCTGAGCCAGAGCCAGCCGGTAGAGGCACGGTCCTGTGCACATTAAACTATAGGTAATGTATATGCTCATTTTATTAGGAGGTATTCAGTGGTGGAGAATGCACTTGCAATCAATATTTATTATGTTATGAAATTCTGGAATGGAGGTTTCGGTTAATCACTGTTGAGTGCTGTCAAAGCTCAGATGAAGGCAGTACTGCAGATTTTCTTACTGACAACCACTGATCATTATAAATTACATCTTGTCTGCATACATTATGGTTATGAGTAGTTAAAGAGTAACATTAAGAAATGGTAACTGTAGCTTTTTTGGTAAGATCTCTGGATCTCTCTCAAATTGATGGGAGAGTTGATGGGAGCTGATAATGAAGATGATGGTTCACCACTATCCTTGTAGGTTTTAATCATGCACGGTTCTTAACTCTGTTTTAATAGTTTCTGCAAATTCCTCAGTTGCCTTCCTTGATGTGGACCAGTAATTTGACCCTCCTGAAACAGCATCTTCTCCCAAACCACAGGGTATGTCTTCAAAAGGGCTGTTTATCAAATGAGAAGCTACTCATCGCATCAGTTAGGGTTAAATAACTTGTTCTTTATTTATTTTTTGGTGAGACAGTGAACAGTGTATCAATGATATCAGCCACCAAATGCCAACCATTGTCATAACCTTCAGTGGTTTTTCTCCAGCCTTTTAATGTCAGATTCCCTCTTGTGGAAAGCTCCAGAATAGAAATGTTGACAGTAAATAGAAATGAATGTATCTGAAGGATACTTGAGGCACATGGCTTTTTGTGGATAAAGCCTTGGGCGGTTGATGCGATTATTGCCTTTTCCTACAGGGACAGTAATGTGCAAGGTGCCCTGTGCTGTCAAGGTGGAAATGATGGATGACTGTCGTCTGTTGGATATGGGAAAATCCTTATTTGTGTAATGGAGACAGAGGGAGAGAGTGCCTGCCTGGAAATAGATTAGGAATGGTTGAGACCCAATACGGGTGTAACACATACACATGAGGTGAGAACAAAGGATAGGGTAATGTGTATTGTGTTGTTTGGGATGTAATTTGCCATTTCTGACCAAATGTTTTAAATGTTCAAAGGCAGTGAAGCACTTAGGCCCCAATGAGAGGTACAAACAATCCAAATAATTTGAAACTTCAGTGATCATGAGGGTATTACAGTAAACTGCAGCAATCAGGCATCCATGTGCAAGAGGATTAATGAGATTTAGAGGTTTCCTTTATGATAGTGAAGCTTTAAGGTGATATATGAATTCTGAAGAAATTCAGACAACTGCTATACTCTCGTCTGGATGCAAAAGTTGAAAACTAAAGAGGTTTAGAGGGATTGTGAAATTAGGCTACCTTACGTTATGATCTGATCATCACCTATTAGAAAAGAAGCAGTGCTATTTTAATACAAAAGCAGTAGCTCTGGCAAAATTTAAAAGAACATATTCAGGCAGTGAAGTGTTCTACTGGTGCTCATTCAGGTGAGAAAAGGAAGAAAAAAACTCACCTAAAGTGGACTAAGGACTGTAAATCTAAGTCAGAGAACT
This sequence comes from Pholidichthys leucotaenia, assembly GCA_020510985.1. Classification (NCBI taxonomy): domain Eukaryota; kingdom Metazoa; phylum Chordata; class Actinopteri; order Cichliformes; family Pholidichthyidae; genus Pholidichthys; species Pholidichthys leucotaenia. The sequence goes on along the minus strand of CM035844.1, from coordinate 124,021,711 downwards.
ATAACCAAAGGGTGTCAACATAATATTACTAATTAGTGTTTCCCTCAGAATGAGACTGTATTTGTCTCAGTATAGGGACGCATGTGTGTGGATCGGCTACATTATATGGACATGATAAAATCAGGGCACATATGCTCTCTTAAAATGAGTATTCAACAATAACATATAACTTACTGATAATGAATACCAATTCAATCAGCTTATATTTTAGTATGTCTGTCTAATCGAGCCAGGTGGGAGAAAGTCAGGTGTTGGAGTCTAGGTGAGCATAGTGCTGTATGGGTATGATTGAGGGCTGCAATTAATGATTACTTTTGTTACCAATTAATCTGCTGATTATTATTTTTTGATTAGTTTGTTAGCGTGTTTCTTGTAAATTTGCAACATTTTTCTTGGAGGTTTTGGTATTCGTCTGATAAAAGTGACTTTTTCATGTAAATTTGTGATGTTTTTCTCAAAAATTTGTGACTTTGTTGGAAAATTCATCATTTTTTTCTTGTAAATTTGTGACTTTTTCTTATAAATTTACAACTTTTTTCTCTTAAATTTGTGATTTTGGTTTTTCCCTCCTAATTTGGAAATGATGCATAGACCATTAGTCAATTGTCAAATTAGTTGTCCATTAATTTTTTGTCGACCGACTGGTGGATTAATCCGCTAATCGTTGCAGTGCTAGTATGAACCACCTGTCTGCAGGACAAACACGAAGCCGAGTAACTTTGCCAGGGCAGTTGTGGCTACAGTAGTAGCTTATCACTACCATTGTCTGTGGAGTGAATGAATAATGTATCAATTGTATGAGTGTCTATGAAAAGTGCTATATAAATCTGATATTATTATTACTATTAAATCAAGTTTTGGCACAACTTCATTGACCAGCCTGACTGTAGGGATATGATGAAGCCAAAGTAACTGGGTTACTTTGGCTGGTGTCATTGTGTCATCGTGCCATGTTAACTGGGTTAACATGACACGATGTTAATGACGCCACACCAGAACACAAACTCAGACAGACATAAATAGGGTCAACAGATAATCAACAGATGTAAGACAGCTGGGAAACAATCAGGGCCAAACAGTAACACACGTGAGGATAATTGGCTATGAGCATGGCGAACATGAGGGCCTGGGAATGACAGGTAAACAAGTACCGAGGATATACACGAGACTTACACAGAAGACCAAGGGGGGACACAGAGAACAATAACAACCGGGATGGTGGGGACGACACGACAGACTAAGGGAGCACAGCAACAATCACAGAGGACCCAGGGGAAGCACAGAAAACAAATAATACAGACAGTAATCACAAATAATCACAAAGAGAACAAAAATGAACATAAAGCATGGGTATGATCCTAAGACCATGCCGAGATGATGACAATCTTGGGTATTGTCCCACCTTCCTGACTTTTACAGTCGGAATTCTGATTTTGATCTGATTGGCTGTTGCAATAGACAACTAATTTAGAATAATCCTACCTGGGAAAACCCCTTGAACATGATATAACTGTGTCCTTCCTTTGATGGATTAAAAAAAAAATGAAAACTTGTGCCAGTTAGGAAACTGGCAATGTTTATATGACGTCCAACTCTACACTCTCCATGACCCTTAGTCTCTTTAATCCTTTTTGTGTTGGTCACACACACACAGTCGAGCTGAAACTACTCGACCCGTTTTCCTATAGCTGAGAGGGTTCATATCATACAGCGTAACATTAATTCAATTCCCTCATCTAGTGGGGGGATGGGCTAAGCATTGTGTATATGGGGGTGGGGGGTCATTGGGGTTAAAACCAGGATTTAATGGAAAATGGCCTCTGAGACACATATTGTGTTGTGGGGGAGGTACGAGGTTCTCCCTTTTTTCCTATTTGACATTACATGAAAGAAATATAAAGGCATAGAGAGCCAAAGTGCAGGCCTTTGTCACCTTTAGAGTGAAAATGCTGGTCTTGTGAGGATGGGGAAATCAAAGCTTTTCAAAATGGCTTGTGTCAGAAATGTCAGGAGGACCTTTTTCTGTCATCTTCTATTCACCCTGTGATTGTTCAGTTTTATGTGTCAGTACAACTGATCACACAGTTTGGCTGCTATTAACCTTCATCTACTGTATGTAAATGTTGCCAGATGACTTTGTGAATGTTGCTGCTGTGTTGCAGTGTGGACTAATGTATTCAAAATTGTGCTTGAGCAACATGACAAACCCTCTTTGTGTCATGACTTGTTTTGGCTCCTGAAATATTACTGAACTGGAATGAAAATGAAGTGTAAGTTAGAAAACAAACAAGGCATATTAATACAGTGTTTCCTCAGGCTTAAAGACCTTGGCGTGGTGGCAACTATTTTTCTGGGGGGGGGGGGCATAAAACACATGACACTATTGTAACCGCAGAATATGTTAATTTTATACTACATATATATATATATATATATATATATATATATATATATATTTTAGTTTTGCACAGTAACTTTGCATATGGAGCTAACCATTTGAAGTACTGTATGACCAAGGCTTGAATATTGGAATATGGGGCCAGTTGGGTTCCCACCCAGACCTCCTGTGTTTGGACTTTTTAGTGGTGTCATCTTTCTCTCCTTCCTCTGCTCTCACCTCTCCTGGACCCTCTGCCTGAACACTTTCCTCTCCTTGGCTCATCTCGTCTGTCTCATCTTTCCCTCTCTGAGCTCTGTTTAATTCAGGTTTTCTCTCTGTCTATGCCCTCTTTCTATACAAACAGGTTAGAAAATACCATTTGTCAACGTTTTGTCCCGCAGGTTTTTTTTTTGTCATGGTTTACATAAATGACAAAATATGTGTATTTTTTTGTGTTTTTATTCTAGTGTTTCTTTTTTCCATTGAGAAAGTGTAGGAAATAGAAGGGAAAAACATTCATAATAGCAATTTACTCATGCATACTTAAATTATATGATCAGAGGTGGGTATAGTAGCCAGAAATTCTATTAATGTCAAAGCGATGCTTTGAAATTAATAATTAAAAGTAGACAAATAAAAATTTCTAGTTGGGTTAAGGGTACAAAGAGCACCCACTTAAAAACTTTAGTAATGACTTCAGTCTTGAAGGTTTGAGGTTTTTCTCCAAAATTTATAACAATTTTCTTATAGTTTCTACTTTTCTCTGTAAATTTATCTAAATTTGAAACCATGTTCCTCAAATTTGTAATTTCCTCTTGTAAGGTCACAGGATCAATTCCACCCCTGACCATTGTGGGTTTGATCCCACCCCCTGACCATCGGTAACCCTTCTGTGTGGAGTTTGCATGTTCTGCCCGTGTCTGTGTGGGTTTACACCAGGTGCTCCGGTTTCCTCCTACAGACCAAAGACATGCAGGTTAGGTTAATTGGCATCAACTGGGGATTCTAAATTGTCCGTAGGTATGAATGTGAGAGTGAAAGGTTGTCTGTCTGTCTGGGTGTACCCTGGCTTTCACCCATAGATGCTGGGATAGGCTCCAGCCCCCCTGCGACCCGAAAAGGATTAAGCGGTAGAAGGTGGATGAATGGACCAAAGATGTAGTTATTTCTGTTATAATATTTCTTTATACAGCGGGGATAATAAGTATTGAAGACGTCAGCGTGTTTCTCATTAAACAAATTTCTGATGGAGCCATTGACCTGAGAGTTTTACAGATATCAGTAACCACCCAAGTAAACCATACATACAAAGAAATCATGGCAACTGTGTTCACAATGTGACTCGTGCTGGCAAAATGAGTCGGAATGCGCACTGGGTAATTACAAGCTACAGGCACGTGAAGTCATAAATCATGATTCTTTCTTTGTTTGCTGGTGGCAAGTCCTGGGAAAACCCCGGTCAGTGCCTGGTATCATTGTAAAGCTTGGAGCTCCTGCTTTCTGAAAATACATGTTTTTGTGGAAGACGTAACTCAGGACCAATTGAATGTGAGTTTTCAAACCAGTCAACATATAAACAAAATCGGCTTGTTGCTGGTCAGTTTTTGCCCAATTCCTACAAATTAAATATAATTTTGAAGGTCTTTCAATACAGAATATGAAAATAACATTACTTCAGTTTTGAAAATTTCCTCATTGTGACTCATTTTGCCAACACGGGTCACATATTTAACTAGAAAAGCACTCGGAGAGCGCAGACCTCCGCCAAGCGCCACAGTTCCCCCCATACAGTGTTTAACATCATAAATATTAATGCTACATTTATTTTATTTTATTTTATTTTATTTTTTCCAAGTGTTCTGATGATTTTTTGGCAGAGTTAACATGCACCAAAAATAAAAAAAAAAATATTGAAAATGGCCCTATCTCGCAATGTTAAATAAAAAAAAATTCCTGGATCCAGACGGTGATCCGGATCACCACCAAAATCTAATCATCTGCAGGATACCCCATTTGTGACAATCTCTGAAAATTTCATGAAAATCCGTCCATAACTTTTTGAGTTATCTTGCTCACAAACAAACAAACAGACAAACCAACGCCGATGAAAACATAACCTCCTTGGCGGAGGTAATAAAGTGGAATGACACAGGGAATAAGTATTGAACACAGGAAGAAAGAGGTGCAAAAAGGCATAGAAAGCCAAGAAACCAGCTGAAATCTATCAGAATTTTGGAAGCCATCCCATCCTTCATCAATGCAAATTAATTTCAGCTGGTTAAGTTCTGACTGATAGCCTTTAAAAAGGTCTGTGAATATGAGATTGTCACACCACAAAGAACTCATGATGGGTAAAAGCAAAGAGCTCTCTCTAGACCTTCACATCCTTATTGTTGCAAAACCTAATGATGGCATTGGTTAGAGGTGCATTTCTAAACTGCTGGCTGTTCCAGTGAGTACTGTTGGAGCCATCATTTGGAAGTGGAAAGAACATCATTTTACCATAAACCGGCCACGACTAGGAGCTCCTCACAAGATTTCTGACAGAAGAGTCAAAAGAATTATCAAAAGAGTTATCCAAGAGCCAAAGACCACTCGTGGAGAGTTCCAGAAAGTCCTGGAATTAGCAGGTACTGCTCTTTCAAAGAAAACAGTTAGTAATTGTAAAGGTTTGGACATGGCTGTTCTCATGTCCTCACTGTGTGTTCATATTTGTTTTTTTCTGTTATCTTCAGGGCATGAGTCCAGCCATGTCCTCTCCCTCAGTTTGATATTTCCTCTGTGTTCTCCTGCGTTTGCCTTTGTTTGATCAGTGTGCTTATTTTCATTATTATGTTGCCTATGTTATTCCATAATTTGGTTCCTGCCCTGCACCCATGTTTATGATTATTTATCATAATCACTATATTCTTCAGTGCTTTATTTTCATTCCTGTTTCTGTATGCCTGTTTATTATGTTTCTCATATTTAGCTCCCGGTGTGATTGTCTGTGCAACCCCGCCCGTCCTGTCTTCATGCCAGTTGTCTCCGTCTCTCCGTGTGTCTGTGATTGACCTTAATTGTTCTCCCCACCTGCTCTGTGTTTCCTGATTACCCCCCGGTTTATTTAAGGGGTATCTGTAGTGAATTTTAATCAAAAGCTATTTCAAAGGATCAAATATGATACTAGTGGTTTCGTCCAGTAATTTTGGTCATGATTCCTTCTCAAATATGTGCGAGTTTCAAGTCACTACTTTCTTAGTCAGTCATGGTCAGCAACATCTTGCCCCCTCCATGGCCAGTTTCAGCACAGTCGTTGCTTTGTGCGACTGAGTGGGCTGTAGGATAGCAGTCGACAAAGTTTCAACATCAGAATTTTATGTAATTCTTTACAACCATGTACAAGCAAATCTACCCGCATATACTTTAATGAAATAAAATTCTAATATATCAAGATTTATTCAATGTGTTTTGAAGTTACTTGACTGCAAACTTGCCTGTTCGTCAGGTCCCTTTCAGGTGGTGGTCCCCGGAGGTAACTGTGGATCATGCCGTCACTGAAGACCATTTCCAAGGACAGTTTGTGCAGTATATATCTGTGCAGATTTTGCATCGTTTTCAACTCGGATCTTGACCCACTGAGCATCTACTGAACGCATTTACTCGTCCGCAGTAAAGACATTAGTCATCCGCGGTAAAGCCGGATTGTTCGTCACTTCTGGCTGGTGATGGCTGCTCCCCATTGGTTTTGACCGAGCGGTTTTCATGGAATAAAATTATTCAGTATACTGACTCTAGGGGGTTATTTTTACTGAATAAATACATTTTTGGTTCATAAGTAATATCTAAAGCAGGATTAATGTTGCTGTTATGACCATTACAGGTTTCCTTTAAGTCGTGTCCTGCATTTGTTCTGTTTGGTTGTCTTAGTATTGTCTTCATATTGTCTCCAGGTTATTATCCCCAATACTGTGTGAGTTTACGCATGAGTACACGCTTCCAGTCTTGTCCTTGCATCTGTGTTTATTAGTCCCGTCTGTTTATTTTTATTTCAGCCAGTCTTTGTTTTATGCTTTATTGATAAATCTTGTGAGCTTGACGTCTGGTGTTTGGGTCCTGTTTAAAACAGCCCCGTGACAGTAATGCACTCAACCGACATGGGCTCTGTGCCCTCTCACCTCGCAAGACTCCATTGCTGAAGAAAAAGCATGTTGAAGCTCATTTAAAGTTTGCTGCATGACATTTGGGCAAGCCAGTAAAATACTGGGGGAATATAGTCTAATCAGATGAGACCAAAATTGAACTTTTTGGATGCCATAACACGCAGCATGTTTGGGGGAGAAATGGCACTGCACATCAGCCCCAAAACACCATACCAACAGTGAAGTTTGGAGGTGGGAGCATCATGGTGTGGGGGTGTTTTTCAGCACATGGTACAGACAGATTTAATATAATTAAAGGAAAGATGAATGGACAAATGTACAGAGACATCCTTGATAAGAACTTGTTGCCATCTGCCAAGATGCTGAAGATGAAATGAGGGTGGACATTTCAGCAAGACAGTGATCCCAAACACACAGCCAAGGAAACTCTCAACTGGCTCCAAAGAAGGAAAATAAAGCTGCTAGAATGGCCCAGCCAGTCACCTGACCTGAATCCAATTGAAAATCAATGGGACGAACAGAAGAACAAAGTTCATAGAAGACATCCATGAAACCTTCAAGATTTGAAGACAGTTTGTGTGGAAGAATGGGCTAAAATCACTCCTGAGCAATGCCTGCACCTAGTTTCTCCATACAGGAGGTGTCTGGAAGCTGTTATTACCAACAAAGGCTTTTCTACTAAATATTAAATGAATTTTACCAAGCGTGTTCAATACTTATTCCGTGTGTCATTCCACTTTATTAAATATAACTTGTTTTGTGAACACTGTTGCAATGATTTCTTTGTATGTATGGATTACTTGGGTTGTTACTGATATCTGGTGAAAATCTCAGGTCAATGGCTCCATCAGATATATGTTTAATGAGAAAAATGTTGATGTGTTCAATACTTATTTGCCCCGCTGTATTTATAATTTTTTATAATTCTCCTCACCAACCAGACAGCAGGAAAAACCTCCCTTATTTTGAAATCCAAATTTTGGCACGTTTAGTTTGTTTGAAGGCTGTTGACAAATTAAAGTCACTGACTTTGTGAATTTTGGTCATCTTTACTTGCCAGGTACATAATAATGAACATAAATTAGTTAATATTGTAGTGGCTGGTGAAGTAAATACTCAGTGATTCATCAGTCACTCTTCCCTTTCCCTGTATATGAAGCCTGCGTATGAAGCCTAACCACACCTGTTCGCTAAGTGACTCTTTATTATTGTTCCTGTTACCATTGGGTTAAAACCATGATAAATGCCTCCACTGCTTACATACTTATGCTTTTTTTCCACGTTTAAAGTACAGTACTTTAGTAAGCTCATGCTTCTCTCGGACAATGACACTGAAGAGACATTCTGCCTGGCTGCCGACTGGAACATGCGGGCGGGACACTTCCGAACGCCGCGTGGATGACGGTCATACGTGTCGTTCGTGTGCATGCTTGCGGAGCGTCATTCCTTCATATTTTTTTTCTTAAATTTTTATTTCCTTGCCGTGGCAGCCCACCACGTAGAAATGTTACCACAGGAAATCCTGTTAATATAAATTACTAGTATGCCTCAACCTGGTGCATAAGTATTGAAATAAAGAGTTTCACAAACATGGTGGTTAGATTTTTGATAGGGAGTTTCTTGAGACAAACGATAACTAATTTGTCAGTATTTAATTCAAAGCTGTTCTTGTTTTTGTGTGTTTGGCCTATTAGAATTAACAACTTCCAATTTCTACTGATAACAAAATATTTTATTGGTCAAATTAATGGGTTTCTGTTCTGTTTTTGTTCTATTTTATTTTGTTCCCGTTTTTCACAAATTTTATTTCTTGTCTTTTCAAATTCAGCTTTCTATAAGTTTCACAGGAGGAAGCACGTGGCAAAATTACAGTAGTGTAATAGTAAGTTCAACTGTTTTTTTAATCTATCATCTCTCTTGCACAAATATTGACTGATGTTGTTTGAGGCCATTTCGGTGTGTTTCCTCTGGCTTAAAGACCTTGGCACGGTGGCACCATATTTTTCCGGGGGTGGGGCAGAAAACACATGACACTATTGTAACCAGAATATGTTAATTTTATACTATTTATTTCTTTTTTTAAATTTTGCACAGTAACTTTGCATATGGAACTTCCTCCTCTGCTCTCACCTCCCTGGACCCTCTGCCTGAACACTTTCCTCTCCTTGGCTCCTCTCTTCTGTCTCATCTTGCCCTCTCTGAGCTCTGTCTAATTCAGGTACTCTCTCTGTCTATGGTAGTATACAAACAGGTTAGAAAATATCAAGTGTCATGTTAATTAAGAGACAACAAAAACTTTCTAGATAAGGGTACAAGGAGCAACCACTTAAAACTTGAGTAATGACTTCAGTCTTGAAGATTTGAGGTTTTTCTCCAAAATTTACAGCAATTTTCTTATAGTTTTCTACTTTTCTCTGTAAATTTATCTAAAGTTGAAACCATTTTCCTCAAATTTGTAATTTTCTCTTGTAAAACTGACTTTTCTTGTACATTTTACACTTTATTATAAATTTGTGGATTATTTTATGGCTAATTTTTGTCTATTTAAAAAAAAATATATATATTTTTTATAAATTTAAAACAAACTGTGGTCATTTTTTTACTTTTTCCTTATAACAATTTTTGACCATAATTTTGCAGAGCCAGAACAGAACAATAATTTAACTCTGATTTCAAAGAAAAAAATATTAGTAAAATTGTATTTAATGAAATAAATTAACTTAAATGACCAAAGATGCCATTATTTCTGTTATAATATTTCTATATATTTATAGGTTTTTTTTTTAGAAATCTCCTCACCACCCAGACACCAGGAAAAACCTCCCTTATTTTGAAATCCAGATGTTGGCACGTTTAGTTTGTCTGAAGGCTGCTGACGGATCAAAGTCATTGACTTCGGGAATTTTGGTCATCTTAACTTGCCAGGTACATAATAAATGAACATAAATTAGTTAATTAATATTAACTAAGGTAAAGGTAAAAACATCTTTTTATTCTTGTCTGAAATAAGAAAAACAAAAAATGAATAATTAAAAAGAAGATAAAATTAACCTACTCAAGCTCCCAACCACACCTCTTAGCTAAGCAACTCTTCCATTATTGCTTCCGTTACCAGCGGGTTAAAACTATGATAAATGCCTTCATTGCCTACATACCTCTTCTGATTTTTTTCCTCGTTTAAAGTACTTTAATAAGCTCATGCTTCTCTCGGACAGTGACGCCCGTAGCAAGACACCCCGCCTCCCGACTGGAACACGCAGGCGGGGCGCTTCTGAACTCTGCACTGATGACAGTCACGCATGTTGTTTGTATGCACTCTTGCGGACCGTCATTCCTTCATATTTTTTTCTTAAATTTATATTTCCTCATAGAGTGGTGGGATTATTTCAAACGTGGCAGGCTGCCACCCTGAAATGCTACCAGAGGAAACCCTGCTATTTGTGAGACAAACTGGCAAACCTCTGTTGTCTTTAGTCTACTCCCTTACATGACTCCAGGGTTTTGGGTGTGAAACCTTAAAGTGCTGATGACACGTTTTTGACTTCCTCTAATTTTTCAACACATAATACAATATGACGAAATAGGTTGGTCTGTGCAGTTCTAAGTCAAATAGGCTTTTTTTCACGCGAATATCCGATGTTTTCATGAGTGCCACGTCACCAATTGCGTCAGTGGCTGGAAAACCCCCCGGCCATGTTGTAACGTCATCGACAGAACACAGCGCTTGGCTGCCCATTGTACACACAGGATGGAAGTGGTTGAAAACATCGTCGAGGGTTCCAGCACATGTAGCCTGGAATTGGTTTGTGTTGTCCAATCTTCAGACAATTATAGTTCTGAAGAATAGGATGACAATGAAGAATCTGGCGGCATCAGACCGTATAGGTTTGAACCGTGCCAAGCGGGCATCGTGCCTAGCGAGTCAGACTCAGAGAGTGACGGTGGAGAGGCACACATGCCCGCCGCAGCAGCAGTGACAAACACATGGCAGGGGAACGCCGAGTGTTATGCTTTTGTTACAGATAATGCAGCAAATTATTTGTTCATAAATATAATTTATTTAAACCCAATTTTTCAATAAAATCATAGCAGTGCATTCTCTGTGGCTCAGGCATCGGGTTTATTATGGATTATATTTTGAGTTCTTGTTGTTTTTGCTTTGTACATGTGTTTTATGTGCATTTTGAGCCACTTTCAGGTGGTCACTATCCAAGATTTGCTGGTCCGAACACACGCCACCTCTCTCTTTGACAGTCAGCTGTTCATGGTTTGTGTGCATCATCTGCCGTCTTGTCAGCCAGCCAATATTGCCAACACTATCACGACGTGTTAGCCACTCCACACAGCCGTGGTTCTGTTGCGCCCCTTGAAGCGATGTCGGCCCTGGGGCGCAACTGGGGTTAACACGTCTCCTCTCCATGTCCGCTGGGCGATGTCAGCCCCGAACGCCAACTGTAAGTGTTTCTGTTTATTTTTGTAAGGCTTCACCTTTTTGGGAACTGTTGTCATCATTCTTTTGTTCAATACATGTGTTGTGGTGAATTCTGCGTGTAAATCCATTCATCATGACCCTCCATGCACTCTTACGCAGGGCACGGAGAGGGAAGATGAAATAACGAGGATTTACATGCAGGGTTCACCACAGCACATTTAATACAGAAAGACAGACAATTCCCTAAAAGGTGAAGATGTACAAAAAACACAAACACACTTACTGATGGCGTTCGGGGGCTGGCATCGCCCAGAGAACGAATGAGAGGAGACGTGTTAGCCACAGGTGCGCCCCAGAGCCAACATCGCTTCAAGGACGCATGAGAACCACGGCGAACATGGGGTGACTAACACGTCGTGAGAGTGCTGAAAATAGGTGGGCTGGTGATGGTGTAATGAGAAGCACCTGGGCGAGGACCGGGAAACATGATCAGTTGGCGGGGGGAGGATCAGCTGGTGATAATGAGAGAGGGGACGTGGCCGGACCGGCGAGAGTCAGCATGCGATCAGAGAAAGTAGGTCAAAGCTGCTCGTAAATCCATTAATCCTTCCCCTCCTCGTGCACTCCTCTTGCGTAAAAGCGCACGAGAAGTGCACGAGGAGGCTTATAACAGTTGTAGCTGAAGCGTGTGATGTGGTCTTTCACAGCTTGCTGTTTATCTAAGCCTGCAACACAACGCGACGGCATAGCCATAAAATTAAAACAAGAAACCAGAGAAACTGTGAGCTACAAAGCTGCTGTCATTCCAGTCAACAACACTGGAGTCTGTTCTGTCGCTTACGTCATGGGGGTGCCGCCCTTAATCTGGTGGGCGGCACCACAGTCCAGTCAGTGGTTGCGATTTTTTGATGATAACTAGTTTATGCAGGCGCGGTTGTAAATATTATATTGATCATCGGCAATGACTTTTGGGTTTACACAACATCCTAAAAAATGTCAAAATTGTGTCATCAGCACTTTAAACATTTGAAAACCGGGTGGTGGCCTGCCACGCTTGCTGACAGGGGATCACCTGATTGCTGGGGTCTTTCTGCAATTGTGGGGGTTTCCCCTACAGTTGAAAGTGCTATGAGATGACTGTTGTTGTGAAATGGCGCTGTATAAATAAAGTTGAATTGAATAGAATTCATTTTCTTATTAGGGCTTCTTCACTTATAAAATTTATAAGACTGACCAAGACTCATTTGACTTATCTAACGTTCCCAAATGTATTTAATAAGTCAGAAATGTATTACTATTATTTCCATGTCGTCAGAAGCACACAGTTTAAAAAAAAAATAAAATGTTTTTTTCTTGTCTTGTTATTCATTCAGTTAAATGGGTCACTGACTGCACTTTTTTACACATTTTAACAGCTCACATATGTCGTAATGAAATGTTTGTGACATATTTTGGTCAAATTTTCTTTAATTACACAGGGTTACAAAAATAATTTTTTATAAGTTGTCTGCGTTTTTTTCAACTGATTTAAGACAGTTTTGCACCGCTGAATCCGAAAATGACATCCGTTTCTCTCGATCAGGTGCCAAGTAAAAACCTGTACTTACTTAGTACCTTTATATAAAGGTAAGTACATGTAAATTGAATGTTATGTTATCATTGTTCAAAATTCAGAGAATTTCATGACATAAAAAAGAATTTTGCATCATATAAAGCGAAAATACCCGTACATGTAAACAAAAATGTATAAAATAACGTGGCCATAATTCCAAAAGTTAACCTGACTGAGCAAAACCAATGTGATTTTTGGATTCAGCACATCAAAATCAGCTAAAAAGAAACTTAGACAATAAATTTGGTGTTGACCAGTGTTATTTAACTACAGCGGCACAGTTGTTTTTCCATCTTTTCCAGCCCGTCTGAGAATGCCTGGTTTCAGTGCGTGCCTCTTTAAATTTCTCTTTAGACTCTGCACTCTCTCTTACATCACTATTGCTAACATTAGCAGGCTAGCTCGGATCTAGCCTGAGCAAACTAATGTAAATTTGTCTCAAAGAATGAATAAAATAATGCATCACTGGTGGGCGTGGGTGTGTGGTTTCAGTGGTCGATAGGAAGCACAGAAAAATTTGTGAATGAACCAAGACTAATGGCTAAACTGCTAGCTTCAGCTAGCCACCTCTGTGGGGCTAATGGTGCTAATGATGTAGGATCAGGAAGAAAATATAACAAAATAAGCCAGAATGACACAAGATATATTATTGACTGTGGATTAATGATCAAGGTGGAAACAGTGATGTCTTTGAGGATGAATGAAATCTAAAGAAAATAACAATATAAATGCAAGCTTCCGAGTACCACTGTTAGCTCTTAAGCTAATGGATTTGGCTTCCCACCCATCTGCATGACAGATGGACCGGCTGGCCAATAATAGAACAGCAGGCAGGTATCAAGACTAGTGACCTTAGTGACGTTTCCCGTTTCTTGACATACAGGAAAATACTTGGAAGATTTTAAATGGCTTCTTGGAGAGAAAAATGAGATAAATGGTTTTTTTTTAAGAGAAGTAAGTGTGTTGATAGTTTTCCATTAATCACATAAACAATAGACCCATTTCAGAAGGTTAAAAGGTTAGTTTTTTAACATCAGCTCAAAAGCACAAAGTTTTTGATTTTTTCATACTTCTTGTTCTTTCATTAAAAAAACCCCACAAAACTGTATTTCTTCGAGAAAAGGAATCCACACAGACACGTTGTTGTTACCCCCCCCCTCCCCCCACCGAACTGCAACCCACAGGTGTGGCATACATACACGTGCATCTCAATAAATTAGAATCTCATTGAAAAGTTAATTTATTTCAGCAATTCAATTCAAAAAGTAAAATGCACTATACAGAGTGATATATTTCAAGTGTTTGTTTCTTTTAATTAAGCATATGGCTTACAGCTAATGAAAACCCAATATTCGGTTTCTCAGAAAATTAGAATATTACACAAGACCAATAGGAACAAATTGATTTAAAAAAAAATGTTGGCGAATGAAAAGTATGGCCATGTACACACTCAGTACTTTGTTGGGCCTCCTTTTGCATAGATTACTGCATCAATGCTCTGTGGCATGAAGATGGTCAGCCTGTGGCAGGACTTGACATTAACACCTGCCCACCCACCCCTGGCGGGTAGATTTCGGCTGTGGCGGGTAAGACAGTGACTCCCACTAGCCACTTTGGTGGGTTGTAGTTTTCTCAAAAGACATCTAAATAATAAACCTATCGCAAAGTGAGACTTCAAAACTACAACTCCCATAAGCACTATCTGCGCACACACAGTGTATTCTCATTGGTCCAACTGTCAGCCAGCTGCAGCCCAGGAGTCTGGCTCCGCAGGTTGGCTCATTTTCTTTCCAGTCTGGAGAATGGCGATGAACAGACAGCAGCCGCTCTCAGTGATCAGATCACGGCAACTGTCCCTGATCTCCTGTTGTCCCAGTGGTGAGAATAACCTGTGCTCTCCCCTCACATCAGCTCCTTCCTCTGTGGTTAAATATGATTATTTTTAGACCAAGAAGTTCCTGTTTACAGTTTGCAATTATGCAAATTTAAGTTTTCGTATGACGGAGAGAAAAAGTGACTAAACTTCATGTTGCTGTAAAGAGCAAATGAAGCTTCTTCTGTTGTGAACTTTCATTTATCTTTGATTATCTATGACATCTGTGATTTGCAGCTACTTCATGGAAGTAAAACCTCTAATTATGTATTTTTAATGTGCTGGTCCAGGGGTGTCAAACATGTGGCCCGCAGGCCAAAAACGGCTGCCAGAGGATCCAACTTTTTCTCTGAATTCACAGCTTTCTTTCCAGTAAATTTCTGACTTTTTCTATTGTTTAGAATTGTTTATGAAAATTTGAAACATTTTTCTCCTTAAGATGAGACCTTTTTCTCATCAGTTTTCTTTTTCTTCTTTTTTTCTTGTGAAAACAAGTAGTGTCCATTTAGATTAAATTCATCAGCAGTTACTAATGGTGTTGTGCAGCCCTGAAGGGCTGTCCCAATTAATAGGGGTCATTTTCAAACCCTACCCTTTGGCCTTTGATTTCAAGGACCAAGGGGTGGGGGTAGGTAAAGAGGAAGAGGTGCAGATGAGAATTGGGATGGACCCTAAATCTACCTGCACTTCATTCTCATATTGCAAATAGTTTTCTTGGCTGCTTTACAGGATTTACTGCTGTTAATAATTAAACAGTGTTTCTCTTGCTATTTTTATGTATGTATAAGGGTCATTTCCATTTAAAATGTTGTAAATTTAGTTCAAGCAAAATTTAGCATGTGATAGTCAAATTTGATCATCCATCCATCCATCCATCCGTCTTCTACCGCTTTTCCGGAGGTCCGGGTCGCGGAGGCAGCAGTTCAAGCAGAGAAGCCCAGACTTCCCTCTCCCCAGCCACCTGCTCCAGCTCTTCAGAGAGGATACCAAGGCGTTCCCAGACCAGCTGGGAGACATAGTCTCTCCACCGAGTCCTGGGTCTGCCCCGGGGTCTCCTCCCAGTGGGACGTGCCTGAAACACCTCAAGTGGGAGGTAGGAGGCATCCTGATCAGATGCCCATACCACCTCAACTGGCTCCTTTCAATGTGTAGGAGCAGCGGTTCTACTCTGAGCCTCTCCCGGATGACTGAGCTCCTCACCCTATCTCTGAGGGTGAGTCCAGCAATCCTACGGAGAAAGCTCATTTCAGCCGCTTGTATCCGTGATCTCATTCTTTCGGTCATTACCTAAAGCTCGTGACCATAGGTGAGAGTAGGAACATAGATTGACTGGTAAATCGACAGCCTTGCCTTAGAACTAAGCTCTCTCTTCACCACAACAGACCGGTACAATGTCCGCATCACTGCAGATGCTGCTCCAATCCGTCTGTCAATCTCTCGCTCCATTTTCCCCTCACTCATGAACAAGACCCCACGATACTTAAACTCCTCCACTTGGGGCAGGAGCCTGTCCCCAACCCAAAGAGGGCAATCCACCTTTTTCCGGCTGAGGACCATAGACTCGGACTTGGAGGTGCTGATTTTCATCCCAGCCGCTTCACACTCAGCGGCAAACCGTCCCAGCAAGAGCTGTAGGTCATTGCTGGATGAAGCCAACAGGACAACATCATCTGCAAACAACAGAGATGAGATCCTGTGGTCACCAAGCATGACACCCTCCATTCCCTGGCTGCGCCTAGAAATCCTGTCCATAAAAATTATGACGAGGATCGGTGACAAAGGGCAGCCCTGGCGGAGTCCAACTCTCACTGGGAATGACTCCGACCGAGCGTTGGCAATACGAACCAAACTCTCACAACGGTCATACAGAGACCGAATAGCCCGTAACAACACGCCCAATACCCCATACTCCCGAAGCACCCCCCTCAAAAAACCATGAGGGATGTGGTCAAATACCTTCTCCAAGTCCACAAAACACATGTAAACTGGTTGGGCAAACTCCCACAAACCCTCAAGAACTCTCGAGAGGGTAAAGAGCTGGTCCGATGTGCCATGGCCAGGACGAAAACCACATTGCTCCTCCTGAATCCGAGGTTCGACCAACGGCCGGACTCTCCTCTCCAGTACCTTGGCATAGACCTTCCCAGGGAGGCTGAGGAGTGTGATCCCTCTAAAGTTGGAGCACACCCTCCGGTCCCCTTTTTTGAAGAGAGGAACCACCACCCCGGTTTGCCATGCCAAAGGCACTGCCCCCGACCTCCACGCAATGTTGCAGAGGCATGTCAACCATGACAGCCCAACAACATCCAGGGCCTTGAGGTACTCAGGGCGAATCTCGTCCACCCCCGGGGCCCGGCCACCAAGGAGATTTTTAACCACCTTGGCGACCTCAGCCCCTGTGATAGGCGAGTCATCCCTCTCGTCCCCAAACCCTGCTTCCTCTGTGGAAGGCATATCAGTGTGATTGAGGAGATCGTCAAAGTATTCCTTCCACCGCCCGACGATATCCCCAGTCGAAGTCAATAGTGTCCCATCCGCACCATACACAGTGTGGACAGGGAGCTGCTTTCCCCTCCTGAGCCGCCGGACAGTTTGCCAGAATCTCTTCAAGGCTGACCGAAAGTCTTGTTCCATGGCCTCACCGAACTCCTCCCATACCCGGGTTTTTGCTTCAGCAACCACCTGAGCTGCACTCCGCTTGGCCTGCCGGTGCACCTCAGCTGCTTCGGGAGTCCCACATGCCAACCAAGCTTGATCAGACTCCTTCTTCAGCTTAATGGCCCCCCTCACCACTGGTGTCCACCACTTGGTTCGGGGGTTGCCACCATGAGATGCACCGACCACCTTGCGGCCGCAGCTCTGGGCCGCCGCTTCAACAACAGAGGTGGAGAACATGGCCCATTCAGACTCCATGTCTCCAGACTCCCTTGGAATGTGGTTGAAGTTCTTCCAGAGGTGGGAGTTGAAGACCTCCCGGACAGGGGCCTCGGCCAGGTGTTCCCAGCACACCCTCACTATACATTTGGGTCTACCAGGTCTGAATGGCTTCCTCCCCTGCCATCGGATCCAACTCACCACCAGGTGGTGATCAGTTGACAGCTCTGCACCTCTCTTTACCCGGGTGTCCAAAACATATGGTCGCAGGTCTGATGACACGATAACAAAATCGATCATCGACCTGCGACCTAGGGTGTCCTGGTGCCAGGTGCACATATGAACACCCTTATGCTTGAACATGGTGTTCGTTATAGACAAACTGTGGTTAGCACAGAAGTCCAATAACTGAACACCACTCGGGTTCAGATTGGGCAGGTCGTTCCTCCCAATCACCCCCCTCCAGGTTTCACTGTCGTTGCCCATGTGCGCATTGAAGTTCCCCAGTAGGACAATGGAGTCTCCAAGAGGAGCACCCTCCAGCACCCCAGTCAGAGACTCCAAAAAGAGTGGGTACTCTGAACCATGATTTGGTGCATAGGCACAAATGATGGTCAGGACCCGTTTCCCAACCGGAAGGCGTAGGAAAGCAACCCTTTCGTCCACCAGGGAAAACTCCAATATAGAGGCAGCAAGGTAGGGGGATACAAGAATACCCACCCCTGCTCGTCGCCTCTCGCCCGGGGCAACTCCAGAAAAGGCCAAGCTCCAGCCCCTCTCCAGGAGACTGGTTCCGGAACTGGAGCTGTGTGTTGAGGTGAGGCCGACTTTATCTAGCCGGTATCTCTCAACCTCGTACACCAGCTCAGGCTCCTTTCCCACCAGAGAGGTGACATTCCACGTACCAAAAGCCAGTTTCGAAAGCTTGGGATCAGTTCTCCAAGGTCTCCGCCTTATTAAACGCCTTATCATATAAAACATAATTTTACAACCACAAAATAGTGGCTAGCAGGAGTCGCTGTCTTACCTGTCACAGCTGAAATATACCCACCAGTGGCGGGTGGGCAGGTGCTAATGTCAAGCCCTGGTTGTTGGCAGTTTCTACTTGTGCGCTGGTTTGAATGCGTTGCTGCGTTGCCAAAAGTGAGTTTCTGCTGATGTGTAGAATGATTTGTGTTTATAGTGCATTTTTTTTTTATTATATAGGAATGGACAAGAGTAGATTGTGGTGGAATGGGAGCTGATAAATTTTCAAAAAGCAACTTATATTCTCATATTCTCATATATACTCATATTATCATTGCAACAGAGAAAAGACGTTAAATTAATCGCAGGCTGGTCTCTGTCCTGGGGGGTGGGGTCGCTGGCCTCCTGGTGCCTGGGCCCCGGGGGCGGATGTTGGCCCCGCTGGGGGGGTGGGGGTCGAGCGGGTCCAGGGGTGTGGGCTCACCGCGCCGGCGGCCGGGCGGCCTGCCCTCCCTTGATCGTCTCTCCGGGGGTGGATGCTTGGCTTTCCTGGGGCTTGCTGACCTCGGGGCTGGGGGTTGGTGGCGCTGCCTTGCCTGCTCGAGGTCCTCGGGGGGAGGGCTGCTGCGACCGGCCCTCCGCTCATGTTTCCTGACAAACCACTCACATGCACACACTTATTTTGCGCGCATTCTCATATATAGGCACACAGACATACATGTACAAGTGTCTCTCCTTTAACAGGTGCAGAAACCAGACTCGTGTTGAGACATCTCCGGTGGAAGAAGCAGTTTGTCTTTTGTTTGTTTTAGTTGTCGCTTTTTTGTTTGTTGTCTGTTCTCCTCCCTTTTCTTTCCCCCCTTCACACACTTCCTTTCCCTCTTCCCCATCCTGTTGGGTCTTCCATGGGTAAAACAATTAAAATAAATATTAAAAGTTATTACAGGAGGAGTTTACAACAATATACAGTGCAAAGTTAGGCACTGTATAGGCTCCTCTTGGCAAAGTAAATCTGTTTTGGCACAGTAGGGTGACAGATCCCTGTTCTGTTTGCCTAGCTGCCTGACAGGACAAGGGAAAAAAAAAAATTAATCACTGCCATCTTTTGACAATCTATGTAATTAATGTGGTTAAGATGAGTCATACAAATGTTTCCTATCTGCTAACTTTTTGACGTTTTGACATCCTGCGCATATGTCGGCGTCTGTAAACTGTCACGATGCTGTCAACGCATTATCTTGTCTGTTTTTGTTTGTTGTACTAGCTCCGTTTTAAATTTTTATCTCTTTAACTGATATTATCTTTTTACTTAGTGTTAGCTTAGTAAATACGAAAGCCGGATCAGGCACACAGGTGAATCAGACCCCAGGCAGGGCTGTTTCACCAGGTTAGGCTAACCTGTTTTAGCTAGCTAGCTAGCCGCTTCTGGCCTGGAAAGCTATGGTTCCATCCCCTACTTGTGTCAGCTGTGTCTCCCTCTCTAAGAAGGTTTCTGAGTTGGAATTGAGACTCTCTAACCTTTATAAGATTCAGGACGCTGAAAACCACCTTGACAGTATTATTTTTGGATGGACATCGGCCCCAGCGATGGACTCGCAGTTAGCAGAGACGGCTGCTTACCTGGGTGAAATTAGCACATCGCCATCCACTTCCACCCCTGCTCCGGTCACCTCAGCTGTCCAGGACTCCAGCATCAAACACTGGCTTCAGCTTGGAGCTAAACCCAAAGCCCTGGGTGGTTCGTCACAGCCTCAATGCGCGCCCTGGACCTTGGTTGAGCCAAATAGCAAACGTTGGGGATTGGCCAGACATGGCCACGCCTCCTCCCTTCCCCTTTTGCTGGAAAACAGATTCAACACCCTTTCCCTGGAAGATTTCCTCCACCTGGACGTCGATCATCCTCCCATGGCCACCCCATTACTTCAGCTGCATCCCAAACCCGCAAGCCCTGGATCAAAACTACCTTAGGTGTGCCAAACTATACACTAGCTCCAAAAAGAAGAGAGCGCATTCCCCCACATCACCCCTGCATCCGCACCCCGCCACCACAGCAGCAACTACGGCAAAATTATCCACCATTTCAGAAGCCACCAACAAAGCCCCCCCAGATGACGCTGGTAATTGGTGATTCAATAATGAAGAATTTCAAAAGCAAGTACTGTGTTACACAGTTTTTTTCCTGGGGCTTAAGTGTCAGACATTGAGGCTCTTACCCCTGACCTATTAAATGAATACCCCCATGCTAAAACTGTTATTGTGCATGTTGGATGCAACAGCATCCCAGATGAAATGTCGGAGATCTTAAAGAGAGACGTCAGGAGCCTTCTGTCCACTCTTACAAACTGTGGCAGACGTGTGTTTATTTCGGGGCCACTTGCACCTCTTAGAAGAGGTTGCAATTATTTTAGCAGAACTCTCAGCCTTAATACCTAGTTGTGTTCAACATGTCCTTCTTTTAACATTGGTTTTATAGACAATTTCAACCTGTTTTGGAACCGCCCATCATTTATGAAGCCAGATGGCATCCATCCAAATAGACTCGGTGCACGTGTTCTAAGGGACAATCTGTTTTATTCCATTCAGCATTTTTTAGTACAGTGACTGAAAGCTGGTATTTTAACTCTCCCCGAAGTACCAGGGTCTGTCAACTATCCCTTTTTTGCTTCCGCTTCTCATATTAATCCTATTAATCCAAATAATTCTCACTGTTTAAATCAGTCTTCAATTCAAAACCTCATAGAGATTATGTCTGTCTCCCGTTACCCAAAACATTATAACCCTAGACAAATACAACATAACTTGATAAATAATACACGCCTCTCTGCAGCTCCTCTTCATCCGCTACCCCTCAACTTAGCCCCTGTTTTCCCCATCAGAGAATCATTGTCTGCTCCCTCCAAAGTTAATAAAAATATAATGTATACACATTCCAGAATGATTAAACAAACAGTTGGTAAAACTCAAACATCAAGTCTCTAAATTTAATAATTTGGCCTCTGTTCCTACTCATAATTTAAAAATTAAATGTTGTTTGTAGGTCTCTAACTCCCAAGTCTCTGCTAGTCCATGATCTGTTAATTGATCATCAGATTGATTTAATATCCCTTACAGAGACTTGGTTAGGGCAAGAGGATTATGCTGGTTTAAATGAATCACCTCCCTCTGGTTATTTAAACTATCAAAATCCCAGAAGTTCTGGTCATGGAGGAGGGGTAGCGACAATTTACCATTCTAAATTACTAGTTAATGTAAAACAAAAAAACATGTTTTAATTCCTTTGTAGGCCTGGTCCTCAGTATTGGGCATGTTAGCAATCTTAGGTTAAACCCAATTTTCCTTGCCATAGCTTATCGTCCTCCCTCAGCGTACTCAGAGTTTTTATCCGAATTTACCAAATTCTTAGCTGATTTAGTGCTGAAATCAGATAGAATAATTATAGTAGTGGATTTTAATATACATGTAGATGCAGATAGTGACTGTCTTAATAAGACATTTAATTCAATATTAGACTCGATGGGGTTTTCTCAGGAAGTAGAAAATTCTACCCATTATCTCTACCACACATTGGACCTTGTTCTGACATATGGCATAGAAATAGAAAATCTGGTAGTGTCTCCTCATAATCCTGTACTGTCAGACCACTGTCTGTTAACTTTTGATTTCACTATTCCTGACTATTTGATTCCTAAAGAGAAATATTACTACAACAGATGTCTTTCAGATGATGTTGTTACCAAATTTATGCAGATTGTCTCCTCTATGCCATGTGTCAACACAATGGAAATAAGCTATGGAGAGCTTGCTCCTTCTGTAATTGATAGCATGGTAGATAATGTTACAGCTTCTCTGCATCAGACTCTAGACTTGGTGGCTCCTTTAAAAAAGAAAAAGTCCAGTCAGAGATTTCTAACCCCTTGGTTTAACACAGAAACTCGTAGCTTAAAACAGAAGACTCATCAATTAGAAAGAAAATGGCATTCCACTAATTTAGATGAAAGCTATTCAGCTTGGAGAAATCATCTTTTAATTTATAAAAAATTTCTTAGAAAAGCTAGAACAAGTTATTACTCTGCATTAATAGAAGAGAACAAGAATAATCCCAGGTTTCTTTTCAGCACTGTAGCCAGGCTGACAAAGTGTCAGGACTCTGTCAATCCTAGCATTCCCTTAGAGCTTACTAATCAGGACTTTATGAACTTTTTCAATCATAATATTTCATCTGTTAGAGATAAAATCAGTCAGATTCTTCCCACCATTAACTTAAATACAGCATCTACTACAACTCCTTCAACTGATACTGTATCTGTTTGGATAAGTTTACTCCAGTTGACCTTTTAGAGTTAGATAAAACAATTTCCTCATCCAAGCCTTCAGCTTGTCTTTTAGACCCTATTCCTACCAGGTTATTTAAAAAAAGTCTTCCCATTTATTGGCAGCCGTATTCTTCAAATAATCAATTCTTCTTTAACATTAGACCATGTACCATAGGCTTTTAAAACTGCTGTAATTAAACCCTTACTCGAAAAGCCAACACTGAATCCAGGAGTTTTAGTTAACTATCGGCCAATCTCTAATCCGCCTTTTATTTCAAAAATCTTAGAAAGAGTTGTTGCTACACAATTGTTTGATCACTTGCAGGGAAATGGTTTATTTGAAGAGTTTCAATCTGGGTTTAGAATCTATCATAGTACTGAAACATCCTTAGTGAAGGTCACTAATGACCTCCTTATCACATCTGATAATGGACTTGTTTCTGTACTTGTCCTTTTAGACCTGAGTGCAGCCTTTGACACTATTGACCATAATATTCTACTTGATTGATTAGAACACTATGTTGGACTTAATGGAACTTTGTTGCAGTGGTTTAGATCTTATTTGTCTGATAGGCTCCAGTTTGTTCATGTCAATAATGAGTTTTCTTTCAACTCAAAGCTCAGCCATGGAGTTCCACAGGGATCTGTGCTAGGCCCTACTCCTTTTAGTTTATATATGCTTCCGTTAGGCGACATCATTAGAAAGCACTGTATACATTTTCATTGTTATGCAGATGACACACAATTATACCTGTCAATGAAGCCAGATGATAGTAATCAGTTAGCCAAGTCAGTAGCCTGTCTTAAGGAAATCAAAGCTTGGATGACTTGTAATTTCCTGCTATTAAATTCAGATAAGACTGAAGTCATTCTTGTTGATCCAAAAAACCTTGGAAATACCTTTCCAAATCAAACTCTTAGTTTGGGTGCGGTTACTCTTTCTCTTAATAGTTCTGTGAGGAACCTTGAAGTTATTTTTGATCAAGATCTGTTTTTCAATTCACATATTAAATCTGTTTCTAAGGCTGCCTTCTATCATTTGCATAATATTGCCAAGATTAGGAGCATCTTGTCTCAGAGTGATGCTGAGAAACTGATTCACGCTTTTGTTAGCTCTAGATTAGATTATTGTAACTCTTTATTATCAGGTTGTCCTAAAATATCTTTAAAAAGTCTTCAGTTGATCCAAAATGCTGCTGCTAGAGTTTTTGGTCTCCCTTCATTGGCTTCCCGTAGAGTTCAGAATTAAGTTTAAAATCCTTCTTCTCACATACAAAGCACTTAACAATCAGGTCCCTTTGTTATGACCCGAGCGCCGATCTCGTCCGTGCTCGGGCCATGTATCATCTCTGCTGGCTTTGACAGCAGTGGATTACATTACATTCTGGCTCCCCGGGCTCTTATTGTGACAGCGCTCGGTGGGGCTTCCTGCTGTCAAAGCCGATCAGCTGTTCTGCATCACTGCTCGTTAGCTGCCGGCTTTATTCGTGGGCGCTGACAGCAGGTTGATGCAGCAGTATCGTCAAACATCGTCAAATATCCTGAGATTCCTGGTGTATTATCACGTTCATATCAAGGTTCATGTCTTTATTCATGTCTATGTTCTCAAGATCATAGGTGGCTGGGTGTAGCCCTATGATCCCATGCATCTTGTAGTGAGTGTTTTTGCCACAGCGGCTCATAGTTTTGTGTTCATGTCTTGTGTTTGTGTTAATTAAACATCAATGCAAAACTCACTGGCGACTTTTGGCGTCTTATGGTGGCCCGCGAGGGTCACCGCGTGACACCCTTTTTATTTAAAAGATCTGATACTACCCTATCATCCTAATAGAGCATTACGCTCCCAAAATGCTGGATTACTTGTAATACCTAGAATCTCCAAAAGTACAATGGGAGGCAGAGCCTTCAGTTATCAAGCTCCTTTCCTGTGGAACCAGTTACCAATCTGGATTCGGGAGTCAGACTCAATCTCTGTTTTTAAGAATAGGGTAAAAACCTTTCTTTTCGATATAGCTTACAATTAGGAGGGATCATGTGTCTCTAAATCCTCCCTTAGTTATGCTGCTAATAGATTTAGACAGCCGGGGGACATCCAATAATGTACTGGGGTTCTCCCATTAAATGTTTGCTCTCTACATGTCTGTTCTTCTCATCTTCTCTATCCTCTCACCCCCCAGCCAGTCGCAGCAGATGATTTCCCCTCCCTGTGCCTGGTTCTGCTAGAGGTTTATTCCTGTTAAAAGGGAGTTTTTCCTCTCTACCGTCACCAAGCGCTTGCTCACAGAGGATCGCCTGATTACTGGGGTCTTTCTGCAATTGTGGGGGTTTCCCCTACATTTGAAAGTGCTATGAGATGACTGTTGTTGTGAAATGGCACTATATAAATAAAGTTGAATTGAATTGAATTAACTTCCTCAGTATTGTTTAACTTCAGTTTATCTGACTCTTTCTGCCCTAGCTTGGTGCTCAGCATAATAGAATGGAGAGTGGAAAGTTGGTTACTCAAACCCAAGGGGGGGAGCACATGCCAATGTACTCCTAGTGCCAGTCCCAAGCCTCGGTAAATGGGGAGGGTTGTGTCAGGAAGGGCATCCAGTGTAAAATCCTTGCCAAATCAATGTGCGGACTGTGACCTGATGTGACCCCTGCAAGCCCAAAGAAGATGATTGCATCTGAAGCACTTTTTCCTGATATACTGTATGTGAGAAGAGACGACTGTGATCAATATCCTGAACTGAATTCTCAACATTATCTGAAAAGTATAAAAACTCGGGATGAGCCGATACTGTTAGAGGGCTGGTCTTCTAGTAGGTGCTCTTCTACTGACCCCTGATATGAGTAAAGCAATATGGACAAAATGTGTTATTGCCTTATAGTAAAAGATGACAACAAAAAGGATGGTACATATGGAGTGGAAAATCATTTCAGCAACTGCCGGTATTGGTACTCAGTGCTGAAATCGGTGTATTTCGTCTGAAGAAAGGGCTTGGCATTGCTGTTTTTTATTTAAAGGAAGTGTTTAGTGGGTTTATTAGATCCTCCGTTGTTTAATTTGTACTGACGAGAGCAGGGAGCCAAGGAATAACACCATAGGCTATAAAACCAGAAGAATGAGCTTGAAAATATTAAAATGCTTGGTACCCATAGGGGAGCTGTGCAGTGGGGTGATTATTCTTTCTTGGTCTGATTCCAGGATTACCTCATTCACACAGTCAGTGTTGATATGAAAGAAGCAATGTTGATATAAATCTTTAACTGTTTATCTGGGTTGGGGGAGTTGGGAGACTAGTTCAGATTTTCTCCCTCTGATACTATAGTTGCCCACAATCACTGCACATACTGAATAGACAGATTAGCAGTAATCTCATGGAAACCCACATGATTTTCCTGCCAGCCCTGTCGCCACTCAAAGCGGGGTCCTGAAAAAACAGAATGGCCATTTACCGGAAAGTGGAGGTGATAAAGAGGTTACCATTAACCAGTAGAGGATATTCAGAGTCACATTCAGCGGAATGGAAAAAAATGAAGCCGAAAAGTTGTCTACAGCATCAGTGCTTTTTTCCACTCTGAGGAGTTTTCAGATGAAAGTGCCTTATAATCCATCCATCCATCCATCTTCTACCGCTTTTCCGGAGGTCCGGGTCGCGGAGGCAGCAGTTCAAGCAGAGAAGCCCAGACTTCCCTCTCCCCAGCCACCTGCTCCAGCTCTTCAGAGGGGATACCAAGGCGTTCCCAGACCTGATCCCAAGCTTTCTAAACTGGTGCCTTATAATGTGTGTGTTAATACAGTATACTGGAATAGAAAGCTGCTGCTGATGGGATTATGTAGGAAATCTATTACGATAAGTAAAATGATGACCGCATGCGATGATGACCCCTAGGAGCTTTTTTGTTGTTTTTTTGTCAGTGTCAGCTAGCTCCCATTTCCTGGCTTTACAGTAGACCAAAGCTTATACATGACAAGGATGTGACCTGATTTCTTGGATAGTGAGTGATATGTCACTGACTGGTTATAACTTAAGAGGTTTGACAAAAGAGCTCTGCAGATCAGGCCCGTGCGCATGATGTATTTCACACTAGATACAACATCTCAGTGATTTAAACCAGCAAGCATGACAGACATGCTCTGTATCTTCCCTACGCTTCATGGTTTCCTTTTAATATTTTCCCTCTTTACCCTGTCATGCTGTTGTCAATAAGCACATGTGGGATGGACAGGCAGAGAGCTTTTAACTCGCAAATTTTATTCTTTGCACACATTCCCTTTAATTGATGCTCAACAAGGTTTAAACAGTAAGATGGCCAAACGGTCATTGGCCATCTTTCATTGCATACATCCATCTATGTGAGAACAAGGCCAGGATTTCATTAAACCCCACAATACACACAGGAGCCATAAAAGGCTCCAGCTTGTTGCTATGGAGCTTCAACTTGTACTGAGGAATACATAAACAGAAACTAGATACTTCTCACGGATACAGATGTGAATAAAAACACAGCAGTGAAATACAAAATTGTCTTCTGTTTTATTTAGCCTTGTACTCCACATGGCTGGTCTACGAAAGGAAATGCACCGGTGGGATTTTAAGCCTCCATACAGTGAATATAAAAAGTCTGCACAAACTGAAATCTTTTAAGAAGAAAAATAAAAAAAAAAAAATTAAAAACTTACAATAACCTGGGAGCATAAATATGCACACCCTTAAACTAATACTTTGTTGCAGCACCTTTGGCTTTTATTACAGCACACAGTCTTTTGGGGTAGGGGTCTATCAGTGTGGCACATTTTGATGTGGCAATATTTGTTCACTCTTCCTTGCACAAACTCTCCAAATCTGTCAGATTGCGAGGGCATCTCCTGTGCACAGCCCTCTTCAGATCACCCCACAGATGTTTGATCAGGTTCAGGTCTGGACTCTGGCTGGGCCATTCCAAAACCTTAATCTTCTTTTGGGGAAGCCAATCTTTTGTTGATTTCGATGTGTGCTTTGGGTTATTGTCATGCTGAAAGATGATGTTCCTCTTCATCTTCAGCTTTCTAGCAGAAAACTGAAGGTTTTGTGCCAACACTGACTAGTATTTGGAACTGTTCATAATTCCCTCCACCTTGACTAATGCCCCGTTCCAGCTGAAGAAAAAGAGACCCAAGGCATGATGGTGCCACTAACATGCTTCACTGTGGGTATGGTGTTCTTTTGGTGATGAGCAGTGTTGTGTTTGCGCCAAATATACCTTTTGAAATTATGGCCAAAAAGTTCAACCTTGGTTTCATCGGACCATAACACATTTTCCCACATGCATTTGTGAGATTTCAAATGCCATCCATCCATCCATCTTCTACCGCTTTTTCCGGAGGTCTGGGTTGTGGAAGCAGCACTTCAAGCAGAGAAACCCAGACTTCCCTCTCCCCAGCTACCTGCTCCAGCTCTTCAGAGAGGATACCAAGGCATTCCCAGACCAGCTGGGAGACATAGTCTCTCCAGCGAGTCCTAGGTCTGCCCTGGGGTCTCCTCCCAGTGGGACGTGCCCAAAACACCTCAAGTGGGAGGCGTCCAGGAGGCATCCTGATCAGATGCCCAAACCACCTCAACTGGCTCCTTTCATTGTGGAGGAGCAGCAGTTCTGCTCTGAGCCTCTCCCAGATGACTGAGCTCCTCACCCTATCTCTGAGGGTGAGTCCAGCAATCCTATGAAGAAAGCTCATTTCAGCCGCTTATATCCACGATCTTGTTCTTTCGGTCATTACCCAAAGCTCATGACCATAGGTGAGGGTAGGAAAATAGATTGACTGGTAAATCGACAGCTTTGCCTTAGAGCTTAGCTCTCTCTTCACCACAACAGACCGGTACAATGCCCGCAGATGCTGCTCTGATCCGTCTGTCAATCTCTCGCTCCATTCTCCCCTCACTCGTG
The DNA here is from genome assembly GCA_020510985.1 of Pholidichthys leucotaenia. Taxonomy (NCBI): domain Eukaryota; kingdom Metazoa; phylum Chordata; class Actinopteri; order Cichliformes; family Pholidichthyidae; genus Pholidichthys; species Pholidichthys leucotaenia. The sequence goes on along the minus strand of CM035844.1, from coordinate 123,993,206 downwards.
AATAAGACCCCAAGATACTTAAACTCCTCCACTTGGGGCAGGAGCTTGTCCCCAACCCAGAGAGGACAATCCACCTTTTTCCAGCTGAGGACCATGGACTCGGACTTGGAGGTGCTGATTCTCATCCCAGCTGCTTCACACTCAGTGGCAAACTGTCCCAGTAAGACCTGTAGGTCATTGCTGAATGAAGCCAACAGGACAACATCATCTGCAAACAACAGAAATGAGATCCTGTGGTCACCAAGCATGACACCCCCATTCCCTGGTTGTGCCCAGAAATCCTGTCCATAAAAATTATAAACAGGATTGGTAACAAAGTGCAGTCCCGGCGGAGTCCAACTCTCACTGGGAATGAATCCGACTGAGTGTTGGCAGTACGAACCAAACTCTCATAACGGTCATACAGAGACCGAATAGCTCATAACAACACGCCCGATACCCCATACTCCCGAAGCACCCCCACAAAAAACCATGAGGGACGCAGTTGAATGCCTTCTGCAAGTCCACAAAACACATGTAAACTGGTTGGGCACACTCCCATGAACCCTCGAGGATTCTTGAGAAGGTAAAGAGTTGGTCCAATGTGCCACAGCCAGAAGGAAAACCACATTGCTCCTCCTGAATCTGAGTTTCGACCAACGGCCGGACTCTCCTCTCCAGTACCTTGGCATAGACCTTCCCAGGGAGGCTGAGGAGTGTGATCCCTCTAAAGTTGGAGCACACCCTCCGGTCCCTTTTTTTGAAGAGAGGAACCACCACCCCGGTTTGCCATGCCAAAGGCACTGCCTTCGACCTCCATGCAGTGTTGCAGAGGCATGTCAACCATGACAGCCCTATAACATCCAGGGCCTTGAGGTACTCAGGGCGAATCTTGTCCACCCCCGGGGCCCGGCCACCAAGGAGATTTTTAACTACCTTGGCGACCTCAGCTCCTATGATAGGTGAGTTGTCCACAAGCCCTGCTTCCTCTGTGGAAGGCGTATCAGTGGGATTGAGGAGATCGTCGAAGTATTCCTTCCACCGCCCAACGATATCCCCAGTCGAAGTCAGCAGTGCCCCATCCACACCATACACAGTGTGGACAGGGAGCTGCTTCCCCCTCCTGAGCAGCCAGACAGTTTGCCAGAATCTCTTCGAGGCCGACCGAAAGTCTTGTTCCATGGCCTCACCAAACTCCTTCCATACCCGAGTTTTTGCTTCAGCAACCACCTGAGCTGCACTCCACTTGGCCTGCCGGTACACCTCAGCTGCTTCGGGAGTCCCACAAGCCAGCCAAGCTTGATCAGACTTCTTCTTCAGGTTAATGGCCCCCCTCACCACTGGTGTCCACCACTTGGTTCGGGGGTTGCCACCACAAGATGCACCAACGACCTTGCGGCCACAGCTCTGGGCAGCCGCTTCAACAATGGAGGTGGAGAACATGGCCCATTCAGACTCCATGTCTCCAGGCTCCCTCGGAATGTGGTTGAAGTTCTTTTGGAGGTGGGAGTTGAAGACCTCCCGGACAGGGGCCTCAGCCAGACGTTCCCAGCACACCCTCACTATACATGTGAGCCTACCAGGTCTGAATGGCATCCTCCCCTGCCATCGGATCCATTTCACCACCAGGTGATGATCAGTTGACAGCTCTGCACCTCTCTTTACCCAAGTGTCCAAGACATACGGTCGCAGGTCTGATGACATGATAACAAAATCGATCATCAACCTCCGACCTAGGGTGTCCTGGTGTCAGGTGCACATATGGACACCCTTATGTTTGAACATGGTGTTTGTTATGGACAAACTATAGTTAGCACAGAAGTCCAATAACTGGACACCCCTTGGGTTCAGATCGGGCAGGCCGTTCCTCCCAATCACCCCCCTCCAGGTTTCACTGTTGTCGCCCACGTGCCCATTGAAGTCCCCCAGTAGGACAATGGAGTCTCCAAGAGAAGCACTCTCCAGCACCCCAGTCAGAGACTCCAAAAAGGGTGGGTACTCTGAACCATGATTTGGTGCATAGGCACAAATGATGGTCAGGACCCATTTCCCAACCCGAAGGTACAGGGAAACAACCCTTACGTTCACTAGGGAAAACTCCAATATAGAGGCAGCAAGGTGGGGGGATACAAGAATACCCACCCCTGCTTGTCGCCTCTCGCCCGGGGCAACTCCAGAGTAGGTCAAACTCCAGCTTCTCTCCAGGAGACTGGTTCCGGAACCGGAGCTGTGTGTTGAGGTGAGGCCGACTTTATCTAGCCGGTATCTCTCAACCTCATGCACCAGCTCAGAATCCTTCCCCCACCAGAGAGGTGACATTCCACATGCTAAATGTCATTTTAGGAGGCTTGGGATCATATCTCCAAGCTTCGACCGCCACCTGATGCGCATAGCACCAGACTCCCATGGTCCCTTCTGCAGGTGGTGAGCCCACTGGAGGGCGGACTCATGTATCTCCTTCGGGCTAAGCCCGGCCGGGTCCCATGGGCGGAAATCCGGCCACCAGACACTAGCCATTGAGCCCCTCCCCCAGGCCTGGCTCCAGGGTGGGGCCCTGGTAACCCCATACCGGGCGGGGTACACTGAATCCTTGTTCAAGCATTCATCATGAGAGTCTGTTGGATCGTTCTTAGTCTGGCCCTTCACCGAGGACCAGTTTGTCTTGGGTGACACTACCAGAGGCAAATTGCCCTGGACAGCATAGCTCCTGGGATCACTAGGGCACGCAAAACCCCCACCATGATAAGGTGATGATTCATGAAGGGAAGATTTCAAATGTGTTTTTGCAAAATGTGGCCGGGCTTGGATGTTTTTTTTCATAAGATAAGGCTTCCACCTTGCCACCCTACCCCATAGCCCAGACATATAAAGAAGATGGGAGATTGTTGTCACATTTACTAAACCGCCAGTACTTGCCAGATATTCCTGCTGTTTCTTCACTGTTGCTCTTGGCCTCTTGACAGCCTCCCTGACCAGTTTTCTTCTTGTCTTTTCATCAATTTTGGAGGGACATCCAGTTCTTGGTAATGTCACTGTTGTGCCATATTTTCTCCACTTGATTATGACTGCCTACTAGAACAGCTGAAATTTTATTTGGGGTTAATCAGAAGCACTTTAAATGGTGGCAGGTGTGTGCTGAATCCCATTTAACTTGAGTTTGAATGTGACTGGTTAATTCTGAACACAGACACATTCCCAGTTATAACAGGGTGTGCATATTCATGCAACCGGGTTATTGTAAGTTTTTTTTATTTTTTGCTTTTCCCTGAAAAGATTTCAGTTTATTTTTCAATTGGGTTGTACAGGTTATAGGTCACATTAATGGTGGAAAAAGTTTTGAAATAATTTACCTTGGTCTCAGTTTTTATATCATAAAAGCCTAGCATTTGAACAGGGGTGTGTTGACTTTTTATATCAGTTTTGTATAAATTTGCTTTTTTCATCCAAACTGAGTCAGTGTTTGCTTGGAGCTTCCTGCTGAGACATTGCAGCTTAATTTGTCCTTAATTCCTTTTTCTGTACAATTGAGTTGTTTTCTGTTTTCAGTGGAAGAAAGAAATGGGCACTTAGTTCATAGTATTTACCTTGAATATGAATCAGAATACTTTGAACAGTAGGTTTGTGTTTAGAGTGCCACAGCAGTAATTTTTGAGGCTGCTGTACTTCTTTTGTTAAATATACAATACATAATCAATCCCGGCCGGGTCATACCAAAGACCATATAAAAATGGTGCTTTCTGCCTTCTAGCGTGGTGCTCCGCATAATGGAATGGGGAAAGTAAAGTTACACACAGAGCTACCAGAGGACTGACCCCCCGCTGTAGCTTTCACTACTTACAGTAGCTGTGTGGCCTAGGGTCAGAGAAACGGAGCTAGGCGCCGCCCATATACACCTTCAGGTGTGAAGGGATTAACTAACTAACTAACTAACTAACTATCAAACCTGTTTGATCAGGATTGCTGCAGGGGACATAATGTGACAATGCCAACGGACTGCAGTATGTTGCTATTCATTATAGGCTATAAATCTGAATGCAATATGCATTATATAAAAATAACAATTGTCATATTGTAACATATTCATAGTTCTACATATTCTGTTTTTTACTTTTCATCCTCAGTTGCGTTTGATAGAAATCGATCATGATTCCTATCAAATTCCTAACAAACCAATTTTGTTTCTCATGGTCTGAGAGTCCTTCAGGTGCCTTTTGGAAATAAATCTCAGCAATCAACAAGCAAGGTGTATCAAGAAAATCCTGTTTTTTTTAACTGTGAAAAAAATCAATCTGTTTATTGTGAGCAATTTCAGAGCTGGAGTGTCAAATGAAACAAAGTGCAACAAACAAGAACTTAGCTGCTAATGCTGGTAACACTTTTGCTAGTTTTGGGTGACTGTGAATAAACTCCAACAGATGATTTAAAGTGCCCTGCATCAAATCTTTGCCAAATAAAATATGTGGATCATCAAGAATGAGATTTCCAATAGTTGAGGTCTGGCTACCCCCCCCCCCACACACACACACAAACAAAAAAGGAATTTATCAGCTAACAAGCCAGTGTTAGCCTGCTCCTAACAGTTGATGTTAAAACTTCAAGGTGCATGTCAGTGGGGCAGTGATTAGCACTTTCGTCTCACAGCAAGAAGGTCGTAGGTTTGAACCCACCCCTGGACAGTGGTGATCATCCTGTCTGGCATTTGCATCATTTGCATGTTCTTCCCATGTCTCCATGGGTTTTGCTGGGTACTCCGGTTTTCTCCCACAGTCTAAAGACATACACTACCGTTCAAAAGTTTGAGGTCACTTAGAAATTTCCTTATTTTTGAAAGAAAAGCACTTTTTTTCAATGAAGATAACTTTAAACTAATCAGAAATACACTCTATACATTGCTAATGTGGTAAATGACTATTCTAGCTGCAGATGTTTGGTTTTTGGTGCAATATCTACATAGGTGTATAGAGGCCCATTTTCCAGCAACTATCACTCCAGTGTTCTAATGGTACAATGTGTTTGCTCATTGTGTCAGAAGGCTAATGGATGATTAGAAAACCCTTGTGCAATCATGTTAGGTCCGCAATGCTGTAATTGCTGCAAATAGAGGATTCTTTGATGAAAGCAAAGTTTGAAGGAAAAAATTATTATTTCAAATACAAATCATTATTTCTAACCTTGTCAATGTCTTGACTATATTTTCTATTCATTTTACAACTCATGGTGGTAAATAAGTGTGACTTTTCATGGAAAACCCAAAATAATTGTCTGGGTGACCCCAAACTTTTGAACGGTAGTGTACATGTTTGGTAAACTGTCATCAACTAATGATAAATTGATCTTAGGTATGAATGTGAGAGTGATTGGTTGTCTGTCTCTCTGTGTTGACTCTGTGATGGACTGGCGATCTGCCCAGGGTGTACCCCGTCTGTCACCCAAAGATGAAGGGATAGGCTCCCCCCGCAACCCGGAAAGGATAAAGCGGTTTTGAAGATGAGTCAAAAGATGATATCTGATTGCACATTGGGAGGTTCATCGTGTTGCAATTCTCTGGACTCCGACTTAAAATTGCACACTGTCTCTTGTGGCTCAACCTATGTTTGAGGTCATGATGGTGTTTGATTGACATTTGAGGCCTCTGTTCTGCGGGTGGATGTGGCTTCAGTGCCTATGTCAGACACAGTGCATCCAGAAAATATTCACAACACTTCACTTTTTCCACATTTTGTTACAGCCTTATTCCAAAATAGATTAAATTCTTTTTTTCCTTAAAATTCTACACACAAGACCCCATGATGACAACATGAAAAGTGTTTTGAGATTTATGCAAATTTATTAAAAAGAAAAAACTAAGAGATCACAAGTACGTAAGTATTTACAGCCTTTCTTCAATACATTGTTGATGCACCTTTGGCAGCAATTACAGCCTCAAGTCTTTTTGAATATGATGCCACAAGCTGAGCATACGCATCTTTGAGTAGTTTCGTCCATTCCTCTTTGCAGCACCTCTCAAGCTCCATCAGGTTGGATGGGAAGCGTTGGTCCACAACCATTTACAGATCTCTCCAGAGATGTTCAATTGAATTCAAGTCTGGGCTGTGGCTGGGCCACTCAAGGACATTCACAGAGTTGTCCTGAAGTCACTTCTTTGATATCGTGGCAGTGTGCTTAGGGTCGTTGTCCTGCTGAAAGATGAACCGTCACCCCAGTCTGAGGTCAAGAGTGCTCTGGAGCAGGTTTTCATCCAGGATGTCTCTCTACATTACTGCATTCATCTTTCCCTCTATTCTGACTAGTCTCCCAATTCCTGTCGCTGAAAAACATCCCCACAGCATGATGCTGCCACCATCATGCTTCACTGTTGGGTTGGTATTGGCCTTGGGATGAGCAGTGCCCAGTTTCCTCCAAACAAGATGCCAAGCATTCACGCCAAAGAGTTCAATCTTTGTCTCATCAGACCAGAGAATTTTGTTTGTCATGGTCTGAGAGTCCTTCAGGTGCCTTTTGGCAAACTCCAGGCGGGCTGCAATGTGCCTTTTACCAAGGAGTGGCTTCTGTCTGGCCACTCTACCATACAGGCCTGATTGGTGGATTGCTGCAGAGATGGTTTCCTTCTGGAAGGTTCTCCTCTCTCCACAGAGGAACGCTGGAACTATGACAGAGTGACCATCGGGTTCTTGGTCACCTCCCTGACTAAGGCCCTTCTCCCCCGATTGCTCAGTTTAGACAGTCGTCCAGCTCTAGGAAGAGACCTGGTGGTTCTGAACTTCTTCCATTTACGGATGATGGAATCCACTGTGCTCATTGGGACCTTTAAAGCAGCAGAAATTTTTCTGTACCCTTCCCCAGATTTGTGCCTCGAGACAATCCTGTCTCGGTCTACAGACAATTCTTTTGACTTCATGCTTGGTTTGTGCTCTGACATGCACTGTCAGCTGTGGGACCTTATATAGACAGGTGTGTGCCTTTCTAAATCATGTCCAACCAACTGAATTTACCACAGGTTGACTCCAATTAAGCTGTAGAAACATCTCAAGGATGATCAGTGGAAACAGGATGCACCTGAGCTCAATTTTGAGCTTCATGGAAAAGGCTGTGAAAACTTATGTACATGTGATTTCTTAGTTTTTTATTTGTCAAAAAACTGCAAAAATCTCAGAAAAACTTTCTTCACATTGTCATTATTATTGTATGGTATTGTGTGTAGAATTTTGAGGGAAAAAATGAATTGAATTCATTTTTGAATAAGACTGTAACATAACGTGGAAAAAATGTGAAAGTGAATACTTTCCAGATGCACTGTATCTGTCCACCTGTCTGTTTCAGCTCACCTGGTCAAAATTAAGTGGAGCTAAAGGCTTGTATTGTGGAGAAAGGAAGCAGGCGAGGCAACGAGCTGGACAACACACAAACTTTATTCCTTCTCCAACATTCAGTACAGTAAAATCTGCCTGGGTCTCTCTGCATCCTCTTTTTATAACCTTTAACCCTTAAGCTGTGTAATTTCGTGTGCCCCTAGTAGCAGAGCGTGGCACTGCGCCTGCCAATTGATATAATGTGCAGAAACGCTGCCCAGCTGTACTGAGGATTTGTACTGATCATGCCAGTTCACAAGGTGGCAGGCACGCGTTGGAGGACTCATGGATGACATGTAATACACCAAAGAAGAAGAAATTCTTGTTCTTCTTCGTCATCTTTGAGATTACAAAACAAAATGGAGGCACCCGTCGTTGTGGACAGGCATGATCACAGACTGATGAGCATATTCGGAGGATTTGGTCCCGAATTCGCCAACTATGGTTCTAAAAAGAGAGTATTTAGCTTATGAAGGTAGATGTTTACATGTTCTTATAACACAGGGAGTGTGAAGCTCGTTGATTTGACCTGCCGGGCGCCCGGAGCATCATGTGACCGTAGAGCAATCGCCAGTTACATATCATCATATAAGCTAAATTGCCACAGAATAAAAGCAAAATTAAGGTGGAATAATCATTAACAGTTTGTGGATGTAGGAGAGAAAGCTAAAATGACCGGGAGAGGACAAAATAGCGACCAGAATGCTGCAAAAGGATGCCAGTAAGTGACAAATGTCTTTGTTTGTTTGTATGCAAATTAGATGCGTAAATTTACTCCTATCTGAAACTTTGGATCATATTCTACATCTTTCTAATTGACAGTAAGCCATTATCTCTTCCCACTTTCAAGTTATAGCCTTGGAAAGTTGACATCTGATCTGAATATTTTCTTGAAAAAAATCTTTACCACTGTTGACCACTAGGGGTTATGTTGCAGTTTGGCGACATACACAGATAATTCCATGCATTGAGACCCACGAATCCCGACCATAATACATTGTGTAGAACAAAAACATGTGTGGCACATTAACTTAACATTATGCCAGTTCTGCTTTTCACACCCTTTCCTCCTCCAGTGGCTTTGGCGCTTCCTCCTCACCCCGGGGGGCGAATAGTCCTTACTGTCCTGTCTGAGACTCCCCGGTATCAGCCCATTGTTCCCTGTTTCCCCAGCTGCCGTCTCTGGGTGGAGAATCCCCCACCTGTGCCACCACACAGCCCCCCCCGAACACCCAGAAAGGGCATTAACCCCCGCCCCCCCAGTCCTTTGGGCTTAAGCCGGCGCCCATAGCGGCTGTAGTGGGGGGTCGCCGTTCCAGTCGAAACACCCTGCTGGCGAGGTGTACAGGAGGGCACGTCAGTCTGTGGAGGGAAAAAGGGAGGGGGGGGCACATTAGCTTCACGAGCGCAGGTCCCTACCGAGGGAACACCAACTTGCGGTGCCACCAACGGTGGGCGTCTGCACCAGGGAGCTTGGGCCAACACCACCTGCTCGTCTGCCAACCCAAAAGCGGGCTTCAGCCTGTCGATGCAGACGGTCTCCCTACGCCCCCCCCCCCAAGTCTAACACAAAATGCTTCTCCCCAGGTTCCAACACCCTGAACAGTCCGTTGTACAGTGGGCGCAGTGGGGTCTGGTGTGCATCGTGCCTGACAAAACCAAAACTGGCATTCTGTAAACTCTTGGGGACGAAAGTGCGGGGAAAACAATGGTGGGACGGGCCTGGCACGTTAAAAGCCTCCGTACTGTGCAAACATTGCGTGGGCGGATCGGCCCCGGGTGCGGGGTTTTCCAGTAAAACCTCACTGGGGATCCGCGGCAGCTGAGAAAAAAATGAGTTCTGCCGGGGAGGCTGCCAAATCCTCAATTAGCATGGAGCGCAACCCTAAAAGAACCCAGGGCAGGTGGTCGACCCAATTTGTATCTGTGAGCGACGCTCTGAGCGCTGCCTTAAGCGACCTATGAAAACGCTTGCATAACCTGTTAGCCTGGGGGTTGTACACGGTAGTGCGGTGAATTTTGACCCCCAGGTCTGGGCCATCGCGGACCGGAGTTCCAAAATGAATTGCGGACCCCTGTCGGAAGTGATATCCAATGGGGATCGGAACCGTGCAACCCAAGCCGACAAAAAAGCACAAGTCATTTCCGCGGACGTGGTAGAAGCCAGCAGGATCACTTCAGGCCAGTGCGTGGTGCAATCCATGTTTGTCAAAAGGTGCGTGAGACCTTGCGACTGCAGGAGGGGTCCCACCAAATCCACGTGGACGTGGTCGAACCTCCTTGCAGGGATTTGGAACAGCTCGAGGGGGGCTCTGGTGTGCTTGTGCACTTTGGCCCGCTGGCACACGACGCAAGCTGCAGCCCACTCTTTCACGTCCTTGCGCAAACGCGGCCAGACAAATTTTGCCCCCACTAGCTTCGCCGAAGTGTGCACGCTCGGATGCGAAAGGGAGTGGACTGACTCAGAAATGTGGCGGCGCCAAGAGCTCGGAACCACTGGTCGCGGGCGGCCAGTGGAGGTGCCGCAGAGTAAGGGAAGGCAACCCTCTTGCACCACCCTGCTCTCCAGCCTTAACCCAATAGGCACCGACTGGAGCGTGCAAATGTCCGCGTCCCCGGCTTGCTCCGAGGCCATGGCAGGGAAAACTATTCCCATGTAGACCGGAGAGATTAACGCGCATGACAGGCAATCGGCCAAACGTTGAGCTTACCAGCAACGCGTTGAATGTCGGTCGTAAACTCCAAGATCGCGGCCAAATGCCGTTGCTGCCGGGCCGACTTCTGTTCCGAGACCTTGGACATCGTGTACGTCAGTGGCTTATGGTCCACAAGTGCGATGAACTTGCGCCCCTCTAGCCAAAACTGGAAGTGGTGCATTACCATGTGTAGAACCAACAGTTCTCTGTTGAACGTGCTGTATTTACGTTTGTTGTCGCGCAAAGTTCGACTGAAAAATGCAAGCGGCTGCCACGAACCGGAGACATACTGCTCCACCACTGTCCCTATGACAGCATCAGACTCGTCCGTAATGAGTGCTATCCATGCAGATGGATCCGGGTGGGCTAGCAACGTGGCATCTGCAAGCGCTGTTTTGGCATTTGCGAAAGCCTGGACTTGCTCGGGAGTCCAGTCGATGTTTTTCACGGACATCTTTTTTTTTAAGCACGACATACAACGGCTGCATCAGCGAGGCTGCCTGGGGAAAGGAAACGGTTATAAAAATTAACCATTCCCAAAAACTCTTGTAGGGCCTTCACGGTCTGTGGATGCGGAAGGTCTGACACAGCGCGCACCTTATCTGGTAGCGGAATCGCGCCCTCCGGTGGCCCAAAAAATCAATCACTGGCACATTGAACTGGCACTTTGCCGGGTTCACTATAAGCCCGTGTGCTTCCAACCTCTGGAAAACTGTCTTGATGTGGGCAGTGTGCTCCTCCTCGGACGCGGTAGCTACCAGAATGTTGTCTAAGTAGACAAAAATGAAGGACAAGTCACGAAGCACTGCGTCCATCATTCTCTGGAAAGTCTGCGCTGCGCCTTTTAATCCGAATGGCATACGTAAAAACTCAAAAAGGCCGAAAAGAGTTTATTACCGCTGTTTTTGGAACATCTTCCGTGTGCACCAGGACCTGGTGGTAACCGCGGACCAGATCCACTTTCGAAAAAACACGCGCCCTGGCCAGGTGCACGGAAAAATCCTGGATATGCGGGGTAGGATACCGATCGTGCTCCGTGGTATTGTTCAAGCGCCGGAAATTGTTGCACGGTCGCTGCGACCCGTCGACCTTAGGCACCATGTGTAGCGAGGATGCCCACGGGCTGTGGGAGTGCCTGACGATGCTCAACTGCTCTAACTTGGCAAACTCCTTGTGCGCACTGGCCAGTTAAGCCGCGTCCAGGCGCCAAGGTCGCGTGAACACCAGCGGGCCTTTTGTAGTCATGAACTGTTCGACCCTGTGTTTCGTTATTGTAGCCGAAAAAGTCGGGACCGTGTTGACCCAGCTTCTCGAGCTGTGCAGGGCAGTGAGGTAAAAGAGACAGCATCCACTAATCGCCTATTAGCAACATCGACTAACAACCCATAAACACATAGAAAATCTGCGCCTAAAATGGGGACAGAACATACAGCTACCACAAAGTCCCACTGAAAGTTGCATCCGTATAAGCATATTGTCAGTGTCTGCTCATCAAATGTCCTGATGGTAGACCCATTGGTGGCTGTAAGCTCAAGACCGCTGCCTCCTGCCGATCTGTCTGCGCTAGCCGACAGGATGAGGCTCTTCTGGGAGCCGGAGTCCACCAAGAAATGTCTCCTTGAATGTGTGTCTGTGATAAAAAGCAGCTTATTTCTGTCGCCAGCGGTCACAGCTGCTACTGACTGCTAGCCGTGTCGTTTCCCGGCTTCTTGAATTGGCATGGTGGCAGGCAGCGCTGGGCATTTGAAACGAAGCGGTGATGATAGAAACAGATCGCCCCGTTCCTGCCTCTCCTGGCGTCTGCTTTGGCTACCACCAACGGCTCCTCGACCTCGCTGGAGTCTGTCATGGATGCCGGTGCCACTGCATTCATACTGACAGTTCTGGCCACTAAAATGATGCGATCTGCTTCCTGCGCCATTGCGCGGTAGTCCTTGGTCACCAGCAGTGGCGAGTTGGCCAGGATTGCCCTCGCTGCAGCCGGTAGGTTCCTGAGGAACAGGTGGGCGAACAGGAAAGACTCATTGTTCTTCCCCATCAGCGCCAACATGCTCTCCATGAGCTCCACAGCTGATCTATGCCCTAACTCCGAACGTGTTAGGAGTCTCTCTGCCCTCTCACTGTCAGAAATGCTATAGCGCTGGAGTAACATCCTCTTGAGCGCTTCATATTTCCCCTGGGCCTCTGACTTGTGGAGCATTCTCGTCACCTGTTGCGTGGCACGCGCATCCAGCGCAGCGACCTCATAGTAATACTTAGTGTCTTCCGTTGTTATCCCGCGGAGTGCGAACTGGGCTTTATGTGCAGGAACCATGCGGTCGGGTTGTGAAGCCAGAAGTCTTGGAGCTTGACTGGGACAGCGCACGTGGCGCTGGTGCTCTCCCTCCAGGTAGTCTCCGGGGTGGTGCTCAGCTCGCTGTCCATGGCACGTCTTGGGGTCAGCAATGTGGAGAAAGGAAGCAGGTGAGGCAACGAGCATATTGGCAACGAGCGCGCTGTCCGATATACCGGACAGCGCGCTGCGCCTCGACGGCTTCCAGCTCTTCCGTGCTGATCGTGACACAGAGCTTTCCGGCAAGACCACAGGAGGTGGAGTCTGCTTCTACATCAACTGCAGCTGGTGCTCTGATGTAACGGTAATTTCCAAACACTGTTCTCCCGCCCTGGAATTTCTTGTTATCAACTGCAAGCCCTTTTATTCCCCGCGGGAGTTTGCTTCTTTTATACTGATCGCTGTGTACGCCCCTCCCGACGCGGACACGCGCGAAGCTCAGCGCGTGCTCGCAGATCACATTCAACACACAGAGCGGAGTTTCCCAGACTCTCTGGTTATTGTGGCTGGCGACTTTAATCAGTGCAATCTGAGCCACGATCTCCCCCGCTACAAACAGTTTATTAAATGCCCCACCAGAGGATTAAACACACTGGATCACTGTTACACCACAGTGAAAGACGCATATCGCGCTGTTCCTCGCGCTGCGCTGGGATTATCTGATCACGTGATGGTTCACCTCATTCCAACATACAGACAGAGATTGAAGCTCACTAAACCTGTCGTGGGCACTACGAAGATACGGACCAGTGATGCTGAGGAGAAGCTGGAAACGTGCATGGAAATATCTGACTGGGGCATGTTTAAAGGAGCCACGCATGATCTGGATGAGTACACGGACACTGTGAACTCATATATCCACTTTTGTGAAGAGATCATTCTTCCATCACGCACCAGGGTGAGTTACTCTAATGACAAACTCTGGTTCACAGCTAAGCTCAGACAGATCAGGAAGGAGAAGGAAGCAGCGCTGAAAAGTGGAAACAGGGACTGCTACAGGGAGGTTAAATACCGGTTTAACAGAGAGCTGAAGAGGGCTAAATCTGTGTATTCAGAGAGACTCCAGCAGCAGTTCACTGCTAATGATTCGGCTTCCGTGTGGAGAGGACTGAGGCAAATCACCAACTATCGGCCTCAGGCTCCTAAAGGTCAGGATGACAAAGCCCTTTGTCAAAGACTGTCCCAACACTATGCCCGTTTTGACACCTCGTCATCTGTGTCCAACTCCCCCCCTCTCTCCAGCTCCACAGCCTCCACAATCCCTACTTCATTAAAGGCACCCCCCCCCTCCTCCCCCCCTGCCCTTATCATCAGTGAGCAGGACGTGCTCAAACAGTTCTCCAGACTGAACCCGCGCAAGGCCCCCGGCCCGGACGGCGTGTCTCCCTCCACCCTGAGACACTGTGCGAAACAGCTGGCTCCTGTCTTCACAGACATTTTTAACACCTCCCTTAAGTTATGCCACGTGCCGTCCTGCCTCAAATCCTCCACCATCATCCCTGTCCCCAAGAAGCCACGGATCACTGGACTTAATGACTACAGACCTGTAGCGCTCACCTCTGTAGTCATGAAGTCCTTTGAGCGCCTGGTCCTGCCCCACCTCAAGTCCATCACCACCCCTCTCCTGGACCCGCTGCAGTTTGCCTACCGAGCCAACAGGTCTGTAGACGACGCAGTCAACCTGGCCCTCCACTCCATCCTGCAGCACCTGGACTCCCCGGGAACCTACGCCAGGATCCTGTTTGTGGACTTCAGCTCCGCATTCAACACCATCCGCCCCGCTCTGCTCCGGGACAAGCTGTCCCTGCTCAACGTGCCTGACTCCCTCTGCAGGTGGATCACCGACTTCCTGACGGACCGGAGGCAGCATGTGCAGCTGGGAAAGACTGTCTCAGACTCTACTAGCATCAGCACCGGATCACCCCAGGGCTGTGTACTTTCCCCCCTACTCTTCTCCCTTTACACCAACTCCTGCACCTCCAGCCACCAGTCTGTCAAGTTGATCAAGTTTGCGGACGACACCACCCTCATCGGGCTCATCTCCAACGGCGACGAGTCCGCCTACAGGAGAGAGGTGGCCCAGCTGGCGTCCTGGTGCAACAATAACAACCTGCAGCTGAACGCTCTGAAGACAGTGGAGATGATTGTAGACTTCAGGAAAGTCACTACCCCTCTGCCCCCCCTCACCCTCTCAGGCTCTCCCATCACCACTGCTGATTCCTTCCGCTTCCTAGGCACTACCATCACCAGGGACCTCAAATGGGAGCCGACCATCAGCTCCCTCATCAAAAAGCCCAGCAGAGGATGTTCTTCCTGCGGCAGCTGAGGAAGCTCAAGCTACCCACCAAGATGTTAGTGCAGTTCTACACAGCCATCATCGAGTCCATCCTCACCACCTCCATAACCGTGTGGTACGCAGGAGCCACTGCCAGGGACAGACTAAGGCTGCAGCGCGTCATGCGCACTGCTGAGAAGGTGATCGGCTGCAAGCTCCCATCTCTCCAGGATCTGTACATCTCCAGGACCCGGAGGCGTGCTGGCCGGATCATAGCCGATCCCTCACACCCTGGTCACGTACTGTTTGCCCCCCTCCCCTCTGGTAGAAGACTTCGGTCCATCCAGACTAAAACCTCCCATCACATGAACAGCTTCTTCCCCTCTGCCATCAGACTGCTGAACACTAAGTGACTTATTGACTCTCGTGCACTATGTACAGCAGCTCAACCAGACTCATGTCAATCATCACTGTTTTCTTCCTGCATTACCGACTGCACTATATAGTTCTCCACAGTATCTGCTGCTCGCTAATATATTTTAACTGCTGACCAGTATCACTTACTCTTATTCTACACTTTATTGCATGTATAGTTTATTTCTTTTATCTTATCATGTTTAATGTTGCAGCACTGCACCGAGACAAATTCCTAGTTTGTGTACTACATGAACAATGGCAATAAACCTGATTCTGATTCTGATTCTGATTCTGATTCTGAGCTGGACAACACACAGACTTTATTCCTTCTCCAACATTCAGTACAGTAAAATCTGCCTGGGTCTCTCTGCATCCTCTTTTTATAACCTTTGATTCCATGCACTGAGACCCAGGAATCCCGACCATAATACACTGTGTGGAACAAAGACATGCGTGGCACATTGACATAACATAACGTCAGTACCGCTTTTCACACCCTTTCCTCCTCTAGCGGCTCTGATGCATCCTCCTCTTCCCGGGGGGGGGGAATAGTCCTTATTGTCCCATCTGAGACCCCCCAGTAATACGTCCTCCTTCACCCCATTGTTCCCTGTTTCCCCAGCTGCCGTCCCTGGGTGGAGAATCCCCCACCCATGCCACCACAGTATCATTGTATCACCATATTTTCTTGACTTTTCATTTTTCAGAATTGCGAGATAAGGCTTTGTTTTCAAAAGTAGCACACATTTCACTCACCATTGGAGCCGCGCAACAAAGGTGTTGTATTAACTATGCCACTAAAGGTAGTGCGATTTTTTTTTTTTTTTTTTTTACAGCCCACGGACCACTGCCGTGACATCACTGTATTGGTTAGTGCTCAGAGGTCTGCATTAGCTTCTGTGGAGAGTTTTTACAAACACCGGGTTAATGGATGATTATTAGACCAAAACTAAAAATGGATGTAAGGGCGTTCTTTATTATCTTCCCCTGACTGCTGTGGTATATTTTATGTGGTCAAAACGAGGAGACATTGCCCGCTTTAATTTATGACATCTTCAGCTGCTGACTGATGTCTGCTGCCATTAGCCGTGATGCTAACGTGTGCAACAATCTTTTATATTAACAATGAGACCTTTTTTTAAGTTGGAGGGACTGATGTTCATCAGATAAAAAGGTTTCTAGTCTGAGCCTACTGTTCTCTGATTGATTTTCTTCTCTTATAAAATCCAGTGTCCACAGATCACTGCACAGACTGTCAGCATAGAGGTAACGAATGCTAATGTCAGTTCAACTCTTCAACTAAACTCTTTTCAGGCTGAGCAGAAAGTACCTCAGTGGTGATTTATGCAAAACATATCACCACTGTTTTCTGTTCTTTTTAAATATGATAATTAGCTCATGTATGTGCAACGGCTCATCAGTTAATAAACAGTTTTCTTACCTTTCATGAGGACTCCTAATATCACTGCAGTCTTTAGGATAAAAAAAATGGTAAATGGTGTTCACTTATATAGCGTTTTTTTCTCATCTCTAGATGACCAAAGTGCTTTACAGATCCTGATATCCACCCATTCACATACTGATGGCGGTGGAACTGGCCTGACCCACCAGGAGCAACTAGGGGCTCAGTGTCTTGCTCAAGGACACTTCGACATGCAGACTGCAGACAGAGCAGGAATCAAACCCTTGACCCTCCGATCAGTAGTCGGCCACACTACACCTACGCCACAGCCGTCCACAACCCAAAAAAGCTTTTTCTCCCTCTTTTAAAAACTGATCATTTTAACAGGAGCTTGAATTTTACTTCCATCCAGATAAATGGATTAATTAAAAAAAAAAATGCTTCAACTAAATACAGTCTACCAAGAAAACAAATCAGTTATTTTATTGATGTCTACAATTCAAAGACTAGCTCCTAAAAATTACAGGACTGAATATGATAATGGGAAGCTTAAAATATTTCACGGTGAAAATCTGTGTTAAATATACAATACATTTTAAAAACTTGAAGAAGAAAGTGAGAGAAAATAATTAAAACCCATTATATTTATCTTACAGGAGAAAAAAAATATGTCCATTACTATTTGATTGACCACAGTTCGTTTAGCTTCAATTATCAATTCAAAGATAATAGACTGCAATAGATATGGGAAAAAGGACTTCCCATAAGGTTTTATTAGTTAAAGTTCTTAAAGCGTATGTTACATCACATTATTTTCTTCCAATGTCCTATTTTTTTCTGTACTGAGGGCTGCTTGGTTACATTATTTATGCTTCGGTGCAAAGCAACGTAGGCATACCATAATCACTACATGTGTCTCTGTGTGTGTGCATCTGTCTGTCTGTTACCACCTTTTCAGCTCGCCTGGTCAAAATCAAGTGGAACTTAAGGCTTATGTCATTGTATCACCATATATTATCAAATTTTTATTTGGCAAACTTTCCACGTACGGCTGGACTTCCGGCGCCACACAAGTCGGCTGCCTTTTTGCAGCAGCGGCTCAATTCTGAGTTGCTTTCTCATTTTTTATTTACTATCTGTCTTTTTTCTTGCCTTAACTTTCTGATCCTGTGACTCCGTATCCATCACGGATGCCAAGGACGCATAGATTGCCGCACTGGTGTTGATATTAGCCATCCTTCTGCTCATATCGCCAATGACTCCCGACCCAGTGAGCGGAAGAGCTATTGTTTACAGTAGGAGCCAGCTGTTAGCACTGGGCTGCCCCACGGTGCTAACGCAAAAACTCAATATACCAAGAGAAATCAGGCGAAAACGACGTGGATGTCGAGCTGGAGTGAAGTGACACATGAGGAAAACAAGGTACAGACCCGTCCTTCCATCCGTTATTATGGGAAATGTGAGATCACTGCTTAACAAGATGGAGAAACTGGCGGTTATGTCCCGGGATGAAAGCATCTACAGAGAGATTAGCATTATTTTGTTTACTGAAATGTGGCTAACAGAACTAGCAGCAGATGCTAACATCGATCTGGAGGGTTTCTACGCAATATGGGCAGATCGGACACCAGACAGTGGGAAGAGCAGAGGCGGGGTGCTGATAATGTATGTGAATAACAGAGGGTGTAATCCTGGGCTCATCACGATTAAAGAACAACACTGCAGCAAGGACATTGAGCTGCTAGCTGTTAGCATGCGGCCAGCATACCTCCGCAGAGAATTTTCAATTCAATTCAATTCAATTCAATTCAACTTTATTTATATAGCGCAATTTCACAATAGTCATCTCATAGCACTTTCAAATGTAGGGGAAACCCCCACATTGTCGGCATTGTTGTTGGCATTGTTATT
The DNA here is from genome assembly GCA_020510985.1 of Pholidichthys leucotaenia. NCBI lineage: Eukaryota > Metazoa > Chordata > Actinopteri > Cichliformes > Pholidichthyidae > Pholidichthys > Pholidichthys leucotaenia. The sequence goes on along the minus strand of CM035844.1, from coordinate 123,974,845 downwards.
TATAAGATAAGATAAGATAAGATAAGCCTTTATTAGTCCCACAATGGGGAAATTCCAGGATTGCAACAGCATAGGGATAGCAACACTCAGAGCAACAATCAGAAGGCAAGAAAAAAAACAACATCTAGTAAACATATGTCCATATTACTATAAATGTACAGTATATATATAGAGACACACAGTGCAGAGCATTATGGCTGGTGAATGTGCAGCAGAAAGTCTAAGCTCTCTCTCCGCGGATGCGGCGGGCCAGCTGGAAGTCTTTGGGCATGATGGTGACCCCCTTAGCGAAGAAGAGACCACCAGGTGGGCCTCGCTGGTCTCCTGCAGAGCCATGATGGCGAAGCTCAGGAAACGCAGGACGGTCTTGAAGTCCTGAGCGATCTCCCTCACCAGGCGCTGGACGAGCAGCTTACGGATGAGCAGCTCCGTGGATTTCTGGTAGCGACGGATCTCTCTCAGAGCACGGGCCTGTGACGGCGAGGCCTCTTCACTCTGCCGGTGGCCAGAGCGCCTCTCCGAGCAGCCCTGGTGGCTAGCTGTCTCCTGGGGGGCTTCTTCCTCCAGTAGATTTTACGGGCGGTCTGCTTGGTTCTTGCCATCGCTCTTTATTATTCTGTTGAGGCGGCATGAAAAAATAAGCAGCAGTGCTGTGGTTTTAAGCAGGTTTTATTAAATCATACCACCTTCACGGGATCCCCTCTCCGGTGCATAGTGGAGCAGCCCGGAGCGGGATCCCTAGGCTCTCAGAGAAAGAGAGGCGGACACGTGTGTGTCTACCAGTTGCAGGATCAGAGTGAGAGAAGAAGAGAGAGATTGCGTTACAGAGTTGCACCTTAAATACTTGATCATAACAATACATCAAAAAGACATACCCCACAGTCTAGAATGATCAAAGGGACAACAGAACAGGCAGGAGGTATTTGCATTTGTAAGCCATACATCACAATGGGCAGATTAGCTAGACCTCGCTCTAAGTGCAAGACAAAGAGGCTAACAAGCACATCTACATATTGATCTGAGTCTCTAGGTCACAGTAAGGACAGGACGCATGAGTACAAAGGATGAAAGGCATCGATTAACATCACATAGGTGAGACAGAAGAAACTCGTCTACCTGTAGACATTAATACCCCAAAGCACATCTAAGATGCTCAGAAAAAGCACAGTAAGGACAAGCCATATGCACACTATACCGAATGGCGCATTACATCACAACACATGCATGTTTGCATCACAAATACATGAATGGCACATTGCTTCTCAGTAATGCAGCAGAAAAACAGAGAAAAGAGGGCTGAGTGTCCTTAGTCTGTTGTGGGGTTAAAACGAACCGCCACACTGTCTTATATTTCTTTCACGCCGCCTAAACTCCAGCCCGGCACCCGCGTCGTTTTCGCTACAGCTCCCGGTATGTCGAGTTTCCCATTAGCACCGGGCGGCGGCCAAGTGCTAGCTAGCACTAGCTCCTCCCCGCTGTAACATCTCCCACTGCAAACCGTGGCTCCGTCCGCCGACCCGGGAGACCCCCGGGGCGATCCGTGCGTCCGTGATATATATACAGAGTGAAAGGTGTAGAAAGAAGAAGGAAGATTAAAAAAAAAAAAAAAAAAAAAAAAAAAAAAAAAAGGCTGTTGCAACAGGCAGCCGACTCGTGTGGCGCCGCCGGTCCGGCGGAACCGGAACCGGAAAAAAAAAAAAAAAATGTACCCCCTTGTGCGAGTGCTGAAGCAGCGTGTGACGTCATCCACTCAGTCACTAGCAGGCTGCAGATACAACACCCAAATGCTCTCCTGCTCATCTCTGGTGATTTTAATCATACCTCACTGTCCTCCATTCTGCCCACTTTCACCCAGTATATCATGTGCCACACCAGAGACAATAAAACACTGGACTTATTTTATGCAAACTCCAAGGAGGCTTACACCTCATCATCACCCCCCCCCCCCCCGGAAGATTGGACCACAACTTAGTTCACCTCCTGCCTCTGTACAAACCCTTAGTACACAGACAGCCTCCTGTTACCCGCACAGTGAAAATATGGTCTGAGGAGGCAGAGGACGCTCTGAAGGACTGTTTTGAATCCACTGTATGGGAGCAGCTTTGTGATCCACATGGTGAGGACATCGACGGCCTCACACAAACCATCACAGACTACATCAACTTCTGTGTGGACAACACCGTACCCACCAAAGCAATACGGTGTTTCTCAAACAACAAACCCTGGATCAACCCTGAGATGAAGTCACTACTGAAGGAGAAGAAAAGGATCTTCAGTTTGGGAAACAAGGAGGAGCTGAAGTCCGTACAGAGGGAGCTGAGGAGGAAGATCAGAGAGAGGAAGGACAGCTACAGGAAGAAGATGGAGGACAAGCTGCAACAGAGTGACATCAGCGGTGTCTGGAGAAGCCTCAAAACCATCTCTGGGCTCCAGAATACCTCCTCCCAGGCCACGGGGGGTAGGGAATTAGTGAACAACCTGAACCTGTTTTTTAACAGGTTTGACCAACTGCCCTCTTCTCCGCCTGGCCACCAATCACTGCTGCCTCCACCTTCATCTAGTCCTGCTGCCCATGGCCTCCCCCCAGCACCCCTTCTCCCAGCACACAGCCCCCCTGCCTCAGCCTGACTCTCACTAAGACCCAGGTGAGAGCTGAGCTGAGGAAGATCGAGGAAGGCTGTGGGTCTGGACGGCATCAGCTCGAGGCTCCTCAAGTCCTGCACAGACCAGCTGTGTGGGATCATGGAGCACATTTTCAGCCTGAGCCTGAAGCTGGGGAGGGTACCACAGCTGTGGAAAACATCCTGTGTGGTACCCGTACTGAAGACCCTTCACCCCAAGGGCCCTCACATCACACCTAATGAAGACCTTGGAGAGGCTGCTCCTCACCCATCTCTGCCACCTGGTAAGATCAGTGATGGATCCACTTCAGCTTGCCTACCAGCATGGCATCGGGGTGAAGGATGCAGTGAGCTTCCTCCTACACCGTTCCGTGTCCCACCTGGAGAAGCCTGGGAGCACTGTGAGGATCATGTTCTTTGATTTCTCCAGTGCTTTCAACACAATCCAACCAGTGATCCTGAAGGACAAGCTACTGTGCGCAGGGGTGGACCAGCACCTGTCATCGTGGATCGTGGACTACCTCACAAACCAACCACAGTTTGTGAGAACCCAGGACTATGTGCCTAATACCATCATCTGCAGTATGGGGGGCCCTCAGGGAACAGTTCTGGCTCCCTTCCTGTTCACCCTCTACACTGCTGACTTTTCACACAACACACAACACTGCCATCTACAGAAGTTCTCTGATGACTCTGCAATCATCGGCCTCATCTCTGATGAAGATGATGCAGAGTACAGAGGACTTATCCAGGACTTCATGGACTGGTGCCTACGGAACTGTCTCCAGATCAGTGCAAGGAAAACTAAGAAACTGGTGGTGGACTGCCGCAGGTGAGGACAACCCCTCACAGCACCAGTAACATCCGGGGAACAGACATTGAGATGGTGACATCTTACAAGTACCTGGGTGTTCACCTGAACAATAAACTGGACTGGTCACACAACACCAACACGCTCTACAAGAAGGGGCAGCGCAGACTGTTCCTCCTGAGGAGACTCAGGTCTTTTGGAGTGCAAGGGCCACTCCTAAAGACCTTCTACGATTCTGTGGTGGCATCAGCCATCACATTTGGAGTGGTCTGCTGGGGCAGTGGCATCACGGCAGCTGACAGGAAGAGACTGAACAGACTGATCTTCTAGGGCGATGCCTCAACCCAGTGGAGGAGATAGGAGAGAGTAGGATGGTGGCTAAGCTGTCCTCTCTACTGGAGTCCGAGTCCCACCCCATGCAGGACACGCTGAATGCACTGAGGAGCTCATTTAGCGGTGGGCTGTGCCATCCTAGGTACACGACGGAGAGGTTCCGCAGGTCCGCATTTTTTCACTTGACTGTATTTGTATTCTGCAGGGTAACTTAACAAACCGTAATGCTGTTTATACCATCCAGCTGCAGTGCTCCTGCACTGTGTATATATATCTGTGTACATATGTACTGTATATTCATTTACTGCTTTTGGCTAACCAGTTCTTATTATCTTATTAACTATTGCTCTGAGTGCTGCTATCCCTGTGCTGCTGTAATCCTGGAATTTCCCCATTGTGGGACTAATAAAGGCTTATCTTATCTTATCTTAAATACACTAATTTAATTCACCTTTACCCTCACTGCAGCTGGGAAAAAAAGGTTTTGTGATAACTATGCCAGGTCAGTAGAGGTGGCAGTGCGCCTTTTTTACAGGCCCCCCAAGTCTCCCTGCCACAGGCACCGAGGCATCAGCACCTTGGTGCTTTCACTGTATATAACAACTTTAACATTTGGATTTGTCTGGGGGTGCAAAGCTTTTTTCTGCAGTGACAAACTCAGAACACATACATAATCTTGCTACATGCAGACTTTAAACTGTTTACTTCATTTAAATGTTATATCCATATTTAATTGTTGACACAAACAACAAAAAAGATGGAGGAATCAGCAGAAACTGATGATTTAGCGGTTAGTTTAAACTAGGGATGCAAGTTATTGATTAATTCATTAATTGATTCACCTTATCGATCGATTCATTAATTGATAAGCGACAGTTTTCCTGAGAATCTGAATTTCTCTCGATACAATACGGTCTTTCTATCTTTAACATATAAAAAGTTAATTACTGTTTCTGATATACTGAATAAAACATGAACATCATATTCCTCAATGAGTTATTGTATTTTTTACTGCAGACAATGACATTTTTTGTAGTTGGAACAAATTTTGTACTGTATAGTGTGTACTATGTGCTGGCACGTCTCAGTAAATGACAAATGGGAGAACAATCTGGTGCTTAACGTGGACAAAACGAAGGAGATGATTATCGACTTCCGGCGGTCATAGCCTGAGCACGTCCCCCTCAGCATCGGCGGCCGTTTAGTGGAGAGAGTAGAGAACATCAAGTTCCTTGGAGTGCAGATCTCGCAGGACCTGACCTGGAGCAAGAATTCCTTGGAGATCAGGAAGCGAGCTCAGCAGAGACTACACTTCTTGAGGAAACTCAAACAGGCCTCTCTCCCCATCTGCATCCTCAGGACCTTCTACAGAGGTGTGGTGGAGAGTGTTCCGACGTACTGCATTGCTACATGGTACTCCAGCTGCAGTATGTCAGACAAAAAAGCCCTGCAGAGGATAGTCAAGGGGGCGGAGAGGGTAATTGGAGTCTCCCTCCCCTCTGTCCAAGAACTTTTTCAGAACCGTTGTAGGAGCAGGGCACTGAACATTGTCAAGGACCGTTCTCACCCTCTGCATAAACACTTTGAACTTCTTCCATCTGGTAAACGATTCCGGAGCATCAGAGGCAGAACCACCAGACTGATCAACAGCTTCCTCCCACAAGCTGTCAGGATGCTGAACAGCTGACCCGGAATCTCACATACACACTACTGCACCTATGGACATTTTGTATATTATAGTTAGTTATTCTTTTTCCCCAAGCATGTCTCAGGGATGTGTGAATGGATGGGGGGGTGGGGGTGGGGTGGGGGTGGAGCTATGTGGGAGTGTGTCTTAATCATGCTGCTTCTTATATGGATGCCGAGAGAAATGCAATTTCATCTTGCCTGCACTACATTTGTATGTACAGCAATATGACAGTAAAGTTTGATTTGATTTTGATTTGATTTGAAATGTCATGATTTTTAATTAATTTTAAAAACTATTACCAATATAAAATTTATCTTTTTTAGATATATTATGAAAAAAAAAAACTTTCATGTTCTAATTTACTGAGATGCACTGGTAGACTGTTTCTACAGGAAAATAAATTGTGAGCTGCTTCATTTGTTCCATGTTAAACATTATCACAGTACCCCTCTGTTGTCCATTAGTTCAGTGGTAACTTGAGTCTGGTCTGCTTTCCCGTCTAGCGGCGGGTTGAATGCAGTGGGGATGGGTTTTTGTGTTCATGTAGTTGCTTCCTTGCTCCGGTCTGTTTCTCCACCCTGCTGATTTGAAGTAGGCAGGTGGATATTCAAGCTTGCGTGCTACTGGAACTTGCTGTGGCTCTCCAATGTAACCTAGAACAGTGAGGTTTTTCACTCTGCACAGCGCATTTGCTCTGGGGGCTTGGCGTCTTCGTCTGTGTTTTCCTTAGTTTTCAGTTGAAAGGCGGCAGTGGGTGACCACGTGTGTCCCCGCCTGGACGGCGATGCCACTACATTTCATAGAAAAAGGTCCCACTGAAAAGGACTGTTGAGTTATCAATTAATTGACATCTAATTTAATTTAGTCAACTAAATTCTTGATAACAATTAATCGAAAGTCAATTAATCATTAACATCCCTAGTTTAAACAGCAAAAACTAACTTACAGTAGCAGGCTACCACTAATGCTAGGTTACTTTTGGGTTAATCACTGATATTGAAGTCATATTCAATAGTAATATCTAACTGTAATTGAGAAATTTCTCACTCATACTATTTTTTTCTGTTCCACACTCTTAAAATACCTATCTGTCCAATTTAATATAAGCAAATGGTTATTATTATTATATGGCTACTTATTGCGATTGGGTGTTGTGGGCCATGTGGGGGTGTATGGTGGTATGTGTGGTGATTGTGATGGTGATGGTGTTGTCTATGATTGTGTTGAACATACCAGAAGTATTTGTTGATTATTGTTGCAGTTATTGTTGGATGTTGGTATTGTTGTCAATGTGGACTGTCATTGTTGTATCATTTCTGTTGCATAATTTGATTATGGGGTGTATTATGTATTATGTATTATATTCTTCCGGTTCCGGCGCCACACGAGTTGGCTGCCTTTTGCAACTGCCCTTTTTTTTTTTTTAAATCTTCCTTCTTCTTTCTACACCTTTCACTCTATATATATCACGGACACACAGATCGCCCCAAAGGTTTCCCGAGTCGGTGGACGGAGCACTGTTTACAGCAGGAGACGATACAGCAGGGAAGAGCTAGCTAGCACTCAACTGCCACCCGGTGCTAACGGAGAAACTCGACATACCGGGGAACTGAAGCGAAAATGACGCGGGTGCCAGGCTGGAGTTTAGGCGGCGTGCAAGAAATATAAGACAGAATAATAAAGAGCGATGGCAAGAACCAAGCAGACCGCCCGTAAATCTACTGGAGGAAAAGCCCCCAGGAAGCAGCTAGCCACCAAGGCTGCTCGGAAAAGCGCTCCGGCCACCAGCGGAGTGAAGAAGCCTCACTTACAGGCCCGGTACCGTGGCTCTGAGAGAGATCCGTCGCTACCGAAGGGCACCGTAAGCTGCCCTTCCAGCGCCTGGTGAGGGAGATCGCTCAGGACTTCAAGACCGACCTGCGCTTCCAGAGCTCCACCGTCATGGCTCTGCAGGAGGCCAGCGAGGCCTACCTGGTGGGTCTCTTCGAGGACACCAACCTGTGCGCCTTCCACGCCGAGAGGGTCACCATCATGCCCAAAGACATCGAGCTGGCCCGCCGCATCCGCAGAGAGAGAGCTTAGACTTTCTGCTGCACATCCACCAACCACAATGCTCCGCACTGTGTGTCTATATTTATAGTAATATGTACATATGTATACTAGCTGCTCTTGTTTTTTCTTACCTTCTGATTGTTGCTCTGAGTGTTGCTGTCCCTGTGCTGTTGCAATCCTGGAATTTCCCCATTGTGGGACTAATAAAGGCTTATCTTATCTTATCTTATCTTATCTTATCTTATCTTATGGTGTTGTATGGTGAACGTGGTTGTGGGATGAATGATGACTAGAGTGATGTTGTAATTTGTTGGGTATGGAAAAGGGGTGGGACTATATAAGCATTGGCTTCTTCCCACTCCTTTTGAACATTTTATTTTTTTGGTTTTGATTTTTGTTTTAAATTCTTTTTTCTTTTTGTCTGAATGTTCAAATAAAATCAATCAATCAATCAATCAATCAATCAATCAATCAATCAATCAATCAATCAATCAATCATTCAAATACTGTCATGTTCTGGACATGGTCATCAATCATGTCCGTGCTTTTCGTTAGTTGTTGACTCTTAATTATTTACCGTGGTCATTAGTATTCCTCAGTACCTGGTTATGTTGTAATGTTCTGATTTCATTCCTTGTCTGCCCTTAGTTCTTATGTCCACTGTGTTCCTCGTCTATCTTTAGTTCCTAGTCAGTCTCTTATTGTGAAAGGTCCTTTTGTGTTTTTTCCTGTTTAACCGTAGTCCTCCCATTTGTAATCATTTAGCTCCTAATTTGTTTCCCAGCTGTCCTGCGTTTATTGATTATCAGTCCCCTATATATGTTGTCCTTGGCTTCTGTTCTGTGTGGCATCACACCAGGAATTTCCCCTCTGGCTTCTTTGTTACGCTTCTGCCAGTGTGATCATGAGTGCTAGCCTTCCACGGCTCTACAGATGCATCTCAATAAATTAGAATGTCATCAAAAAGTTGATTTATTTCAATAATTCAATTCAAAAAGTGAAACTCATATATTATATAGATTCATTACACAGAGTTCGTCTGCATTGTTGGATCTGGTGTATTTCATCTTCATCTTGACAATACACCATAGATTTTCTATGGGATTTAGGTCAGGAGAGTTTGCTGGCTAATCAAGCACATTGATACCATGGTCATTAAACCAGGTATTTGTACTTTTGGCAGTGTGGGCAGGTGCCGTGTCCTGCTGGAAAATGAAATCAGCATCTCAATAAAGCTTTTGTCAGCAGAGGGAAGCATGAAGTGCTCTAAAATTTCCTGTTAGATGGCTGCACTGACATTGGACTTGATTAAACACAGTGGAAAAACACCAGCAGATGGCATGGCTCCACATATCATCATTGACTGTGGAAACTTCACACTGGACCTCAAGCAACTTGAATTCCGTGCCTGTTCACTCTTCCTCCAGACTCTGGGACCTTGATTTCCAAGTGACAGGACTTGGCACCTGATTTGGGGAGCCGTGTCATCTGCTGGTGTTAGTCCACTGTGTTTTATCAAGTCCAAAGTCAATGCAGCTGTCTATCAGGACATTTTGAAGCGCTTCATGCTTCCCTCTGCTGACAAGATTTATGGAGATGCTGACTTCATTTTCCAGCAGGACTTGGCACCTACCCACACTGCTGCCAAAAGTACCAACGCCTGGATTAATGACCATGGTATCACCATATTTTACTGGCCAGCAAACTCTCCTGACCTAAAGCCCATACAGAATCTGTGAAGTATCGTCAACAGGGAGATGAGAGACACCAGGCCCAACAATGCAGATGAGCTGAAGGCTGCTATCAAAGCAACCTGGGCCTTCATAACACCTCAGGAGTAACACAGGCTGATCACCTTCATGCCATGCCACAGTGATGCAGTATTAATTCATGCAAAAAAAGCCCTGACCAAGTATTGTGTGTGTACATGGAAATACTTTTAGTCGGCCAACATTTCTATTTAAAAAATCATTTTTTTAAAAATTGATCTTAGGTAATATTCTTATTTTTTGAGAAACTGATTTTCAGGTTTTCATGAGCTGCAAGCCATAACCATCAAAATTAAAATAAATAAACACTTGAAATATATCACTCTGTCTGCAATGAATCTATATAAAATATGAGTTTCATTTTATGAATTGAATTACTGAAATCAATCAACTTTTTGATGATATTCTAATTTAATGAGATGCACCTGTATTTATGTCCAGTCCCTGTGCTATCTTTACTTTGTTCTATGTTTAGTAAATCGTGTTGTGACCGCAGCTCTGCTTGCATCCTTGAGTCTGCCTGCCAGAGGTCGCTCATGACAAATACAAACAAAATCTAGAATAAAATTTTGACTGAACAGCTTTAAGTACTACCACCACCTACCCTTGAAATTTACCACTACAAATTAACTTGTGTTCCAGTGTGACCTGATATTTCTCAGAACAGTCAAAGCATTGAAACCACCTGCTCATTAATGTGCTGTTTATACTCATGCTCCTAAGAAGTGTTGTAACCTGGACTTGAGACCATTGGTGGTGCACTGAAGCGGATAGCACTGGAGCGCATCTTTTGGGTTCTGTGGGTTTTCTTCTGGATCGCTACCTTTGTTTTCAAAGGCTGTTCTTGGGCAGTGTTGGCAGCATGGTAGACATTGTTCTGCTGGGAAGACACCATTGGAAAATGCAATGGGTGGTACTCGCGACCATTTTTTTAATAGTAATTCTTGTTTTATCCATCTGCTCTGTATTTGCGTACATAAACACACTCTTGTACACACAGTGGGCATTCACTTCTCAAGCCCCAGAGACTCACTAATGCAGAAGAAAAGCCTCCAGCGGAACAGTTAGCAGTTGCCTCATGCTGTCCTTGTGTTGCTACACTCTTGTTAATACAATTCCCCCACTGCTATCTTCGGCTCCGAGGAGTGGAGGAACTGTCTTTCACACAGTATGTGCTCCGTGAAGCTGCTTCCCTCAGATAATATAGTGAGGTCCTTTGGGACTCTCCAGAGACTCCAGGCAGACAAGATGTGCCTGTCTGATAAAAGAAAGTGATGTGTACAAGTGTAAACATTCAATATTATTTACTCGCTGCATGCTTGCTGCTTTACTCTTATCTGGAGCTCACTGGTTGCTGCGGGCTCTTCTCTGTCTTGTGAAGCCATCTGTAAAACCTAATTCAATTGCAGTGGAGAGGCATTTTATATTTGATACATAGCGATGCACTGTGCAGACAAATCAGGTTTTTGCTCTTTACCACGAGAGGGAAGGTGTGTCATGCATTACAGAATAACTGGATGATTTTTTTCCCTACCCCGAGCTTAGAATAGAGACGACATGGATTCACAGTGAAGCACAGAATGGGGTTTTTTTTGTAAGAAACAGGAAATTGCTAATGAAATCCATTTCCTGCAAACCTGTTGCTCAAGAGGAAAAAGAAGAAGGTGATGAGCAGCAATTAATGTGATACCTAAACTTGTCTCAGAGGTGTTTTGAAAAAAAAAGTTAAATATTCAATGGTAAAATTCATAAATGCACTGAATACAAGAATCAAGGCATCCTTAAATAGTAGCATATTATTACTTAAAGCAACAGTATGTAAGATTTTCACCTAAAAAATAATGTTTCCAAAATTGTTTTGGTGGTCCATCAATCTTTGACCTTGTGACATGAAAAAATACCCTGTGATTGGCTGTTGGGACTGAGTTTATAGTCCCATAATGTTAATCTTTTCACTGTTCCTACCAAGAACAAGAAAGTCACATCCCTCCCAGCACAAACTGGTTGAAAAAATGTTGAAAAGACAGCTTTGCCAACCGTCTAAAAAATGTACGGATTTGGTTGAAAGATGAAAAGCCATCTTTTTAAGGTTGTTTATGAACAACAACAAAAAGTATAGTCACTAACATTCTGATCATTTTTGAGTTGTGAGGCACCTACATGAGCATCTCTGGGCAAGAAGCAGAGTACATCATGGACAGATCACCAGCCCATCACAGCACCTGGTATTCCCAAGCAGTCTCCCGTCCAAGTACGACCCTGACTAGCTTTTAAGATCAGACAAGACCAGGGGGGTCTGGGGACAGCCAGAGCCTGAGGTAGGGGCATCAATAAAAAGACACAACATGGAGAGAAATTTGTAGACCATACTCAAATAGTGCTTTTTAAGTGTACAGCACAATAGCACTAGCACTGGTTTCAGATTTTTCCAGATATTACATAACAAGCATTATGCCAAATGTCAAACTTAAAAAAGCTGTTAAAAATATGCATTTTTATAAAGCGCTTTTAACAAAGAGTTCCAGTGGTTGTAAAAGTTTATATGACTTTTGAGAGACAGACTCCCACTACCATCACCAAATACCAAAAACTGTCCAACCGTGGGTTGGGCCCATGTCCTCGTCTTCATTTCTAGTTTATATATTTGGTTGTGACCGGGACATGGGCTCAGCCTACATCCTTGCTTTGAGATTACTTTTGTCTTGATTATCCCTGCCTTGTCTTTAGTTCTGTTTGTCATTATTATGGTCATGGTCTCTGTTATTATTATTATCCTTGCCTGAGTTCTTAGTTTATTATTGTGTGTTTCCCTGTGTTTACTTTCATTTGGTTCATGGTCTCTGTTTATGTTCTTATCCATGTCTTAGCCTTGGTTCTTGAAGGTCATTATTATTATTATTATTAGTAGTATTGTTATTTCATGGTGATGTGTTTCTCCTGTCTTGATCCTTAGGTCTGGTTTGGCTTTTATTTTGACTTTTGTTCATTTCCGGTTTTCTGAGTGTGATCCTTGGTGTGTGTTTTGGTTGATTGTCCATTGATTTTGGTTAATCAGCTCTGTCCTATTTAAGGAATGCCGCCCCTTACCTGGGCGTGGCGTCTTTACGTCATATCGGCATTACCACACGCTTCTGTCCAGGCTGTTCTTGCCTTGGATCCTAGCCTTGTTTTGCCATGGCTTGCCTTAGCCTTGTTTTTGCCTTTCCTAGCCGTGCCTTGGCTTTATTTTCAGCCCTTGAGCTGTGCTGTCTGCCAGCTCAATAAAACTTTGAAACTTAAAGTCCAGCATTTGGGTCCTATCTTCTGCCCAGCCCAGGCACACACTGTGACATAAACTATTTGGGGGATAAATTTGGGCCAAATCCTGTGGACTAAATAGCACAATTATTGGGCTATTTTTTGGCCATTTTTCAACAACTTTTTTTTCTGATTAAATATGGTCTGTGGTAGATGCACTTAACACAGCCCAATTTTCAACATCTATTTGTGGGCTAAATTAAGGCTTGGACCAACGGACCTGATTTAGCCCAAAATACAACTTCTAAATTACGGCTTGTGCTGGGGGAGGGGGATAGTGCTGCTTTGACTTAATGAAGTTAAACATGACCGCTATGTTATCTAATTCACCACAGCTGAAAAGGGACATTAAAATTAGTGCTGTAGGCTTCTTTATAGTAGCTGCCAAATTTCTTTGAATTCTGTTGGTGTTATTTACTACATCCATGTTTTCTTCAGTGTCTAACACATATTTATTGCTGCACTGTGTCTGTGTTGACTGTCATATTTGATGTCTGCATGTCCATGTTGGTTTTGTGATAATGAAATCATCTAAATGTCATGTCTGCCCCATCTGTGTAATGGTCTGCTCGTGACAAATGGATAGTACTGTGGACGTTGATGTGACCAAAAATGGTTCTCAATTGCAGATGTTTGGTGTTGTCAACACCTTTCTTGTCTCTTACCCACAATTTTACTTGAAGAGTATCAGCCTTGTTCTCTTTAGTACCATTGATTTACTTCCCTGTTTTCAAAGTTTCTCTGTTTTTGAGCAGTGCAGAATAATCTGGATAAACAGTTTCTGGCTTGAGCCAAATTAGAGGTCATTAGCACAAAGATATAAGTAGCAGATGAGGTAAAAACACACTTGGTTAATGCACCCTCAGTAAACGACCTTGTTTATCAGTGGAGTTGCTTATTGATCCTTTAATTCCATTTTCCTCTCTTAAGGTGCCCACTCAGCTGTAATTATGCTCATTGTGTATAAAATCGTGCAGAAGAAGGGTTTCCTGGCCTTTTGTTCTTCATTAGTGTAATCATATTAAGCTACTTGTATGCCAATGTTATTGTCATACACTGTCTGTATGGACAAACAATGTCACCATCTAGACTTAACTAAGCAAACAGGTAAGAGCCTTCCATTGGATAATTACTGCGGGGACTGCAGATGGTAACAATTTGACCTTAAGGGTCTATCTACACAGACGGAGATCATTGGATGACCATTGAGAGAACATAAGTTGGCCCGATCTCTTAACAACCTCTTAAGCCTCGAAATGTTTGGGAGATTGTTTTGCGATTTTCATGCGGAGGACACTGGAGGGTTTTTGAGCATGAAGTGCCTTTTTAAGGTCATGCCACAGCATCTCAATCAGATTCAGGTCAGGACTTAGACTAGGCCACTCCAAAGTCTACATTTTGCTTTTCTTAAGCCATTCAGAGGTAGACTTGTTGGTGTGTTTTGGATCATTGTCCTCCTGCAGAACCCAAGTGCGCTTCAGCTTAGGTCACGAACAGATGGCCGGACATTCTCCTTCAGGATTTTTTGGTAGACAGCAGAATTCATGGTTCCATTTACCACAGCAAGTCTTCCAGGTCCTGAAGCAGCAAAACAACCCCAGACCACCACACTACCACCACCATATTTTACTGTTGTTATGATGTTCCTTTTCTGAAATGCTGTGTTACTTTTATGCTGGATGTTATGGGACACACACCTTCCAAAAAGTTTAAGTTTTGTCTCGTCAGTCCACAGAGTGTTTTACCAAAAGTCTTGGGGATCATCAAGATGTTTTCTGGCAAAACTGAGATAAGCCTTTATGTTCTTTTCTCCCAGCAGTGGTTTTCGTCTTGGAACTCTGCTATGCAGGCCATTTTTACCCAGTCTCTTTCTTATGGTAGAGGCATGAACCCTAACCTTAACTGAGGCAAGTGAGGCCTGCAGTCCTTTGGATGTTGTTGTGGGGTCTTTTGTGACCTCTTGGATGAGTCGTCGTTGCTCTCTTGGGGTAATTTTGGTGGGCCGGCCACTCCTGGGAAGGTTCACCACTGTTCCATGTTTTTGTCATTTGTGGATAATGGCTCTCACTGTGGTTCGCTGGAGTCCCAAAGTTTTAGAAATGGCTTTATAACCTTTTCCAGACTGATAAATTTCTATTAATTTGCTTCTCATTTGTTCCTGAATATCTTTGGATCGCAGCATGATGTCTAGTTTTTGAGGATCTTTTGGTCTACTTCACTTTGTCAGGCAGGTCCTATTTAAGTGATTTCTTTATTGAGAACAGGTGTGGCAGTAATCAGGCCTGGGTGTGGCTAGAGAAACTGAACTCAGCTTTCCAAAGATGTGATAAACCACAGTTAATTTATGTTTTAATGGGGGGGATCGCTTTTTCACACAAGGCCATGTAGGTTTGGATTTTTTTTACCCTTAATAATAAACACCTTCATTTAAAAACTGCATTTTGTGTTTACTTGAGTTATCTTTGTCTAATATTTAAATTGATGATCTGAAACATTTAAGTGTGACAAACATACAAAAAATGAGAAATCAGGAAGGGGCAAACACTTTTTCACACCACTGTATATACAGTTACATCTTTTAATGATCTCTCGGTGTAGGAGTTGCAACCACTTTTTATACAAAAATCTCCTCATTTCAGGGGCTCAAAAGTAATTGGACAGTTGACTTAAAAGCTATTTCATGGGCCGCATGGGCTATTCCCTCATTAATCCATCATCAGTCAATCAGGTAAAAGCTCTGGAGTTGATTTAAAGTGTGGCGTTTGCATTTGGAAACTGTTGCTGTGAACCACAACATGTGGTCAAAGGAGCTCTCAGTGGAAGTGAAAGAGACCATCCTGAGGCTGGAACAAAGAAGAAAACCATCAGAGAGATAGCAGAAATGTTAGGAGTGACCAAACAGTTTGGTGCATTCTGAGAAAAAAAAAGAGCTCACTGTTGAGCTATGGAACTCATAAAGCCCTGGACATCCAGACGTTAAGACAAAACTTAAGGCCTAAAGACCCACAAACAAGCAACAACTGAAGACAGCTTCAGCAAAGCATCACAAAGGAGGAAACCCAGCGTTGGGTGATGTCTATGGGTACCAGACTTCAGGCAGTCATTGCCTCCAAAGGATTCTGAAAAAAAAATGATGGTAATGTTAATTGTCCAATTACTTTTCAGCTCCTGAAATGAGGAGATTATGCATAAAAATGATTGCAATTCTGAAACTGTAACTCTAATTTCGATGTGAATACCCTCAAATTAAAGCTGAGACTGCACTTTATGCCCATATTGATTATATAACCGTATCTTGAATATGTTTTAGTAAACAGCTAAAATAACAAAACTTGTGACAGTGCCCAAATGTTTATGTACCTGACTATATAGTATATTTGAGATTTTTCTAGTGCTATTCTACCCCATTTACACAGGGGTGGAGATCATTAAGAGATCACTGAAAGATGAAAAATGGCCAGCTCTCTCAACAATCTTTCAGTGACTTCTCAGCAATTGCCAAGATCTCTCAATGACCTTCCAGTGATCTCAACAGTCACCACGGTCTCCTCAAAATTTTGACTCCGTCCAAAACAATGTCTCAATGATCACCAAAGTGAAGTGATCTCTCAAAGAGCTCTCAAGGTGTGCTCAATGATCTCCCATTGATCTCTCAGTGATCCTTCAATGAACTCTACTGGTCTTTCATCAAATGCATAGTGATCCCTCTCTGATCTCTCAATAATCTCTACCTTCGGAATGGAAAAATTTGGTGTTTATTGAAAGATTATTGAGAGATCATTGGGACATCAATGAGAGATTGCTTCCCTTTGGTGATTGTTGAGAGACTGTTTTGGGCGGAGTTAAAACTTTGAGGCCGTGGGAGGTCATTGGAAGATCATTGAGAGATCTTGGCAATTGGTGGGTGCTCATTGTTGAGAGATGAAAAAATGGCCAGATCTCTCAGTGATCTCCACCCCTGTGTAAAGGGGGTTAAGTGATGCGCATCCCTGTCTGAAGGCTTATCCTGTTACAGAGTAATGTTAACGCTGTTTCAGAAAGGTCAAAATATTGTAGTGCATCAAGCAAAGAAAACAACTAAGGAGTTTGCTAAAACTACTAAAATCGGGTTAGAACTGTCCAACATGGCATTAAAATCTGGAAGGATCGTGGTGAACCACCATCTATGAGAAATGAATGTAGTCGGAAATGACTGTGATCAGCGATCACTTAACATGTAACTCTGGGTGGAAAAAAATGTTGTGACATGAAATAATCTTATTGAAGCAATGCAGATGCATGCCATAATCAAGGCAGTCCAAGGAAATATTACTGTGTGACTTTGCTGCCAGGCTGTATGTATGGAAAATGGGTCTTGTATTTAGTCTTTGTATAAATAAGTCTGGGCAGCGCGGTGGCGGAGTGGTTAGCACTGCAGCAGCACAGCAACTCACCCTTGGCCGGGGGATCCTGGGTTCGATCCCAGTCCCTGACCAACAGTGATCTGTGTGGAGTTTGCATGTTCTCCCTGTGTCTGCGTGGGTTTACTCCAGGATTTCTCCGATTTCTCCATAGGATTGCTGGACTCACCCTCAGAGATAGGGTGAGGAGCTCAGTCATCCGGGAGAGGCTCAGAGTAGAACCGCTGCTCCTCCACATTGAAAGGAGTCAGTTGAGGTGGTTTGGGCATCTGATTAGGATGCCTCCTGGACGCCTCCCACTTGAGGTGTTTCAGGCACGTCCCACTGGGAGGAGACCCCGGGGCAGACCCAGGACTCGGCGGAGAGACGATGTCTCCCAGCTGGTCTGGGAACGCCTTGGTATACCCTCTGAAGAGCTGGAGCAGGTGGCTGGGGAGAGGGAAGTCTGGGCTTCTCTGCTTGAACTGCTGCCTCCGCGACCCGGACCTCCGGAAAAGCGGTAGAAGATGGATGGATGGATTTCTCCGATTTCCTCCCACATGCCAAAAACATGCAAGTTAGGTTAATTGGCATCAAACTGGGGATTCTAAATTGTCCTTAGGTGTGACTGTGAGAGTGAATGGTTGTCTGTCTGTCTGGGTTGGCCCTGCGATGGACTGGCAATCTGTCCAGGGTGTACCCTGCCTCTTGCCCAAAAGATGCTGGAATAAGCTCCAGTCCCCCGCGACCCAAAAAGGATTAAGCGGAAGACGATGGATGGATGGATAAATACTGTAAGTCTCACTACCCATATATGAATGTACTGAAAAGAGTGGCAACTTTAAATTAAACTTTCAGCGATATATTTGACTTCACACATAAAATCACCAGTCACATGTGATGAAACAGTTTTGTCTTAAATCAAGGTTCAAACGGGTTTTTTCCCTACAGGTCACACTTTGAAGACTTTTTTTTGCTTCAGGCTTATTCCAGAGTAGTGCCATGATTGAAGTCTCTGCGGTGTAAGATGCAGAAAGTGGATGATGATGAAATACATCCAGTTTCACCTCCTTAATCAGTAGATGTATCTCGTTTCACCACACGAAAACCGGACAAAACTGCAGTAAACCACGTTATTCGTTGGCACCATAGGTTGGCCATTGATTGGTTGTGTGGGTAAATCAAAGGGAAGTCTTAGTGTGTGACTACTTGATATACTCTATGAGCTGTATCACTTGTGTTTGTTTTCTCTTCTCGTCTTCTGCTTGTGTGAAGGACTAAATATTAAAACTGAGGTTGATCATTTTTGGGAAAAGGGTCTCAATAGAAGCTTGTTCCTCCTAACTCCTCTTTAACAAGAATTGCTCTAACTGATATTTTCTAGATTAGTGTTTCTTCTTTTGTTACTTTTTCAATCCTGAGTTCAATCCCAGGTCAAGGCCACCGTGTTCCTCCATGCTACTTTTCTCCCACAATACAGCGACCCCTGCAGTTCTAGTGTGTGATCAACATTGTCGATGGGAGAAACACAGTTTCTTTCTACTGTGTATAGTGGCAATGACAATAAATTTGTCTTTTTTTTCCTTATAATTCAAAACTTACTAGCAAATATTAATGCTGCGTTTGTGGAGGAATAAGATCAGGCGAGATGCGACGAGCTGGAAGGTTGCAAAGTTTTATTTTCCGTACCTTCAACATAATGAGACGCACTTGTAGCTCTGTGCGCTACTGTGCTCTACTGTGCTGCTGAGGCATGTATCATAAACTCTCTTATAGATGTTATACAGACAGAGAGAATGCATGGCACATTAGCATATTGATATACATATCAGTCAATACATATTCACGTGACCAACTGGCGCCCGGATGTCCGCTTCCTCATCCAGGGGATGTATATACAACAGTCCATTGTTCTGATTGCCCCCAGGGGCTCTCTGTCCGTATGCAAATTGTCCTCCGTTTCCTCCAGCCCTGCTGAGCGTGAATTAGAGTCAATCTGCAGTGTGCTGGGTCACCAGAGGGCTCCCCTCAGGACGCTCAGAAAGGGCTGTGACCCCCCCCCCCCACTCCGTTGTTTGGGTTCCAGCTCCGGTAGAACTGTCCTGCTGTAGAGGAGTGTCGGAGAGCATGTCAGTCCGTGGGGGAGACGGGGGAAAGGTAGAAAGGACAGTGTGCTCCGCTCCGAGTTCCAGCACGTTGAACGGCCGTGGATCGTGGGTGCAAGGGGCCGGTGCGCGTCGTGCGTAATGGAACAAGACGGCGATCGGCCGGCTTTAGGAAGTGAGGTGCGGGAAGAGCGCTGTGGAGGAGGAGGGGGAGGGGGGTGGGAGTAAGTGAGTGCCGGCCTGGGACATCAAAGGTGTCTGAGACGCGCAAAAATTGCGTGTGGATCCGCGATGGTGAGGGACTTTCCCGGTAAACTAGGGGCAGTGATCCACAGCAGCTGTGAAAAAAAAATTAAGTCTCTGACTCCTCTTGCGGCTCGGTCCGGCGAGGGTGTGGGGAAGGCGACGGCCAAATTCCCCGAGGATGCGTAGCGGCTGTGAAACAACTCCAGCTGTGTGAGGGGCTTGGCGGTGTGGCTTTAGGGGCGGACACAGCCCTAAAGCCCTCGGGGACAGCTATCGGCTAGGCTCCCGTTGTGCGCCGTGGCTGAGAAACCCATACAAAGTCCTGTGTGCGGGCTGCACGTCTGCTTCAGTTGCGTGAGCAGCCCTGAAGGTTCCGAGGATGGCGATCGTCCGTGTTTCTCGGGCATGTGCAGCGGTGGAGGACCATGTATCAGTCTGTGGAGCTGGTTTGTCCCTGTGCGTGGTGCGCGCTTGGTGCAGTGACCACATAGTAGTTGCGCTGTCTTCGTAATCCTGCGGTGTGCGTGCGGGGCTTCTGTGCGCGGGAGGTCCGCTGTCGCGAGGTGAGTCAGGGTCGAGGAGCTTGGTGGAAATCAACGCAGACGGCGTCGATGATTTCCCCATTCAGGCTGCTTCCTTTGGTTCGCTCGTGTCGCTGTTCATGGTGCGTGTTGGTCCCAGCGCTGCCGCTGATCCTCGTGGGTGTGGATGAAGAGTTGCAGGCGTTCGCTGGTCCTCTGGAGTCCACAGCGTGGTGAGAGGGAGCAGACGGTCATTCTCTCTCGTCAGGTCACCAGTGTGGAGGGAAAAGATCAGGCGAGGGGCGCACCATGACACGTCGCGTCACCAGTGTGGAGGAATAAGATCAGGCGAGATGCGACGAGCTGGAAGGTTGCAAAGTTTTATTTTCCTCCAACATAATGAGATGCACTTGTAGCTCTGTGCGCTACTGTGCTCTACTGTGCTGCTGAGGCATGTATCGTAAGCTCTCTTATAGATGTTATACAGACAGAGAGAATGCATGGCACATTAGCATATTGAGATACGTATCAGTCAATACATATCAGTCGCGTGACCAACTGGCGCCTGGATGTCCGCTCCCTCATCCAGGGGATGTATATACAACAGTCCATTGTTCTGATTGCCCCCAGGGGCTCTCTGTCCGTATGCAAATTGTCCTCCGTTTCCTCCAGCCCTGCTGAGCGTGAATTAGAGTCAATCTGCAGTGTGCTGGGTCACCACAAGTTACTTTTTATTTCATAAATTGAAGAAGTTAATAAATATACTATTTTGTAAAAGTCTTTGCGTGATGCACACATAATTATTTAAACACATTAGTTTAAAAAAATCACCAAAACATGCTGCTTGTTAAGCGGTGACCAAATTTTTGCACACCATTGTTCTCACACAAACTGATTAATAGATAAAAGTAATGGCTTTTTGTCACAATGTAATTAATATACTTATTGCAATTTTCATGTACCGTGTCTTTCTGTAATGCGCCAGCTATTTTGGATGTCTACATTTTTTTTTCAAATGAAAAAGTCTAGTCACATGACCATATAAGGAGTTCCTGCTGGGTTCTTAACTCCTTATATGGTCAAGACCCAGTTGCGGAGCTCGGACTGGGCCCATATTTTTAACATTTTATCCCACTGGCCTCCAGAGCCTGCGCTATGAATTTCAGCCACCAACTCCCAGCAGTTATACCTTTTCCACCTCTGTGTTCATTTAATAACTCCCCTATGGATGTTCAATAAACATTTCCCCTCCTAGACATCCACATATCTAGGTAGTCTGAAATTTGCAGGGGTTATTGGGCTTAATATTATAGCCATAAATCCACATTTTCAGCCCCCAAATCCCAGCAGTTATACCTTTTCCACCTCTGTATTCATTTAATAGCTCCCCTGTGGAGGTTTATTAAAGATTTCCCCTCCTTCCACATATCCAGGGAGGCTGAAATTCGGGGATGCACACCCTTGTATTCTCAGCAAAGCACGTGTCAAATCTGAGGTCAGTCTGGCAAATGGTTTGAGAGATATGCAAGGAACAGACAGATACACTGACAGAGAATCCTTGCATTTATAGATAGATGAACAAATTGAAAATTATTCTAAAAAGTTGCAAAAATCACTCAGAAAGTCCTGAATTTATGTGACCATTTTAAAAAGAAAAATGTCAAAATTTACAAGAAAAGCAGCAAATTTAACTGAAAACCAACACAAATGCATAAGAAAAATAAGAAACAAGGAGAATGTTATAAATTCACAAGGAAAAAGTGACAATATTGTGACAGAAAGGTTCAAATAAATTGTGAAAATATTAAGAAGTTTCACTAATATTGACAGGCCAAGTTATTCTTCAAGCTCGCCTTAGTTCTTCTCCATTTTAAGGCTCAAATGTGTTGTTGCTCTATGCAGGTTTCATTTTTTCTTTCTTTCGTATTTGTTTGTGGTTTGAGATGCATTTGCATTCACCCTCTTTAGTTTTCATTACACCAGAATGAATACAGGCTCATAATTCACTCATTATCTCTGTAGGATAACAATGTAAGACAGAACTCTTATCATTTGTGTAATGATTAACCAGTATGGTTTTCTTGTTCTCTCATTGACTCAGGACATGTGCTTTTCCCTATCACACTCATTTATTTGTTTATTACATTATCTTATCCTGTTCTACTGTATCAGCAGGGGTGAATAAAATCTCTTCTGTCTTCTCTGTGCTTGTTGGAATTATCTTTTCCTAATTATGTCTATTATACTATTATAACTATTATATTATATCCACTGCTCCACTTCAACAGGAACTACATCATAGTAATGAAACAAGATGGTGCCTTTAAACACAGATTCATCCATCTTTTAGAGCCGTGGTCCTCCTGTGTCCTCAGCTGCGTGGCCTGATCACACACCAAGAGTGAACGCCACTGTGGCAGGCTGAATAGAAGAGCAGCGGTTTCTGAATCCGTTCAACAAACATAGCTGTTCAGAAAGGAAACTGAGCGAGAATAGTGGCTTACAGGGTGTGATGTGATGATGGCTGTGAGTTTACTGGTAAATGAGCTGCTTTCTGTCTTTCCACCACAGTTCCTGTGCCTGAAGAATATCAGGACTTTCCTGGCAGCGTGCAGCGATGTATTCGGAATGAAGAAGAGTGAGCTGTTTGAGGCCTTTGACCTTTTTGACGTCAGGGACTTTGGAAAGGTAAGACGGCGTTTGTCGGTGAGAGATAAGTTTGTCGGTGAGAGATAATGAGGCGGAGGCAGGGACAGAGTGTGTCCACCCTCGCTGTGTACACCATCTGTCCTCGAAGACTCTTCTCAATTAGTCAAAAGTGTTTTTGTTGCACCCACTCCTGCCTTTGCGTGGAACTTATGGAACAAAGTCAAGAAATATTTATAAGAGAAAGAGTTTTTCTATTCAGCAAAGATTTAAAGGTTCCATACTTTGCATTTTAATGTGGATTTACATGTTTTTACATGCTCAAGGACAACTTTTCAGACGTTTCTGTGTTGTTTTGCAGTTTTAAGTTTTGTCTGAAATGTTTTCACCCTCCTCATTAATATTAACAAGCCCTCAATCTGATTGGGTAAAAGTTTTCTGAGAGGGCCAACCACAGTAACGAGGCAGTCAGGGTGCACTTGTTTCGCTGCCACACTGATGAAATCAGATTTTTTTTCTCAGATGGAATTTGCCTGTCATAAGAGTTCACATTCTTCTGACATGGCTCCATCCCGCCCTTTGTCCGACCGTCTGTCTGTCCCTCTGTACCTCCATCCATTGCTAGATAGGGCCTTGGCGTCAGTATGTGCTCATGGATCACCTCAAAGATCTAATGGGTTCATTCGTAACCTCTGGTAAAAATTTCATCAAAATCGGTCCAGTAGTTTTTGTGTAATATTGCTAATAAACAAACAGACGGAGGTAATTACAAACAGAGAAATTTGATGTGTTTTTAGCAGCGATATGCTTAGGACTTAACTGTGAAGTGCTGCATGGAAATGAGACCCAGAAGGAGGAACCAAGCCAGACGTTGGCACTGTGAGCTGTTTTAGTGGCAACTGCTAGAACGGATCCTAACAATGCTCATGACACATAACACCGGTGTCCTATACATGCAAAGAAAGACGTAGAATTGTATTCTGACCAGTCTTAATCAAGGTGCATGAGCACTCAGATCCAATCACTCAGGCTATGTTGGGAGTGCAGTCATATCAGTGCCTGTGGTTATTGAACAGCGCTGATGTCAGTCACATGATATATGTGACTTATATATAGATATAAGAGCATTTCAGCTCAATAGCATTGATCAACAGTATTCTTCCATTGTCAGGATATTCATGCTATATGATATATAGCATTAAAGATTAAATACCACAACAGGTCTAAGCCCGGTTATTATGCACATACCCATTTTTCATGACATGTTCAGAACAGTACAAGATGACTTTTCAAATCAGACCTGGGCCAGTTTCATATGTGGTCCTAAATCACATACTGATCCGGCATTTACAATGTGACTTCAGTATGAACAGTCATGTCGCAATCCCTCTGACTGTTTAAGAAACATATATATATATTTTTTTTTGTAAATTTGCCAATTTTTAAAGCAAATTTTCTACATTTTCTTGAAACATTTGCAAGTTTTCTTCTCATAAGTATTGTCATTTTTTCTCACAGTCATAGTAACTTTTTTATTGTAAAGTTGTGACTTTTTCTTGGTAACTTTACCAGTTTTTAGTTTTTTTTTTCTAAATATTTCTATATTTTTCTTGCAAAATTTTGAATGTTTTCCTTATGAATGAGTGACATTTTTTGTAAAGTTGCTTTAATTTTTTTTTTTTTTTGTAATATTTTTCATCTTAAATTTTCACCTTTTTATTCTAGATTTGTGACTTTTAAATGTGCATTAAAAGACAGTAGCATGCACTTCACCAGAGACGTTTTGGTCTGCCTCAGGTGAAGGTCACACGAGTGGTAGAACTGAACTTCTCCATGGGTCTGCAGTCAGAACCTTCTTGTTTTCCTCTGTATAGAAAGTATTTGGTGTCTTTGTATTGATCTGATTTCCACTTCACACTGGAGTCCAGCGTAGCTTTCATCGCAACAGTATTGTGAACAGCAACACAAAGAATCAGATCTGAGATAAAAAAAAAAAATCCAAATTGAGCAGTAAAACCTGCAACCACCTCAGTGGGTCAGATATGGTATAAAAGATCAGATTTGTGCATTCAGACAACCCTAAAACAATCAGATCTGTGTCACATTAAGGCAAAAAAAACATCAGACTTGAGTCACTTCAGGCTGTTAATGTGGACATACTCTGATGACCTTGTGATAGAGCACCCGCCCCGTGGGTTCATGCCCCAGCCAAATATTAAAAATGATACTTTCTGGCATCTAGCTTGGTGCTCAGCATAATAGAACAGGGAAAGGAAAGTTGGTTTCCCAGCCTCAGGGGGACCACAAGCCAGTGTACTCCTAGTGCTCGTCCCAAGCCCGGGTAAATGGGAAGGGTTGCATCAGGAAGGGATTCTGGCATAAAAACTCTGCCAAATCCAATAATAACATGTGGACCCTGGGGCTGTGCGGGACTAACGTGAGGACAAGAAGGATGGCAATATTTTAAAAACACACAATATGGGACCTTTAAACCTTTAAAAAAAGTCTTAGATAGTAGAAAGAATCCAGGCTTCCTGGCCTTACCTACAGTGTCGAATTGATCGTGCCATTACCGACGCTTATAAACACAGTCTGAGGCCACATTCCAGCTTTCTCTACATTGTCAAGTCAAAGCTGAAGTCAGCAACGTGACCCAGCACTTTAATTGCATCCTCTCATTAAAGCAAAAATGCCTCAGTGTGCAGACATCATGAGGGGTTAAAAGTCTGGCCTCGGGTTTAGTTCTTTGATGGGCTCTGTCTTTGCTCACATGGCTTTGAGCCCTGCTGCTGCCCTCCTAAAATCCCCAGGAGGTTGATTTAGAAATTGCAGCCTTGAGCTAGAGAGAGGGTATTACTGCTGCTGCCTTGATGCATGTGATGAGTTCAGGAAATGGCAGGGTCATGTATCCATAGCTTAAGATGTGTGTATGTGTCAGAGTGGGAGAAAAAAAAAAAAAAAAACACTTCTAAATCCAGTGTTCCTTTGAAATTCGTTTTTTTTTTTTTTTGTGGGAAAGCTGCTGGTCAAGTGGCAGACTTCTACCAAAGAAAAGTTTGTGAAAAAAAAGAGACGTCAGAATACTGACGCTGACTGAAAATTTCATTTAAACTCACCATCTCGTCCTGATTCTGTGTTGAAGCGTAGATTGATTGCTGTGAAAGGCAGCCAGTGGTTTGCACATTTCTGTTTTGAAGCCTTGAGTTCAATATTTTTACTCTTGTTCTCTTTAAGTGAAAACCAGTGAGGGGTTGCACTGACTGAAAAACTCAGGACGTATTGTTGTGACTTGTCAAAAATGCCTTGTGCTAAAACGTATCCCGGATCATCGCCTGATCGAGAATATATTAGAACTTACAAATATAACAGTGGCAGAAATTAAAGTTAATGATTAATGCCATAAATTTTGGACATGCCATGTCCAAAAAGTGACTAATGGCATCATACTTTAAGAGTGTCAATAATATTTGTGATCAGGTTATAGACATGTTTTTCCACTGGCTAACGCTTCCAGCCTTCACACCGCCGCCATCAGTGAGTGAATGTGTGCGTGAATGGGTGGATAGCAGGATCTGTAAAGCGCTTCGGCCATCTAGAGATGAGTCAAATGCACTATATAAGTGAACGCCATTTACCATTTATATAGTGTCAGTTGTTTGAGCTGTTTATCACATCCTGACTCACATATAATGAGTAAACTCTTGTGTTTTCAGTGAGAGTTGACTCATAAAATTGTAATAGGCCAGTATATATATATATAGACCAGCATATATATGCAGTAGATATACACAAATGGTTATTAATGCATTATGCAGGGAAGATGCTTTTAAAAGAGAACATATTTAATCCTTAATAGGTTTACATATAGTCAATAGCATGTCTTTTTCTCCATTTAATTGCTGTTTTTTTCTGAATTAAGTAGCTGACAGAATTAAGCCATGTATTCGTCAAGGCATTTATAATTAAAATACAGCTGGACTGCTGGCAGACTTCTTTTTTAGATTGCTGAAGTAATATTTTCAATGCTGGTAAATGAGGCCATGCATATATAAATCTTTATCCTTGCTCCTGAGAAAATACCCAATAATTAAAGGTTGGGGATTCATAGATTACTCAAGGTTGCCATTCTGCATGCTTAAGCTTTTTTGCCATCTCTCCGACCTCATTTTCTTGCCAAGAAGAGTGATATCACTCTTCAAGGATTAGAACTTCATATTAGTCCACCAGCTGCAGTTTGATAGTGTAGCTTAGGATAAAAGTAATATTTTTAGGTTTTGGAATGGGGCTATCTCCTTTTTTCTAGTTGATGAAATGATTAAATGGCTTTAACTAGCTGAAGTTGACTTAATTTAGTACTGCAACGTAATATGTCATCTGTCCATTTTCGTCCATCCACAATTTGTGGGAATTGCTACTCCTGTGAGCCAATTGCCCGGATGCCCACCAAACCCACACACAATGATCCTCAGGTGGGCCTGCATTAGGGCTGAACCGTACACCAAAATTTTTATCATTGCAATATTAACACGTGCAATATGCATTTCGCAAAAGACTGCTTGAACAGCGTTAATGTGCTTATGCATTTACGTGATGCCATTTTGGAGCAACATTTATGCAGCCTTCTTGTTATCATACTCCAATAAATTAGGATGTGCTTAAATGTACCTCAACATCACCACTAAAGAAGAGCCAAGGTGGATGCCAATCACAGAGGAAGAAAGAAGTTATAACGGATAGTGTGTGGTGGGAATCGGCTGAAGGGATGGAGAAAATGTGGCTGAAGCACAGAGACATTAACATGGTATACTAAAGTATTTGTTTAGATATCGCAATGTTAAGATTGCGTATCACATATTTGCCTAATACCGTGCAGCCCTAGTCTGCCTACTCCCTAGTCCTTGTGCTCAAGGTGAATTTCAAAGGTCACAAGATACAAATATGTGTCATTTTATCTTTCAGTTGACCTAGGTTATACACAGCTCTGGAAGAAAAAAATAAGAGACGGCTGTAAAATCTTTCCTGAATTAACATTTCTACATGTATGGCAGCCATTCAGTTTGAGTATCTGTTGAATTCCAACACAAGGAAACCTCGATCTACCTCAGGAGGTACTGATCAGGTTATCACCTAAGCATGGTAAGATGCATGAAAGCTATAAAAATCAGAGTTATTACACAAATACAGATTTCTGAGTTCTTCCTAAGTTAAAACTTCAGTGTTGCAGTGTTTAGAAAAAGCATCAACTTGTTTCCTTTGCATTATTTGATCTAAAAGCAACACTGAGTAAAATGAACAAAAACGTATAAATAGTAAAAGCAGATAAAGTGATAATTTTGCAGTGGTCTCTCTGGTCTCTTAATTTTTTTCATAGCTGTACATGTATATATAAAAAGAGAAGCAAAGGCTCTTGTTGAGCTCTGGATGTGTTTATCAGAGCGGAATAAGCAACTCTGTCATTGTCTGTTTTTTTTTAAATTTTGTACTCATGTAACTGTTACGGTAATTAACAAAAACCAATAACACATTTCCCCAAAAGTTAATTGTGACAGTTGAAATCTTTTAAATGTCCCATTTGTTGTAATTTCCTGAGATTTATTTGAAGTTCTGACATTCTCGATGATATACAGTATATTTTTAAAAAGCAACAAAACATTCCTGTGTCATTTTGCACCTCATTAATAATGATTCTTGTGTCCCTCATTTTCAGACACTCCATTTTCTGCCTGCACAGTAACATTCATGGGCCCATTTTCCAACTGGGCAAAGTTATTTCTGAGTGAAGCGTAGTAAAGGCCAGTGAAAAGTACAAACAAACTGCTTAGCTACTAAGCTAATTGCTAACACTATGTGCTTCATTTTTTTGTGTCTACTAGGCCCAGTGTGCTTTTGAATGGAAGTTTGGATCTTGCACATGCATATCAATCAATCAATCAATCAATCAATCAATCAATCAATCAATCAAAGACTTTATTCCAGACTCAAGGTCTGGCATAGTTAACACGGTCACAAAATTTGGGCTGAATGCACTCAGCTATGGAGGGGCATCACGACTGGAGACGATAACGAAATTTACGTCACACAAGCTTCATGCTCGAACAGATATTTGCATAATTTACATATGGGTTGTGATTCTGAAGCGTGGCTCAGTGCTGTTGTGGCAACAGCGTCCCTAAGAAGTATCTGCAGTGAAACGAACATCAGCATTTGTTTAGCCAAGCCATTAGCTGACATTTGCTATGATGCTAACAAAGTTCTGCGTCTCAGGTGGCTCCTGCTCTGGGGGAGGAGGTGAATATGTGACTCATGGTTGTGGAACAGGAGCCTCCTTGGTGTTTGTCCACCAGTAACCGCTAACCTGACCCCCGTAGAGCATGTTCAGAATTAATAGCCTAGGTGGCGTTGCTGTTGTTAGCTCTGAAGCTAGCAAGTCTTGGGCATGGGCTGGATCAGTATCACGGCCAACAGCAGAGAGATGGGGGATAATTACCTCCGCCAAGGAGGTTATCGGGGTGGTCTGTCTGTCTGTCTGTCTGTCTGTTAGCAGGATTACACAAAAACTACTGGATGGATTTTGGTGAAATTTTCACCAGAGGTGGTCCTTGGCCTAGAGAGGAACCCATAACATTTTGGTGATGATCTAAGAATGCATACCTCCTCCAAGGCCCTTATCTTCTCACAGTGTGTTAGCAAGAATCCTCCAAAACCACTGGATAGACTTTGATGCAATTTTCACCAGAAATGGCTCATGGCCTACACACAAACCCATTACATTTTAGAGGTGATCCATGAGGGACGGAAGGAGCCTTGGCGGATGTATGTGCTCTCTGAGTGCTTTTCTAGTCAAAGGATGGGCTTTGTCTCAGTGCTGTAGGGGGCTTCTGCCAGAACATACAAATAGAAACATTTAACACAAGAAAGCATTTTTAAGCATTAAACCCAGAAACGCATCATGTTTTAGTAAATAGGACTTCTAACAATGTTCTCAAAGCACTCAGGAATAAACTCTGAAACCTCTTCCAGAATTTCTTCTCAATTAGCTTCTCCCTGATGAGTTGAACTCGGGCACACATTCACTTTGAGTATTTGCGAAGTCTGATGGTGCCCTAAATTCTCCATGATGATTTCACCTGGCTCAGGGAGGACTGCCGTGACTATTGAGTGAATCCCCCTTTGCCCAGAGTGAATCTAACATCTCTGAAATTAGACTGCGAGCCGGTTGGTAATCCTCGCCCGACTGCCTCTGCAGAGGCTAATGGAGTGAGGCGGGCAGGGAATCTGTGAAGCTGCCATTCACCTGCAGTCCAACTGGTTTTTTTTTTTTTTTTTCCTTTCTTGTTTTAAAAATAGCCTCCGGTCTGTTCCTGAATAAAACATCAGCTGCCCTGTTTATTTTTGAGTTTATAGACTTGATAGTCTGTACGAGGGACCATGCTGGAAATCTCTCTCAGGGCTTTGAGACCAGCACTGTGTAATCTTAAAGCATTGAAGTCCTTGACTCTGCTATCTTAGAAGCCGAGAAGGAGCATTAGAGGGAGAGAGAAAAACATGACTGGAGTAAAAAAAAAAAAGTAGAGAGGGCGTGCTTGAACTGAAGAAAGCAGAAATGCATCTAACAGGTTTTGATTTGTTAGTGCTTTAAACTGTGGCTGCCCAGCAGTGTAATGTTAGGATAGCACAGAGACGCTGTAGCAGGCCTGTCTGCAGGCTTTTCTGCTCAGTGTAACAGCATCTGGTTTGCGCATCTGTGTTGCAGATACATGAGGGGGCTGTGGGCTCTGTAGGGAGAAGAGAAAGTTGGATGTACACACAGACACACACCTGGCAGAGCGAAAGAGAGAGAGAGAGAGAGAGGGGTGAAGCCTATTTAGAGACAACAGATGGAGCCACAGTATCCTCTTTTTGGTCTACTGAAAGTACCTTTAGATTCAGAAAGTAGAGGTCATTTTAAGCGTAACTGTCATTTTGCCATCTCGTGAAGTTTGAATCCTAACAATAGTGACACACAGCATGCAGCAGATGACAAAGGTGCATGTACATTAACTGTCCCAGTGTTCAAGGTACTAGATGGAACGTTTGAAAACGCCGATTTTAGTGACACGTGGTTTCTGACAGAAAAATACCAGAAAAAGAGAAAACTTGATAACCGCTGCTCTAAAATGAGAAAAATGCGCCCAAAATACTCAAACAAGAATGTATTAATAAAGATGTATCTGTAATGTCTTGCATACAGAGCAGTAAAGTGGAATAGAAAATCAAGTGTTGATACAGTATTCTTGATAAAAACAGTCTGCTCAAGTAGGTTCATTTTGTCTTCATTTAATCATTTACTTTTTGTTCTTTTTAAAGACAAAAATAGAAAGGAGATGTTTTTACCTTCTTTACATGTTTCGACTGTTCACTGCAGCCCTCGTCAGAAGTGTCAGCTGATTGCTGCAAGGTGGCATTTTATCAGCTGATAACAAAAATTATTGGATCGGAGAGCAACAGACACAAACGCTGGATCAAGGAGGCCATAGAAATCAGGAAGCGGGGAAAAGATAGCATGAACCGGGATGAGGGGGGGCCTTTATGCTTTCCCACACCTGGGACCACATTCTCCAGAGACCACCGGGCGGCGGAAAGCGGGGCCGGCTCGGTGGATCTGACAGGTCTGCCGAGCTGGCCCCACCTACGAAAGTCAGCTGATGAAATGACACCTGGCAGCAGTCAGCTGACACTTCTGACGAAGGCTGCAGTGAACAGTCGAAACATGTAAAGAAGGTTAAAAACATCTCTTTCCTATTTTTGTCTTTAATAAGAACAAAAGGTAAAAAACTTAACTTGCGCAGTAGCAGCTGGCCGCCTTGACCTATTGACATTTGAGTTTTAAGAAGTGCTAATGTGTCCTTGATGGTGACATAAAATCTATCATCGTCATCCTCTCTGACACGGTGACTCACTGACTCACTTCAATTTTATTGCTAATTTCGGTTTGTTTTAAAATAGAGTTAAAGTGCTATCTTTCCATGTCACATGAGGGACGGTTTCACAGTGCTTGGAAGCGATGACTGTTTATTATAGATCAAACAGGATATTACATTTAAAAGTCAGAGAATTGACATTTTTTTCTTTAAAAAGGCTTTTGCTTCCAATATTTCCTTTCTGTACACCGTGTTTGCATGCCTACTGCTCACCGGTGCATTATACAGCAGCCTTTATGTTTATACATGTCAAGAACGGCAAAAAACTCTCTCAGTAAACAAATTAACTCCTCACTTAGTCTGTGTTTCACTTTGCTAACTTCCATTTTGCAGCTTCTCACGAATGGCCCAGGAGATGCCGCCTCTGTATGCCACTGGCTGTATACAGTATATGCAGATTATTTGGTAAAAAGGGATCACTGTTGCTTTCTGTTGTTTTTGCAGGTGCGTTCATTCGTAAGCCTACATCAGATTCACCATGGTAACTGACAATGCTACTGTACATGGCTGTCTCATGAGTGTCATTAATCACACAAAAACTTTTTTAAAAATTATTATAAATGTAAAATGATCAATTTTACCTATATCTTTTGGTGAGGGTGGTGCTTAGGTGATGTGTGGAGAAGTGACAGACTAGGGAATGTAAATATGAGACGGAAGTGGCACACTGTGTTATTGATGAGTGTCTTCCTCTCCCCCAGTGATAAATTTAACTGTGGAAATCCACTAAAGCCTGATCCATCTCCCGACCACCCCTCCACCCCGCTGTCATCCCTCCTTCTCCTCCGTCTGTCTCTTTCCTTTGTCCTTCAGCTGTGCTTGCTCTAGCAGATCTATATGGTCAGATATCACATGTCGACTATGTGCTAATGGATACTTTGGGTGTGTCATTGCACAGCAAGGCTGAGCTGCACAAACGGTAGTCCACAAGTGCCTTGAACGCCCTTTTAACAGCTGCTGTTAGGGTGAGGAAAGAGAAATTTATGGTGAATATCTTGTGTTGAGGGGGATTTATTGTGAAACTTTGTAGGTGTCATGCAGTTAAACCTGCAATTAGACCACCAGCCTTGCAAAGCTGGGAACCCGCCTACAACAGCTTAATTAACATGGTCTTTGAAGCATAGCCTTATTCTTTCTAGTCCATAGTTTAAAGGCTTTTACACACCATGACAACACAAGAGAAGACTACAATAACTGTAAGATAGCAGTGTTAAGGTACTGAACAGTGGGCCCAAGAGACTACAGTTGATTTGAATTTCTGTATAAAGGCATACGACTTTGGCAGACACTTTGACATCTCAAATGCATGCATTATCCTTTAACTTTAATGATTACTGCATGGGAGTTATACAAATGGACATTTGGTTATTGATAACAAATATACAGTGGTGTGAAAAAGTGTTTGCCCCCTTCCTGATTTCTCGTTTTTTTGTATGATTGTCTTGCAAATGTTTCAGACCATCAAACAAATTTAAATATTAGACAAAGATAACACAAAATGCAGTTTTTAAATGAAGGTGTTTATGATGAAGGGAAAAAAAATCCAAACCTACATGGCCCTGTGGGAAAAAGTGATTACCCCCTAAACCTAATAACTGGTTGGGCCACCCTTAGCACCAACAACTGCAATCAGGTGTTTGTGATAACTGGCAATGAGTCTTTTACAGCGCTGTGGAAGAATTTTGGCCCGCTTATCTTTGCAGAATTGTTGTAATTCAGCCACATTGGAGGGTTTTTGCGCATGAACTGCCTTTTTAAGGTCATGCCACAGCATCTTAATCAGATTCAGGTCAGGACTTTGACTTGGCCACTCCAAAGTCTTCATTTTGTTTTTCTTAAGCCATTCAGAGGTGGACTTGTTGGTGTGTTTTGGACCATTGTCCTGCTGCAGAACCCAAGTGCTCTTCAGCTTGAAGTCACGAACAGATGGCCGGACACACGCCTTCGGGATTTTTTGGTAGACAGCAGAATTCATGGTTCCATTTACCACAGCAAGCCTTCCAGGTGCTGAAGCAGCAAAACAGCCCCAGACCATCACACTACCACCACCATATTTTATTGTTGGTATCATGTCCCTTTTCTGAAATGCTGTGTTACTTTTACACCAGATGTAATGGGACACACAAGTCTTGGGGATCATCAAGATGTTTTCTGGTAAAACTGAGATGAGCCTTTATGTTCTTTTTACTCAGCAGTGATTTTCATCTTGGAACTCTGCCACGCAGGCCATTTTTACCCAGTCTCTTTCTTATGGTGGAGTCATGAACACTGACCTTAACTGAGGCAAGTGAGGCCTGCAGTTCTTTGGATGTTGTTGTGGAGTCTTTTGTGACCTCTTGGATGAGTTGTCACTGTTCTCTTGGGGTAATTTTGGTTGGCCGGCCACTCCTGGGAAGGTTCACCACTGTTCCATGTTTTTGCCATTTGTGGATAATGGCTCTCACTGTGGTTCGCTGGAGTCCCAAAGCTTTAGAAATGGCTTTATAACCTTTTCCAGACTGATAGATCTCAATTACTTTCTCATTTGTTCCTGAATTTCATTGGATCACAACATGATGTCTAGTTTTTGAGGATCTTTTGGTCTACTTCACTTTGTCATGCATGTCCTATTTAAGTGATTTCTTTATTGAGAACAGGTGTGGCAGTAATCAGGCCTGGGTGTGGCTTGAACTCAGCTTTCCAAAGATGTGATAAACCACAGTTAATTTATGTTTTAATGGGGAGGGGGTGTCAATCACTTTTTCACACAGAGTCATCTAGGTTTGGATTTTTTTACCCTTAATAATGAACACCTTCATTTAAAAACTGCATTTTGTGTTTACTTGTGTTTGTCTAATATTTAAATTTGTTTGATGATCTGAAACATTTTAGTGAGACAAACATACAAAAAAATGAGAAATCAGGAAGGGGACAAACACTTTTTCACACCACTGTAAACTCTCATTGGACTGACTCTGACAAGTGGAAAAAAAAATGATTTTGCTGAACCTTTGAATGTATGTCAACTTTGTTGTACCTGCAGTCTAACAAACGCAACTGCTTTATTTAAACTGCAATGGACATGAGTGAGGACTGTGTTGGTGTAGTCATTTTTTCTGTAGCTCATGTAATTATTTTAAGGGTTACATCTCCAAAAGACAATACAAAGTGTGTAAAACAAGCTTGCAAACAGGCTTGTCAAACTTCATGAATGAAACACAGAAAATTATAAAGATTAAAACTGTTGCTACAATCGGTAACAACCCTCGCTGGAGCCTGCAGGTGGCTGTTGGGGTGGTGGAGGGGTTTAATCAACACTCAGTAGTGCAGAGCAGAGTGGCGCTAACTCATCTGAGGGGGACTGTGTAAAGTCTGCTGCTTAAAGAGACCACAGAATTAGAAAGGTTTCTGGGATGTGACGTGCAAATTGTGAGGCATGTTATGTGTAATGAGGCACAGCTCAAATTGATTGTCAGGCATTACCTCAGAATATCAGCTCCTACTAGAGATCTTGACAATAACAGTGGTAATTACCTCCGCCAGGCCGAAAAGGCCAGGAGGAGGTAATGTTTTTGCCGGGGTTTGTCTGTTTGTTTGTCTGTCTGTCTGTTGGTTAGCAAGATAACTCAAAAAGTCTTGGACGGATTTCCATGAAACTTTCAGGCGTTGTTGGAAATGGTACAAGGAAGAACTGATTAAATTTTGGGGATGATCTGGATCACCGTCTGGATACAGGAATTTTTTAAAGCATTCTTTAACACTGTGACATACGGCTATTTTCAACATGTGCGCCCAACATAAACTCTGCCTTCTTCAACGTTTTAGGCACAAAAGCACGCGGAAAACACCGTGCCTGTGTTTGCGCGACGCTGCAAAAGCTGAGACGGGCAGCTGTCCGCCGCCGGATTATTTGGCAGAAATTCCCCGGGCAGCCATAGGCGCTGCGCAAAAACCAGCTGCTCGGCAGCGTGCTGTGTGCCTGTGTTTGCGCAACGCTGCAAAAGCTCAGACGGCCAGCTGTCCGCCGCTAGATTATTTGGCAGAAATTCCCCGGTCAGCCATAGTAGCTCCGCAAAAAGAAGCTCTCTGCTGGGGAATTTTCCAAATCATCTTTGGCCGCCGAGCGCAACCCCAATAAGGATAAAGATTAGATGTACCACGAAGGTCGAGTGCAAGCAGGATGTTTGTGTCTGTGAACATTCCGTCTTTTGGCGAGTTGATACGTAACGATGTTTACAGTTTGATGAGAAGGTTGCTGCCATGTAACAATCATCTTATATCAGCAATTGTCAACTCGTCACTCACACTCCAGCATTTGGAAGTGGTGGCGTTCCATTTTATACTGAGTCCAGTATTGTATGTTATTGTTGTTACAAGACCGCCGACTGTCTGCTGATCTGTATATACTTTTATTTATTTATTTATTTTCTACTCCTTTTACTTCTGCATTTAATATGAACCCTGAGTTTGAAATAAACGTTTGAATTTTGAATAAAACCCACGTCAACCCGTCTACCTAATTGCCATCCGTCAGTGAAGCCCTCAGTGCTGCTTTCAGTGATCTAAAACGCTCACATAACCCATTGGCCTGTGGGTTGTACGCAGTTGTGTCATGACTTCTTTTGTTTTTTCTTTTGAATTCTTGCATGGAACATGGGTGGGCAATATAAGCTGCGGATTCAGCCATCACATATTCGGATAACTTATGTTGAACTGTATAATCAGAGGAGCTATTGTCTAATTTGACCTTGTTGGATTTTATTACCCCCTTTGTTATATTATTCACTTTCTTTTAACCTGTACTCTTAATCTATTCGAAATAAAGATTAATTAATTCATTCATTCATTCAATTGCAACGCCCCCAGCCTGGGAGTTTGCAGATGCAGGACATGGACACAACACCAACACTTCAGTTTATTACCTCCGCCAAGGAGGTAATGCTTTTACTACTGAACCACTAATCCTATCATTGTGAATCCAATTGCTACTCAGATGTTTTCATGGTCAAGGAATCTGACAACGTACACACAAACACTGTATGGGGGGAAC
Organism: Pholidichthys leucotaenia; assembly: GCA_020510985.1. Classification (NCBI taxonomy): domain Eukaryota; kingdom Metazoa; phylum Chordata; class Actinopteri; order Cichliformes; family Pholidichthyidae; genus Pholidichthys; species Pholidichthys leucotaenia. The sequence continues at coordinate 123,938,386 of CM035844.1, read as the reverse complement.
TGTGGCACTTGGCGGAGGTCTGCGCTCTCCGAGTGCTTTTCTAGTTTAACCTGTTGAACTCTGTTCAACTTCCCTAAAAACGCCTAAAAATAACATGCCCAAAGTAAATCAAAAGCTGTTCTTCAACCCTTTGCAGCATCTTCATGGAATTAGTCTCATTTAAAAGAAAACACTCTGAATTTTTTGGCAAAACAGTCATAATCTCTCTAAGTGCTCCTGCCACTGAGTAACAAGAAAGTTCGCCTGGGTGTTTTTTTTAGATACAATTGCTTGCACATAACATACAGCTGTCAGATACTGGCTGGAAAACACAACAGAAATGTAGAACCAAGTGTTTTCAAGCTCAGGTCAAAATTTTGTAAAAAATACCATAAAAAATGAATATATTACACAGCTTTTTTCTCAGGTTGTAACAAGGCTGTGTCTGTACTGGAAGACCAGAAATACAGCTTTTTTTTTCAGTGCGCACTGAGACGCACTAAGATGCAGAGACGTACTAAGATGCAGAGACGTGACTGCCCACGTTATTCACAGAGTTCAGGGGGTTAAAACACAGTATTAATGTGCTGTTAATAATCCACGTGTGAAATATGGTGGAAACCACGTACAAGAGATCCAGCACCTCTCAAAATATTTCCATTTAGTGTTCTTGCTTTGACAGAGTGGTTAGTTGTCAGTTTGTGGTCTCACACACTAACTCTGTTTCTTCTGTTCCCTTCAAGTTAAGTTATTTTGTAGCAGTTGTTAAATAAACTGTCTCTAAGTAAAATAAACTATAAAAATAACCATTAGATGGCTTTAGAAATTAAACATTGAAGCTCAAAAGAAGAAGACACCAACTCTATTGTCATTCAGTCCATACAGCCAATCATGTACAGTTAAACAAAATTACGTTTCTCCTATCTACAATGTTAATCACATCTAGAATCAGAGGGGTCGCTGCCATATAAGGTGCCGCTACAAACAACTTCTCCTTCCCCCATTCTGTTACGCTGAGCACCAGGCTAGAAGGTGGAAAGTACAATTTTTATATGGTCTTTGGTATGACTCGGCCGGGACTTGAACCCCAACCTCCTGGTTGTGGGGGTGGATGCTCTATCAAGTGGTGGCCTAGTTGATAGAGCATGAAGAAGCATTGAAGAAGTAGCTTCTCCAATAACAAAGATATTTTCCTATTAGCAAAGTTCACAGTCTGTCCCGGAAATATATGTTTTTGTTTTCCGTTGGGTAGACTACCTTCTAGAATCAAGAGACAACCATGGTTCCACTCACTGCAATGACAGATAAGAAAGAGGCAAACTGCGGGAAAAACACAATGTACAGCAGTCTTAGAGACAAGAAAAAGAGCAGGACCAGAGACTATCTTTGCCTGACCTAAAAAGAACATTTTACTGTATAGGAGTCATTGTCACTTGCCGTTATACACTAACCCTAGCCCTAGCCCTTTTTGCCTATTCTCACCTTGGTAATCTGGATCATTCCGGTCAGGAGAGGAGGAAGGACAACCCTCTCCACTGTTGAATCTGGACTGCAGAACCATTTTAAAACACAAGTTGTAGGGATTACATCATGTTTGTATAAGATTTATACATAGATAGATAGATAGATAGATAGATAGATAGATAGATAGATAGATAGATAGATAGATTGACGGACTTTATTGATCCCAAACTGGGAAATTACAGTGTAACAGCAGGATGACAGTAGACAACCAAATGACAGAAACACACACATGACAGACAAAGGGATTACCCATGGAAAGTAAAACTAACACGACTATAAAACCTATATATATCATAACTTAATATATGATGACCCGTATAAACACATGAATCATCCCACTGCACAATGAAGGACTATCAGGAGCAGAATGAAATGTGAGGTACCAGTTAGACTGTAAGGTGCAGTGTGGCAGCATAGCTATGACCAGAATACAACATCATAGTGAGTTATTGTACAGTGAAATGGCATGTGGCAGGAAAGATTTCCTGTACCTGGCCGTTCGACAACAAAGCTGTAGTAGTCTACTGGAGAAAGTGCTTCGCTGTCTATCTAGTGTGTGGTGGAGGGGGTGATCAGGATTGTCTATGATGGATCGCAGTTTATTTAGTGTTCTCCTCTCCATCACTGTCTCAAGGGTCTCTGGTCTGAGACCAATTACAGAGCCAGCCCTCTTGATAATCTTGTCAAGTCTGTTGGTGTCGCTGGCCCTGATGCTGCTCCCCCAACAGACAGCAGCAAAGAAGATGGCGCTGGTGACAACGGTCTGGTAGAAAAGCTCCAGCATCCTGCTACACACGTTGGAGGATCTCAGCTTCCTCAGGAAGTAGAGTCTGCTCATCCCCTTCTTGTGCGCAGCATCGGTGTTGGATCTCCAGTCCAACCCGTTGCTGATCCTGACATCCAGATATTTGTAGTCCTGAACCACCCCCACATCTTCTCCCCTAATCTGCAACGGCTGAGAAGGCGTCCTCTTCTTCCTGAAGTCAATCACCATCTCTCTGGTCTTGCTGACATTCAGCCTCAGGTGATTCTGCTCTGTCCACTCCACAAATCTGGCTACCAGTGCCCTGCACTCCCCCTCCTCTCCCCCTCTTATACACCCCACAACAGCTGAGTTGTCAGAGAATTTCTGCAGGTGGCATGACTGTGTTGTACTGAAGGTCAGTGGTGTATAAGGTAAAGAGAAAAGGAGAGAGCACAATCCCCTGTTGAGCTTCCATATCACTAGCCACCATGCCAGACAAGACACTGCCCAGCTGGACAAATTGTGGCCTGCCTGTCAGGTAGTCAGTAATCCAGGAGATCACAGAGCTGTTGACCCCCATCACCCGCATCTTCTCATCCAGCAGCAGTGGCTGGATGGTGTTAAAGGCACTGGAGAAATCAAAAAAAGTGATCCTCACAGTGTCTCCTCTGCCATCCAGGTGCAGATGGGCTCGTTGCAGCAGGCAGATGACAGCATCTTCAACTCCTAAATGGGGCTGTTATGCAAACTGCAGAGGGTTCAGCCACGTCTTCACCTGCGGCCTCAGGTGGGCTAAGACCAGTCTCTCCAGGACCTTCATCGCATGAGATGTGAGAGCAACTGGTCGATAGTCATTCAGGTCCGATGGAGATGACTTCTTGGGGACAGGAACCAGGCAGGATGTCTTCCACAGCACCAGTACTCTCTCCAGACTCAGGCTCAGGTTGTACAGGTGTTTCAGTACCAGAGCTAGCTGGTTGGCACAGGTCCTCAGGGTCCTGGCGGAGATGCCATCAGGGCCTGCAGCCTTCCGCTGACGGAGTCTCTCCAGTTGTTTCTTAACCTGGTCTGTAGTCACTGTGATGTGAGGGAGAGTCCTGGTTTCCCCTGAGGATGAGGATGAGGAGGGGGAAGATAGAGAGAGGTTCTGCACAGGAGGGTGGGTGGGGAGGGGTGTGTGGGGGCCTGGATGTGTTTTGGGGGTGACAGACTGTGAGTTGAACCTATTGAAAAACAGATTCCGTTCATCAGCTCTCTCCTGGCTCCCAGATGGCTGCCCGACTCTCCCCTTGCACCCAGTTATTTGTTTCATCCCCCCCCCCACATATCTTTAGTGTTGTTTTGCCTAAGTTTCTCTTCCAACTTCCTCCTATAATTGTCCTTGCACCTCCTCAGCATCTCTCTCAGCTCATGCTGCACTCCCCTCAGCTTCTCCTTGTCTCTGGACCTAAAAATTCTCTTCTTCTTGTTCAGAAGTGCTTTCAGGTCACTGGTGACCCATGGTCTGTTGTTGGAGAAGCAGTGTACAGTCTGAGCTGGCATGGTCATGTCTTCACAGAATCTAGTGTATTCTGTGATGCAGTCAGTCATATTGTCTATGTTCACCCCATGTGGTTCACAAAGTACGCCCCTGTCTGTCGTCGTGAAGCAGTCCTGTAGTGCATCAGCAGCCTCCTGTGTCCACCTCCTCACAGTCCGTGTGTAAGCAGGTTGCCTTTGCACAAGGGGAAGTTACTTGGGTGTTAACATGACCATGCAGTGATCCGATTTGCCAATGGGGGGTAGAGCTGTGGCACTATATGCATCTCTGACATTGGCATACAGTAAATCCAGTGTTTTGTTTTCTCTGGTGGGACAGCCAACAAACTGGTGAAAGTTTGGTAATGTTTTTCCCAGTGAGGCATGATTAAAATCACCCCTGATGGCCATTACTTCTCCAGTAATGTGGCCACAGTGGAGCTGATGACGTCACAGGCCACGGCTGTGTCAGCTGACAGAGGGACGTAGATGATAATAATTAAGGCACACTTCATTTCTCGTGGCATATAATAAGGTTGCATACTCACAGCCAGCAGTTTAATATCCGGGCTGCAGCACTTTTTGTTCACATAAATATGTTCAGGATTACACCACCTTTCATTGACAAGAAGTGCCACTCCTCCTCCCCTCTTTTCCTGCTGCTTATCACGTCTCTGTCCCCCCGTATAGTCTTGAAGCTAGGCATCGCTACGTTTACATCCGGGATCTGTGAGTGTAACCATGTCTCTGTGAGACACATGATACTACATTCACTATACTTCTTCTGCATCCTGACCAGCACTGTAAGCTCATCTGTTTTGTTTCCCAGCCATTGTACGTTCCCGATGATGGCCATCGGTACAGTCGGCTAATGCTTCCTCCTCCTCCTCCTCACTTTAGCTCCAGCCCTTCATCTGCGGCATCTCCTCTTTAGCTCAACCGGGATGAGGGGTTTCGCTCCGGGCAGTAGCGCTGGCCTCCTCAGCGCAATCAGCTGTTTGCGTGTGTAAACAATGCATCCGCCACTTCTGTTGATCTTCATTGCTCGAGGAAGAGAAAAAACTAGAGAAAAACCGGGCTAAAATAGAAAAAAAGTTGGTCCAGTCTTAATCCTGGTTAATAAGAGACACATTATATACAGGAATAAGCAGATAGAAACACAAAGACACGAGAGAGTTGCTGCTGGTACAGCCGCCCTGCCTCCGGCACCATTAAAAAAAAAAATACATGAACACAAAATACATGGTACACACTGTAGTTCTTTTGTTTTTCAGTTATCAGGTGGCCTTTTCACAATGTATCAAGCATAAGAAAGCTTTTGAACACCTTTGTGCAGTTTTGCATGCATTACCAAGCCAAAAATGTATAATAATCAAAGATAAATATCATTTAGACTAATGGGATTATAATCTTAAGAGGCTGTGATAATATTGCGACTGTTGCAGTGTTTTCCAGTCATGATGACCACGCTATAAAAATCTGATATCATGACAACTGTATTTCCTACTATAAATGTGAACTTCCTAATGAGGGAAATGACAGTAGATGTATGTAGACAGTTCAGATTTTGCAGTGCAAACACAATGTAACATTTTGTGCTATGGGAAGAACAGACAGAACCCTGTGCACTGTCAAGAGACTGTGTTGCGTGAGCACATGTTGACACAATCATCACCATGGGCAGCGTTAGGCAGCTTCCATGAATTTAAACTCAGCACCCCTAAAATTGGAGTGAGAAAAGTTGTGATTATAAAATTTTAGCTTGTCTTTGAAAAGCTGAAATAACATCCAAAACATATTCAGTAGTTTGTTGTTTAAACTTTTTAAAAGTGAAAATGAAAACATCCCCCTGCCACGCAAATGGTGTACCTTTTCACACATGTTTGCTTCCCTGTACCTGCATGTACTGTGCTGTAGCCCTGGCGCGCACACAGAGAGAGGTCCCTCCCTATCTCAACTGTGGGAGGCTGCTGCAGCTTTTCTACTGGCACTCATAATGAAGTATGATATGAGCCTCAGCTGGAATATTCTGCAACATTATGAATAGTTTTTGGGTCTGCCTTAATTTATTTGGTAAGAGTAGGATGCATACCTGCAGTTGGGCAGCTTAGTGGAGCAGTGGCTAGCACTGTGGCAGCACAGTACGAAGGTCACGGGATTGATTCCACCCCTGGCCATCGTGGGTTTGATCCCACCCCCTGACCATCAGTGACCCTTCTGTGTGGAGTTTGCATGTTCTCCCCGTGTCTGCGTGGGTTTATCTCGGGTACTCTGGTTTCCTCCCACAGGCCAAAAACATGCAAGTTAGGTTAATTGGAGACTCTAAAGTGGCCCTAGGTGGGAACGTGTGTGTGAATGGTGAAGGAATTGGTGCCATACCGTGGCTGCCTCATCCATCCAGGTGGATGCCCTGAATTTACCTCTGGGGATTAACAAAGTATGCAAAATACAAAAAAAAAAATACCTGCAAATATTTAGGTTTCAGAATACGTGAGGTTTTCATGGGGTAGGGGTTGGAAAATAGGCTATTAGTATGCTATAAATATCCTATACTATAACAGAAAATGCTGCATCTTTGCTCATTTTATTTTTGATTTCTAATTTATGAGGAAAACCTCACAAATTCATGAGAGGAAAATCTCAAATGTACAAGAAAAAAGCCCTAATTTAGCACTAAACACAAATTATGAGAAAAGTTGATTTAAGTGGGAAAAAAATCTTTCAAATTTACAAGGAAAAAGTAGTGAATCTAGAATAAAACTGCCCCAAATTCAAGAGAAAATCCTCAGACTGTCCAGACTAAAGTCACATCTCAGTAACTTCTTAACTAGTTTGGGGTGACTACTCTTATGTACAGTATATTTGAGTGATAATATACAAAGATAACCTACGCTTACTTGTGTACAGTTTCAGGCTACTCTGCCACCTAAATTAGAGATTTTTTTTAATTGAAAATGTGGAAATTTTTATGTGAATTTGGAGAGTTCTCATAAATTACCTACTTTTTATGATTATTTTTGTTCTTTTTTAATTATAGACTTTTTAAGAAACTTCATGAAATTTGAAACTTCCTGAAAAATTTTTGGTCATGGATTGACATTTTTTTCTTGAATTTGTGACTTTTGCATCATAAACTGGCATCTTTTTTCTTCTGTCTTTGCATTTTTGCCTCAATAATTTTCCATCATTTTTGCATTGATTTTTTTTTTTGCTTAATTTTTTACAAATTATTGCAAATGAGCTACATTTCCCTTGTGATTTTCTGACTTTTCTCTCAACAATTTATTAATTTTCTTTTTCTTAATGAATTTATTAAATCTTTTAAATAGCGTCCTGTGTTTAAATTCTCAATGACTGTAATTGTACATATGTGAATTTTTTCCTCATAAATTCGCAACTTTTGGCATGAATTTGTAACTTTTATCTTTGAAATTAAAGGTTCTTTTTTCTTGTAATTTTGCATTTTTTTCTCTCATGAATTTAGTACGTATTTTAAATAAATGGGCAGTCGTCCCTATAAATTTGTCACGCTATTGTAGTAAATTTGAAGCTTTTATTGTATAGATGTTTGTGATGTTTTTTTCCTTGTAATTGTGTAGCTTTTTCTGAAAGTTTTGCACCTTTGGAAAATTTTGAGACTTGAAAATTATGACAAAATATTTATGCAAAATGGGCAGCACAGTGGCACAGTGGTTAGCACTGTGTCAGCACGGTAAGAAGGTCACGGGATCGATTCCACCCCTGACCATCGTGGGTTTGATCCCACCCCCAGACCACCGGTGACATTTCTGTGTTGAGTTTACATGTTCTCCTCTTGTCTGTGTTGGTTTACTCCGGGTACTCCGGTTTCCTCCCACAGGCCAAAAACATGCTAGCTAGGTTAATTGGCATCAACTGGGGATTCTAAATTGTCCTTAGGTATGAATGTGAGAGTGAATGGTTGTCTGTCTCTCTGTGTTGGCCCTGCGATGGACTGGTGATCTGTCCAGCGTGTACCCTGCCTCTCGCCCAAAGATGCTGGGACAGGCTCCAGCCCCCCCACAACCCACAAAAGATTAAGTGGTAGACGATGGATGGATGGATGGATATTTATGCAAAATATGTAGATTGTAAAGTAGCTTCCTTCCTTCCTTCCTTCCTTCAAAACCACAGGGATTCTCTTGTTAATGGCAAAAGTGGGATAATCCTGACCTCTGTTAGACCAAGGGTGTCCAATCATGTGCCATGGAGGGCCAAGACCCTGCAGGCTTTGCCTCCAACCAGTGTGTTCAACAGCAGATTTCACTGAACTTCTTCCAACTGATTGCTGATCAGTGAAAACACCTGCTGAAGAGACTGGGTAGAAGAGAAAACCTAAAGGATCTTGGCCCTCCATGGCACATAACTGGACACCCCTGTGTTAGACCATTGAGTGTGATGGTTGAATATTGCTACTTAACTTATTGGACCAAAAATGCCAGGGACGATTTTTTTGTCCCAGTCCGGCCCTGGCTAAGACAGCTAGTTGCAGACGTTTTTCTTTAATGGTTACATTGTCAGTCGACCACTGTGCACTGTTTTGAATTTGAGAGAAAAAAAGCTGTTGTCGTTTTGATATAAACAAAGTATTAAATACAAGCTGTCACTGTTTTTATGTATCGTCATGTACCATGTTCACTAACTAGAAGCCAGAGATTAGATGCATGAAAGATGATAACTCTAACAAAATAATGTGTGTGTGTGTGTGTGTGTGTGTGTGTGTGTGTGTGTGTGTGTGTGTGTGTGTGTGTGTGTATGCGAAAAGGGTGTGTGTGTGGTGGAGCTCATTGGGTGCTCAGCACCCCTAAAGCGCAGATCCTAGAACCACCCCGATCATCACACTCGTCAACAGTGGTTATTTGCCTCAGTTCAACCTCTGTCTGAAAAACCTTTCTTTCTTCACATCAAATGCATTCAGGCTTACATTTTCCCTAAAACTTCTTTGACAGAACCTACTGTAAAGCTGTGCTGAAAGCTCTGTGGATAATTCATGGACTCTCAGTGACTTGACTGAATGGCAGCTGATTCCACTGGAAGCACACTTTGTTCAAGCGTGAATACACACGTGCAAAAACACACCCTGACACACTTGCCAACCAAACCAGGTTGCAGCTCTCTGAAGATCACTCAGCCAGAGCCTCCCTCCCTCTCTGCTTGCCAGTTGCAGAAACCGATTGATGGTTTGATTGTTTCATGGATGCCAAAGAAAAAAGACAACTTCTTTGGTGATTGTGCACATTTGTTTGGTCCTTGACTGTGTTCAGTAAATGTTTTTGTTCTGGCAAACCATCACCCTGCTCTGTTCACATGTATACACAGTTGAGTAGGATAGTTTACATGGGAAGCTGATGGCTTTATGTCGTACTCAGAAAATTAGGCTTTTTTGAAGCAGAGTAGTTTGTTTCCCTTTAAAGATAAGTCAAATTTTACTCCAGCTGAAATAGGCATAGTTATAAGAGATCAAGATTTCTCCCACTTACCTAACTTAATGATCTTTTATGTATTCTTACACTAATGAATTCATGTTTTCTGCCTAAAATGAGAGAATTTTAGTTTTGCTCTCAGATTAAACTTTCTTGCTGTGAACAGCCAGCCAGTGTTGGAAAATGTGCCCCTGAAAATGTACAGACAATAACCAGAAAGTAAAATTGCCCATATAAACAGCAATCCTCTGGACGAGCACATGATAAACACTTTGTGTGTGCATTTTTCTTGTGTGGCCATCAGTCCTGCTGTGGACCCTTCACTGGCGCTCTCACAAAGGGCTTGAGTGATTACCCATGTTGCTCCGTTGTGTTAAAACCGCTCGTTCAGATTTATCTTTATTCTGCAGAAAGAAGTGAATTCAGAATGCTGTTGCTCATTTTTGTCTTCGGTTTGATCCCTCTGTCTTCTTTGAAACTTTTGTGAGAAGTTGTTTTTATTCATCCAATGGTTCTGAACCAAGCAATTTGGACAATAGGCATTCCACAAGTTACAGTATTCCCTGATAACCACACCCGGATGTTTCACTGGATATGTATCACTCTGCTTCATTGTGGTCTAATAATTTTTTTCCTGGCCTACAACTATGGGTTGCATACAACTATTTTTGCTGTATATTCCTGGATGATAGGATTATCATAATTTGGTTCTGCCCCAATAATTATATGGAAAAGTTGAAAACTGCTCTCCTTCAGTGACATATTAGGATCTTCAGAGAAAATGGAGGTGGGGGGTATTGCACTTGTCTCAGAGGGCTCTTGTTAAATATATGCGTAAAATGATAATAAAACTATTATATTCTGTATTGTATGTTCTGGGTTTGTGTTAATTTCTACTCTTAGATGCTCCTGTTTGTTTTTGTGTGGCGATACTACTTATGGCAGAACAGTAAATCACATATCATACATCAACAGTTGAGGTCATACAGTATCAGTGAATATGGAACTGTGCTGCTATGTATATTCACTGGGACCGCACTCCCTCTCATGTAATATTGCTTACATAAAGTTGCTCAATTTCAAATGGAAAACTAATGAGATATGACATTAGTGGTGAAACCAGTCACCTTCACACCCAACAACTGCATTTAACATTGGTGTTCTGATGCTGTCTAGCTAAAGCCAAAGAGCACGAATCATTTTTACCTCTGGCAAGGGTGAATTTAGCTGATACCATTTCAGTAGGCCGAGGCCATATACATGTGTATATATAGAGGCTCCTCATGACCTCATGGTGGTTTCATCAGGCAGGAAAGATACTCCGTCCTTGACAATCTGGTTCTCTGTAATAGGGGAAATTGTGGCTACACACGTCATAGATTGCCGTTTTACTCAAAGTGAAACACAGTTCTTCTTAAAGATAACACACCGTGTGTCTCCAGTGCACAATAGTCGTATTTTCTTTATTTCTAATTTCTTTACAGTATTTCTTATCTCATTGTTTTTGTCATGTCAGGTACTCCACCAGTACCAGGCTAAAATAGCAAGTTAAGATGAGAATCAGGCATTTAACAACGCTACTTCTTCTTAATATCTGTCATTAATTCACAGAATTTAGTTGAAAGACAAAGGCTGTTACACATGTCCACCATGTTTTCTCAAATATAAAACCTGATACTTCTAACAGCCCTTCTCTGACATTTGAAATATCACATAGGTGTATTAAATGTGGTTGAGGGAATAAGCTGCATGTGAGTGTGCATGTCTTCCCGTGTTTGCATGTGTGTGTGTGCGCGTTTGTGCACGCTAGAGTGAGTCCCCTGAGGACCAGTTCCTCTCCAGTTTTGGTAAGCAGCAGGAAACAGGAAGAGGAAACAGCAACCACAGATCCCCTCCGGAGTTATTTCTTTCTATATTTAAATTTGACTTGAGGTGTAGTGGTGTGTTCAGTTGTGTGGTGCGTTCGGTGTGTGCGCTATGCTGTCAGAAATCACAGCTACCTCCCCGGTGTGTCGCATTTCCCACCCAGGTTACATGGGCTCAACGTCCACGTCAAGACTCGCAGTATATTTTGTGTTTAAGTGTGTGCGCACGTGGATGTGTGGCACCTAGACAGCTGGATTTCCCCTCGCCTCTTTTTTCCTGTCTCAGGCTCTGTCGAGTCCACACACTTCCTGTGGCCGCTGGAAGTGGAAGTATGTGTGCATGAATGAGAATGTGCATGAAGGGAAAAAAAAAATCATGCTCTGCTTAGAAAAAAAAATGGGATAGAGGAAAAAATTCACATTTATATGCCTGTAATTTTTGTTCCTCTTTGTCTTTGTGTGTGTGATCACCGTGGCCGGGGGCACACCTATCTGACGTCTCTCACAAAACCCGATGAACGATGTACTACTGAGTCTGCTTTTATTGGCTTTGTTGGTGTAAAAAAAAAAAAGTTGGACATGCAGGGAACACTGCAGCCAGTGGCAGCCAAGCATGTATGTCCTGCATCTGCATCGTGCCCCTCGCCCTTCTCAATCACTCATTTGCTCAATTTCACAGCCGATCAGAGTGCTCTTTTGCCAACAGGTCAGACGCTGATTCAACTTGCTGAATTAGCCAAACAACAAAAAGAAAGGAAAGAAAACAAAAACAGCAGCAAGGATTGTTTCGTGCTGATGATGTTGGACATATCAAGCAGACCAGGTTCACTGATGGCTGGTCATCAGGCGCGTCCCGGGCCTCTGTTGAACATTCTTGCCCCACACTACTTCAAGTCTGCTAGTGGGTGTCTAGGATACAAAACCTCCATGTCATCCCACTAGGGAATTTTAGTTGAATCTTTAACCTTGAAAGAAATATTCAGAATTGGCACAATGTAATCTAGTATCCACCGGTGAACAGATAAACACGATGAGAGGACTGTGAAAAAGATAAAGGGGAGAAGAGAAAGAAAGGAAGTAAAACCAGGGCAAACTGCTTTTCAAAGTAAGACAGCAGCCATGAAGAGACGAGGAGCAAAGAAATGAAAAAACACCTAAAAACTAAAACCAGCCACACACCCAAAGATAAACGGACCGATTTTAAGCCCGATTCTAACCATTCTAGCAGACATAGAAAACTGGTGTGAGGCGGGGTACACAGGATCCAGTCTGCTTGGTAGATGGTTGTGGCTGCTCCAATCTCAAAATGCAAAGCGGCATGTTGACGTTTTACGAGTTAGGGTGGGGGCAAAATTCATACCATGTAATATCACCATACTTTGCCATACTTTAAAACATATTAATGGATAACATAGGGATGCAAGTTATCAATTAATTAGTTATTATTTTTTCACTTACTCCCCTGGAGTCTGCTGCAGCTCTCTGACCGTCTCTGGCTGGTGTGGAGCACAGACTGTCAATATGGTGTGGAGCCATCACCAGCCTGTCTCGTTAGTCCAAGCCGGGCTGCTCTGCTGCTGTGTGTTGAAATGTTACCTTGGTGGTAAACTGGGTCCGGCCTGCTTTTGCGTCTGTCAGCGGGTTGAAGGCAGCAGTGATGGGTTGTTGCGCATGTGTAGTCTTTTTCCTGGCTCCGGTCTGTGCGAACTTCAAACTCGCACATCATCTGAACTGGCCAGTCTTATTTTGGCTCTCCAACATACCCCGGGAGGACAGGGTATGCACAGGCACCGCACATGCGCATTGGGGGCTTGGCATCGTCTTCTGCTCTTTTTCTTTTGTTTCGGTTGAAAGGTGGCAATGGCTGACCGCGTGCGCCCCCACCTGGACGGCCATGCCACTACATTTCATAGAATAAACTCCCATTGAAAAGGACTGCGGCATTATAAATTAATTGACAACTAATTTAATTTAGTTGACTCAATTCTTATCGACAGTTAATCTAAAGTTGATTAATCATTAACATCCCTAGTATACAAACATAACTATTTGGCTACTTGGGTAATAGAATCATAAAAAACAGTTACATTTTCTCACCATTAGATGGTGCTAAGTGTTCATTCTCTGGTGCAGTCAGGGCAGCAAAAGGAGGGACTTGTAATATCTTGCCGAGAGTTGGACAAGACAAAGGAGGAGCGTGGGACATCACAAAATATGATATTGCAGCAGTGAACTTCATGCATAATCGTGATATTGTATCATGGGGCGATATCTTGTTGTTGACTGTCATGTCTGTTTTCTGTACAGTCATGTTTGACTGACTGAGATGCCAGTTCCACTTATTTACCTCACTTTTGGCATGTTTTTTTTTTTTTTTTCAGAAAGTGACTTCTACAAATGAGGCGTTGCATTTCTTTCTGCACTATAAGGCACCAAAACAGACACAAGCTGACCCCAAAATGCACGTGAGAGAGACTGGATTGGTGTGTGAGAGAGACTGAGTGTGCATGAGTCATATTATGTGGGCTGGTGTTCACAGATCGAGTCATTTGCTTGCCGCGCACGATTTGGTAACAACGGCTGGGACTGGTTGTTTGTGAATGAATGTTAGTGTGTGGGGTGCTGTCTCACTCACACTGCTGCACTCCACACACTAGAAAAACAAAATTTATTGTTTGGCGTCGCTTACATTTTTACCTCTGCCAAGGAGGTAATGTAATCGGGGTGGTTTGTCTGCCTGTCTGTTAGCAGGATTATGCAAAAACTATTGGACGGATTTTGGTAAAAATTTCACCAGAGGTAGCCCTTGGGCCAAGGATGAACTCATTAAATTTTGCTGATCATCTGCGAGTGCATACCTCCACCAAGGCCCTTGTTTGTATTTGTGCAGCAGGATTACACAAAAACTCCTGGATGGATTTGGATGAAATTTTTTACCAGAGGTGGTCCTTGGGCTAGAGAGGGACCCGTAACACTTTGATGATGGTCCGAGAATGCATACCTTCACCAAGGCTCTTATCTTCTCACACTGTGTTTGCAAGAATCTTCCAAAACTAGCGGATAGACTTTGATGCATTTTTCACCAGAACTGGCTCGTCGCACACACATGAACCCATTACATTTTAGGAGGTGATCCATGAGGGACGGAAGGAGCCTTGGCAGGGGTATGCGCTCTCTGAGTGCTTTCCTACTTCACTATTTTAAACATTTTTTTTTTTTGCAATCTTTTGTGTAGGCTAGGTCTAAAGGTACTTTTGACACATTGACTTTTATAATTTTCTGTATTTCATACCTGAACTTACCATTCTCCGGTATTGCCATTCTCTAGTATGACTGACAGTACTTGTACTTGCAGGAAGTTTAATGTGAAGGCTTTATCACACTGTGCGGCTGGGTATTGAGGTTACGGCTGTGCAGTCATGGCAGGAATTTAAAGGCTACTGCAGAGTCAGGACCAGCCTGAGCGCAGTGAAGCTAAGCCACCACAGTAAGGATCAAAGGAAGCAAAGACTGAAGTGGAGCGCTACAAACCTGTAACCTGCTCTCCTCCTGTCACTGCCCTACTTTCTGACAGATTTTTTTTTTTTTTTTCCTTTTGCTCCCCAAGACTCAATATTGCGGGCTTTGATACGTGGAACTTCAGGGGGAGAAACCTTCATCTCAGTCTGGGTAAATTATACATGAAAGGTTTACTCTGGTGATTAAAACTGTGATCTGGTCTAGCATACAGTAAGGTGGCAGCTTTATTGTGATTGATGGCATTATCTTCTTCTGTGTTACCGCTATCTCTCAGTTATACAGTATAAGTCAGTGTAGTAAGTTTACCATTACAGTTATTTTGGTGATTTATTGGATTTTGTTTCAGGGGCGTATTGTTCTCTGTGGTCTGTGTTATTTTAGAAGCTTCTACAATCCCAAAAGAACATAACATGATGGTCTAAAAATGCTTTGAAATACTAGACTTATGTTATTCCCTGCCCTATTCAGTCATAGCCTTTGTAACATTAAATATATATATCAACTGTGGATGGAGTTGCTTGGGGCATATTAAACTTGGGGATCCACTCATAAATTTTTTTTTAGTGGAAGACTGCTATCCATACACATTGGATACTTGGGAATCTTATATGAGACAGCTACAGATTTGATTGATTGTGGTTAGGTCTCCCACAAAAGTCAGTACCAACCAGTCACAATGGAGGAAATACAGCTTGAAAGGTGGACAGTTGCAGCTAAAAAGCTCAATGACATGATGCTGCGTCTATCATCCGGCAACTGCCCGAATGACAAAGACGCTTGCACACAATGATACTATATGAGTTGACGTCATTTCAATTTTGACTCGGCCTAGGTCAGGGGTCTGCAACCTGTGGCTCCAGAGCCACACGTGAACCATGCTTTTGCCCATATTCATTGGCTCCCTGTGGTTTTGAAAAAGTCATAAATTTACTGAAAAAAGTCATAAATTTATGATTAATGTACAAGAGAAAGGTGCAACTTCAAGAAGAAAAACTCTCAAATATAAGAGAAAACTGACGCATATTTATGAGAATATACTGCTTATTTTTAAGAAAAAATCGTGAATTTACAATAAAAAGTTCCAAAATTAAAGAGGAAAAAGGCAAGTTTACATGGAGAGTTTTAAATTTTAAAAAAATAGGAAAAAAGCTACACATTTACAAGAAAAAAGCCACAGATTTATGGAAAAAGTTGCAATTTTTTTTAAACTCACAAATGTATGTGGAAAAAATGATGCAAATTTACAGTTAAAAAGATGCAAATTAAAGAAGACAATGACAAATTTGTGAGAACAATTCTGCGCATTTACAAGAGAAAGTTGCCAATTAACAAGAACAGCTTGACAAATTTCGGCGAAATAAGTTGTACGTTTTTAAGAAAAAGTTGCAAATTTAAGAGTAAAATGTTGCAAATTTACATAAAAACATATCAGTTTTCAGGAAGTAGGTTGCAAATTTATTTCATATTTGGGGGAAAAAAAATCAGAAGTTCAGAGGAAAAAAGCCTCAAATTTATGAGATAAGTTGCAAATTTATGTGAAAAATCTCAAATTTATATTTAAAAAGTTGGAATTTAATAAAAAGGGTGCACATTTGCAAAAAACAATGTAAAATGCTTTTTATGAGCAAGCAACGTTGCAGTTGCATTTGGCTCTTTAACTCTTTTTTTAAGACTCAAAGAGGTTTTGTGGCTCTGTGCAGATTTTTTGGACAAAAATGACATAAATGGCTCTCTTCATGGTAGAGGTTGCTGACCCCTGGCCTGGGCTATACCATATGTATGCATATAAGTGAAGGCCCTGGTCAGTTTTGCTGTGGATTCATCACACTGGAATGAGCCACTCTGTTCCTGACAGTCTGGTTAAAGTAAGGATTAAAATGACTGAACATTCAATGTAGGGTTTAGAGGGGCTTGCGCCCTGACTTTGCACCTAGTGAGCCGCAACCTCATTCACTCCTTTCATTTCTGCAAAGGACTGCAAGCCATTTCTGAGGATGACTCCTGCATTCCTTCCCAGAAATTAATGGAGTGAGTTGAGCTGCAGATCAGTGACAAAGTGTCTCTAAAACCTGAAGTTCTATAGATCACATTTGTTGCTCAAGTTTATGCTCTAGATTGGTCTCACCGCTTCTAGAAGACCAAAAGGTGCACATCCTCTACCGTGATCCCTGAGTATATTTAATGCCTGCTGACAATAATCAATACTCAAAGTATTCGACTCCACTTCCTCTTGGGCACCTGCTGGCTTCATCCGAAAGATGATGAATGAAGGAGATTTTTATTTTCAACCAATGCAGTCTGCAGTCCGACACACCTTTTAAAAAAAAACCGTTCACCTAAAGTCTGTCAGGTGGTGCCGGAGGCCCCGTCTGTCATCTCCGTATCTTAGCTAACAGGAGCTAAGGAGATTTCACACGGACGTTTATGCTCTTCTGATCTAGCTGAGATGTGTTTCTGTAGAGATGCTGCAGAAGCCAAAGTGAAACCTGCGTGAGCGTCAACAATACATTTTCCAGATGCTCAAGGCTCCGACTGTGAGGAGGGGGTTGGGGCTTTTTTTTTTTTTTTTTTCATTTCTCTACGGCTTCATAAAGGTGGAGTGGGCGGACGCGCTGTCATTCAAAGTGGGGGCGATTCCAAAAGCTAATCTCCATCCTCCACACTCAGATCTGTTCCCCCACCATAGCAACAGCTCTGAGTTATATAATATCCAAAACCAGGCTCAAATCACATGGGGAGAGGGAGAAAAAAAGTTTGAATGAAATAATACATGGAGACAGCCTTCCGATTCATCTTACATGAAAAGCTCTTTGGTTTCTTACTGAATGTGGTCAGCATTCTTATAGGGGATGAGAGCCACAAACTATTAATGAGTGTGCAGCTACTTAGTGAGAAGCATTCCACAAATGGTCAGTCCCAACAAGATCAACAGCAACCAGGAGGACAGTCTGCTTTATATAACAGTGCTGACATGGCTGTAAGACAGAGTAAGGTAGGTGTATGTGATTCGGACTGCACTTCAGCAGCAGCTGCACACAGCGTATCACAGAGAATTACTCTTTCTGAATTCATTTTTCTGAATCTCCTGTACCCTCTCAGAACATCTGCTTGTGGCAGGAGTCTACTGTATAGCAAGAAATAATACCACGTTTAACTAAAAACTCAGATGTAATGGTTAAACATAAGAAACACTCCAGATGGAGGCATTTTTCATAGGCTAGTCTTTATTGGGGATGGGAATCGCGAGGGACCTCACAATTTGATTCAGATCGCCATTCTTGGGTCACGATTCGATCCTATCATGATTCAGTGATAATCACGATATTGGGATAATCGAGGGGCAGCGCGGTGGCAGAGTGGTTAGCACTGCGGCAGCACAGCAACTCACCCTTGGCCGGGGGATCCTGGGTTCGATCCCAGCCCCCGACCAACAGTGATCTGTGTGGAGTTTGCATGTTCTCCCCGTGTCTGTGTGGGTTTACTCCGGGATTTCTCCGGTTTCCTCCCACATGCCAAAAACATGCAAGTTAGGTTAATTGGCATCAAACTGGGGATTCTAAATTGTCCTTAGGTATGACTGTGAGAGTGAATGGTTGTGTGTCTCTCTGTGTTGGCCCTGCGATGGACTGGCGATCTGTCCAGGGTGTTCCCTGCCTCTCACCCAAAGATGCTGGGATAGGCTCCAGCCACCCCCGCGACCCCAAAAGGATTAAGTGGAAGAAGACGGATGGATGGATGGATGGGATAATCGAGTATCACGATCCCATATATTTCAAATTTTTTCACCTTATTCAACCTCAAATCATGTCCCAAAGTAAAACAGTTAACATCTCTTTCATATGATAAAGTATTCTTGGGGCCTTATTTTTCGCGGAGACACGTCTGTGCACACACGGAGGGTGGTGGACGGTGTTTGGAAGTGACTCCCACTCCAGATACGTCTAGCTGATTCTGTGAACTCTTTTAAAAAGCAGCTGAAAACTTTTTTGTTTAGCTTGGATTTCTGTTGAGGTTCAGCTGCTTTGTAATGGTGAGGCTGATATTTTTAAATTATTTTAATCTTGTGTTTTAACTTGTTTTTATATTTTTAAAATGATTTTTATTCATCAGCTTCCTTTTATTCCATTTTTATTGTGCAGCACTTTTTGACTATACGTCTCTGAAAAGCACTTCTTAAATAAACTTTACTTAGTTGATGCTTGGAGAAAAGGGCACAGGTCAAGTGGATCCCTGACCAAGTGAGCATCCCAAGTGGACCTCGGGATCCAATCTGTCCATGTACAAGTCAATTTTCAACCCAGGGATTTATAAAGTGATTCCGAATTTTCTAAAACCTCATTCAGAACATTATAGTTCCACATACCTATTCTGTGGATTTTCATCTGGGGGTAGCCAGCGGTGATGAGCAGCAGCGGTGGAGAAGAAAAGTCTTTTGAAAGCAGAAACAGCATCAAAACCTTCTCTGGGTCAGCTTAGCTGTCATCTTACACACACACACACACACACACACACGCACACACACACACACGCACATATGTATATATACAGTATATATATTTTTACACTTGCTGGTGACCGGGAAAAGTTTTTCCAACAGTTTTAGATAAATTCTTGTTGTTGTTCTCCTTCTTCGTATTTACAAATCACTGGATCAACAATGTGCAGTGCATTTGGAAAGTATTCACAGCGCTTCACTTTTTCCACATTTTGTTATGTTACAGCTTTATTCCAAAAGGGATTAAATTCATTTTTTCCCTCAAAATTCTACATACAATACCCCATAATGACAATGTGATCTTTTGTTTTTTAGGTTTTTGCAAATTTATTAAAAATAAAAAACTAAGAAATCACATGTATTCACAGCCTTTGCTCAGTACTTTGTTGATGCACCTTTGGCAGCAATTACAGCCTCAAGTCTTTTTGAATATGATGCCACAAGCTTGACACACCTATCTTTGGGCAATTTCGCCCATTCCTCTTTGCAACACCTCTCAAGCTCCATCAGGTTGGATGGGAAGCGTCGGTGCACAGCCATTTTCAGATCTCTCCAGAGATGTTCAATTGGATTCAAGTCTGGGCTCTGGCTGGGCCACTCAAGGACATTCGCAGAGTTGTCCTGAAGCCACTCCTTTGATAGCTTGGCTGTGTGCTTGGGGTCATTGTCCTGCTGAAAGATGAACCGTCACCCCAGTCTGAGGTCAAGAGTGCTCTGGAGCAGGTTTTCATCCAGGATGTCTCTGTACATTGGTGCATTCATCTTTCCCTCTACCCTGACTAGTCTCCCAGTTCCTGCCGCTGAAAAACATCCCCACAGCATGATGCTGCCACCACCATTAGCATGGTTATGAGCGGTGCCTGGTTTCCTCCAAACATGATGCCTGGCTTTCATGCCAAAGAGTTCAAGCTTTGTCCCATCAGACCAGAGAATTTTTTTTGTCATGGTCTGAGAGTCCTTCAGGTGCCTTTTGGCAAACTCCAGGCAGGCCATGTGCCTTTTACTAAGGAGTGGCTTCCATCTGGCCACTCTATCATACAAGCCTGATTGGTGGATTGCTGCAGAGATGGCTGTCCTTCTGGAAGGTTCTCCTCTTTTCACAGAGCAACACTGGAGCTCTGACAGAGTGACCATTGGGTTCTTGGTCACCTCCCTGACTAAGGCCCTTCTCCCCCGATCACACAGTTTAGACGGCTGGCCCGCTCTAGGAAGTGTCACCATGGGTTGAGATGCCGTCTCGGCACTGAGCCCATGTTTTCCCTCATCCCTGCCTCCCATTGAGCGGCGTCTCAGCTGGCCCCAGCTGGCAGCATTATGGACGGCTGGGGCCAATTAGTCTTCATCAGCTGGGGCGCTGCCAATGAGGATAAATAGGAGCAGCCTCGATGACTCGGGGCTGCGACATAAACACATTGCTAAGCTGAAGCCCCTTCGTCTGGTGTCAGCTTATACTCCTCTTGCAGCATTCCTGTGTTTGTATCCCGCTGTGAGGATGTACGTCTTGCTACCCCCACGTCCGGTACGAGCTGCTTACCTCTGCGCTGTGCAACCTGTGAGTGTACCTCTGCATGAGTATCTGTGCTCTCCTCATCCCTTATCCCTTACCCAAAATAAACCATCTCGACTCACTGGCTTGTCCCTGGCTCTGATTGCCCGGCTCCCTAGAGCCGGATATGACAGTATGTCGCAGCCAGAAGAGTTGCCGGCGGCCGTGAGTCGCTGTGGAAATGTACCTTTCTGTCCGGGTGTCAGCGCTGCTAGCATGCCGTTTCCCAGGAGTCACTTCCGGCGCCAGGGCGACGAGCTGAGGTCCATCTCGGAGGCTGTCGACGGGACGTTCTTCACCCTGCACGACGCCTCCAACGCGAGACGCTGGCATCCGGGCCGTGCTGAGGAACTCCTGGACTGTCACCCTCACTCTCTGTACCATCTGGAGGACAGTGCCAGGATAGACGCTGCAGGTACACAGCAAGAGAAGCTCCACGGGGTGGATGGAAATCCCGGCAGGGAGTCGAAGTGGGCGACGTCTTTCCCCGCTTCGGAGTCCCGTTCCTGCCGCTATTCCAGTCCGGGAGTTCGCGCCAACCAGAGGACTTCCCCCGACCTGCGCTACGTCACTCGGGATTCCCTTCAAGGAGCCGCAGCTGACAGCAGTTATGTCCGGGGTCGAGTGGCTGTCGCGAGCTCTACTGTGTTTCCTGTCACCACCTTCAGGCATGTGGCGGCGGCAGTGAGATTGATGGTGAGGACTTCAGGGCTACGAAGCTTTCCCGTGCTCGACGCCTCCGTCGTCTCGATCTCCGATCTGGAGCGGCGAATCCTGGGTTTCCCCCTCGCTTCGTTCCCTGGGAGTAGTCGTCATCACATCGCCGAGTCACCTCTGCACGAACCTCGTCCGGATCCAGTTCTGGGTCATCGTCAGGACCGTTCCTCCCACGCAGCTGTCATCCCTTCGCCTCGTCAGTGTGGAGATTCTACAGCCTCGTCCCCTGAGCCTCGTTCCCCCGCTGTCATTCCTGGACATTCGGGCTGGCTCACCCCGGCTGTTTCCCCCTCCTCCTCGACGCGCTTCCTGACCGCTGTGTGTGCCTGGAATCCCGGCCTGGTGAGCTCTCTGCTGGAGACAACGCGAGCGACCCTCAGACGAATTCCCGGGGGGTCCTCCGTTATCGCCGGGCGGGGAGAGGAAGAAGCAGATTCCACTACAGCAGGCGATACTCAACCTCCAGGGGGCAGGCAAGTCATTGTTTTTTCACACCTGCTTAATGATTTGCTCTGTCACATCCCTGGAGGAGAAGTTCAGGGTTCGCAGCTCCCTGAACTCTCCTCACCTGCTGTAACCTGTATTCCTAATCCCGCATCCTCTGTGTCTCTCTCCGCCGAGCGGTCCCCGGCTCCGGGTCAACGTGGTGGGATATGGAGAGGGCCTGTGGTTCCGCAGCTACATTGCGGACGGAGGAGGGGGACTGACTGCTGCGTGGAGTCTACGCTGACGACTGAGCGTCCCTGGGTCTCCACGGAGGAGCGGTTCGGTCCAGCGGGACGAGATTCTTCTGGCTTCACGCCGAGTGGGTCGTCGGCGGGGTTACCTGAGCTGGAGGGATCTCAAGCTGCGCTGACCATCGTGCTGGCTGCGGGGCCCGACGCGGCTAGATGGGAGCCTGACAACGACCTCCTGACGACGGATCCTGGATCTTCGCAGTCCTGGACGGCGTCAGAACCCGAGATCAGGCGAGTGCTCTCCTTTCTTTTCTCTCTTTTTATCTTTGAGCACTTCAGCCTATCTCCAGGGGAGACGAGCAGGGTGCAGCCGCCCGCTGCGTCTGAGCTCGTCTCGCCGGGTTCTGGCGCTGCCGGTGATCCTGATCCCGGTTCTGTTTTCTCTTCTGAGCCTTCTTCCAGGGTCACCGGCGAGGAGTTGCTGTTCCTCGTGGTGCTGGAGGGTCCGGGTTCAACGTTGGAGGTCGGTTCTGGTGCAGTGTCCAACGTGGGTTCGCCCGAGACCCAATCGGGGTCCAACGTGGGTTCGCCTGAGGCCCGATCGGGGTCCGACGTGGGTGCTGCCCCAGTGTTGTCCAGGTCCGGTGAGGAGGTGGCCGTTTCTCTGAGGCCCGCCGCCCTCGTCATCGGCTCTCCCCTGAGCCTCTTCCACCGGGATCCGCTCTGACCCTTCGTCCGTCTCAACGGTCCTGGTGGTTGAGTGATGCGGGTCGACGACCCGACCCGCAAAACTTTCGGTTCGGTGATCTGGTTCCCCCCACTGGTCTGTGTTTCCCTCTGGGCAGCCTGGTTCGGCTGCCGGTGGACTGGATTCCTGGGATCTGGGTCCAGAGTTCGCCGTCCGAACATTTCTCTTCCCCTGATTCGCCAGCTGGACAATGGGCGGGGAGATCTCCGGAGCCATCTCGGCTATTTTTGGACTCTGCCTGCCATACACCTCGGGTGTCACTTTTTCTTTTATCGTTATTAAGGTCACTCGGGTGTAATGTTTTGTCCTGTTGGTGGATATGTTTTTATAGTGCTGTGTTTTCCATCTCACATACTCAGCATTTTATTTTTTGTACCATGTTTTTAGTCCCGTTTTTGCATTGTAGAGTTATGTTTTGTTTCCTTTCAGACCATGCTCTGCAGTTATCCATTTATTCCAGTCACTTTCATTTCTTTAGGTGACTGTGGGTATTTATATATTCGTGTGTGTGGGTTTTTCTTTGCCTGCACTCAGTATTTCTTTTTTATGCCCTGTTGGTTCATTATAGAGTCATGTGCCTTGTTTTCTGTAACACCATGCTCTGTAGTTGTCCATTTGTTCCAGTCACCTTCTCTTTTCTTGGTGACTGTGTATGTACTTAAATTGGCGCTGTGTATTGTGTTCCCCTTTATTTAACCATACTCAGCATTTTTGCCCTGTACCTTTTTGGTGGTTTTTTGTTTCCTTGCTCTGGGTCACGCATTGTTGGTACTCTCTGAGTAGTGTGTAACCGGTGTGCTGACCCAGTTCTTCTCCCCATTCGAACCTGGGTTGATTATTCCCTGTTTTGTTCAGTACTGTATTTGGTTTTTTTCCCTGCCACCCTACATTGCCCCATTGGTGTTGTCCTTCCCTTGGCTTCTTCCCCTCCAGTCCTGCCTCCCTTCCTCCCACCCTAGGTGGGGGGGGGGGGCTGGGATGTTCCTGGTCGTTCAGGAGCCCGACCTTGAGGGAGGGGCTCTGTCACCATGGGTTGAGATGCCGTCTCGGCACTGAGCCCATGTTTTCCCTCATCCCTGCCTCCCATT